>CM060968.1:18592455-19192455 GCA_030765045.1 Tenodera sinensis
ATGTCATATTATGAGTGGCAATTATTATTCTTGAAGGTGTATTCTTAATACTTGTGTAATAAATGAGTGCAATGTAGTGTTAAATTTACACGAAAAGCGATGTTAAGTGTTTTAGCAAATACACAATATTAACTGAGAGTTCTAATAAGATTATGATACTTCTACTCATTTAATGTGGTTATTGTTCCATATCCTTAATACGTGGTCGTGCAATCAACAAATGATTTTTCTTTAAAATATGATTTGAAGCTTTCCTGGCGATGAACATGTTCAAGATGTTCTCGGACTTCGAGCCAGGTGTATTGATGAAGAGCCATCCACGTTTCGGGAGTGTACATCTCTCCCATCATCAGGATGATGAATGACTAGCAAGAGTGAAGGGACCAGTATATGTACTGTCCGCTAGTATGTACCGAGTAGAAAACACCAGTCTAATGTGGAGGTGGTTCAATGCTCCATTGGAATCTGTTTTTTCTGAGCCGGTCAATTTCCAACTTTAAGGCTGGTTTCCAGGAGGGACTACACTGCAATCCAGCGTCCTGGTTCAGTGTGCTCTTCTCGGAGGAGATGGACAGAACCTCCTTAACCCTCTATTCCCATAAACCGCTACATTTTGCCACAATGGTCGTTTCTTTGAAGTTACCTCTATGGTCTTTTGCAAAGCAGTGCTCCGCCAGCCCTGACTTGTCAGGCTGTATTAAGCGTATGGACCGTTTGTGCTCCTTGACTCTGGTGGAAATGGTCCTGCCAGCTTGTCCTATGTACAGTGTCCCACATTCATAGGGGATAGGGTATACCCCTGGTACATTAAGGTCCAACGTCAATGACTCATCACTACACCTGGCTCGAAGCACAGGAACATCTTGAATATGATTTTTCTTTGTTTAAAAAAATGTAAATAGTGTAAAATACATGTGAACAACACCTATAGTGCTCCACATAACATATTTAGAAGAGTAAATGTGAATTGGAAGCAGTTATACTTCCATGTAACTAATGGAACATTCATGAGCTGTAAGGTGCATTTTACACAAGTACAATATACACGTAACTAACCAGTATAGTGAAATATACTGAGGGTCCTAAGCTTCAAAGCGTAGCTGGAATATTGAGGGCCCTAAGTCACAAAACTAGCTGAGGTATGCTTTTATAAACAAAGGTGTAGCAGGCCTCAATTGCAAAGCATTGGAAATAGCCGAAACACCAGTGTAGCTAAAACCCAATGATTGTTAACTATTCTTTATTAACTCAGAATTAATATGTATCTTCTCTGAAATTGCTAATATGAGTCTTTCTCAAGCTTTAGTAACCGCCATACCGAACTTCAGTACTATTAGCCATAAACTGGAATCTTTATTTCTTTCAGCATGCAGTGCTCTTAAACTGCAGGAATACTAGCAGTTATTAGTTCTTCTCTTTTACTTATTTATTTATTGTGTGTTGGTTTGTTTGGTCCCATTGTGAGTAAAGCTCAGGAACATTGAACACATGATGCAGTTATGGAACGTGCATCCTGATTAATAATATACCCACCACCTTTCTTTTTCCCTATCTTGCATTATGTAAGAAAAAATGAACATTTGTAAACCTTGTACGACAAAGCTTTCACGGCGAGCGTTATTAATCAAGGCTTCCCAGGTGATCAGCCATGTCAGATTATAAACATTGAGCTTTCAGGCATTGTAGACTCTCGTGGCCTTCTTCAGAATCAAAAGACTGAGAGAACGACTGTGCTCTGCTCTCCATATATATACTATTGTTAGGTAGCGGATGACGATTTGTGATTGGGCCAGCTGTTTTGGGGTATGTTTGTCACAAGCCGCTGTGTTTTCTTGAGGGTCCATGCTTTGTCCAGGGTCACTGTAGTTGCTGTTGTAGATGTGTTTGTTGGCTATTGTCCAAGCTGGGCTTAGATGAAGTCTGCAGTCCCTATTGTAGTTGTTTGGATGTAGTTTGATACCATGGCTTCCTTAATGACCCTGTCCCAGTATTTATCAGTGTGATCCAGAACTTTGATGTTTTCAAAGCTTATTTTATGGACATACTCTATACAGTGCTTGGCCACTGCCAACTTTCCTGGCTGAAGGAGCCTGATATTGCGTTGGTGTTCTTTACATCTTTCTTCTATTGTGTGTCCTGTTTGGCCTACATACACCTTTCCACATTCGCAAGGAATCCTGTACACTCCTGGGACCTTGAGCTGAAATGGTTCTTTTACCGACCTAAGATATTCTTGGATCTTCTTTGGAGGTGCGAAGAAAGTCTTGATGTTATACCTTGCAAATATAACACAAACCTTGATCATTTCAAGAGTAAATTTCGCTATGTGCATTACAGTACGTGAATAACAGTGAATAAGCGTAAATTAGCATCAGATGCAATCTGCTCTATGTACTGAATATTTACCTGTTGAGCAAAATATTAAAGAATTCCTCCATAGTATATAAAAGTCTGATGTGTTGCACTCACATTATACTACTCTTGTACTAACCATTCTTACACTTATTCCTCTACCTACTTCCTATTGAGTTAGTCATTTGCACAGATGATCTTATTGCTAATTTTCATGTAGGCCTAAGGGGGATTAGGGATACATTAGGTTTTAAGCAGTAGTTAAATCTTTTAAAGCTGGTTGTCATGTGTTGGCTTTGTATTTCTATTGTCTTCGATTGCTCAGAGGTAAAAGGACTAATAATATTTTATATTTGAGAAATGTATAAGAATTGGAAAATTCAAATGAACAACAAGGAATATGTTTGAAATTATTTACTCCACAAAAAACCGCATAGGACAAATTGTGTGTTTTAACAAGGTCTACATTTTCTAGATAGTAAAAGTGAGCCAGTTTAGCAACACTACCTTATTTACTTTTTTAAAAAACGAGACAAAGTTTGAGATCTATTTTGTATGTCGTAAGATTTTGTCAATCTCTTACGGTTTACCAATTATGCAAAAGTCACCCAGGGCTAGAAGACATTCTCAGAAAATTCAAGATATAGATTTCATTTGGCATGGTATTTTAATCAAAATCATTAGAGCCATTTTTGATAAAATCAAAATTTTTGAAAAATGTTCCATGCAAGGATAGTCTGAGATAGGGGGATATTCTTGGAAATTTTTGTCCCATCCTTGGAAGATGCAGAACTGAAATACCAAATTTAATATTTAACTCATCTTTTCTTTTTTATTCATGCTGTTCACACACACCATGGACACACCAGACCTTTTGTAAAAGTGCCTTTTTTTATTCAAAACGTGTACTTCCAATGAAAAATCTATCAAATTTTTGGGTGGAGTGCAATACCTTCTCTACTATGTACGATCTGTGTAAGACATGGTGAAAAGGATGAATCATTTGAAAAATTTAAGGCAAGGCCAAGATTCAAACAGTAAATTGTCAGCAAGGCTGCAGTATTTGTCCCCTCAATATTGTTAGTTTTTAAAAGGTACAAAATAGTTATAATAAATATGATGGGTGCTATGAAATTCTAGGAAAAAAAACCTTGAAGTTTTTCTATAAAGGAAAATAATGGTTTTCAAGCCAAGCACAGGTGTGTACTTTATGGTGTTTTAAGATGTGCAGTGGTAGCATGTTTGCTTCTGGCACAGTAGACCCAGGTTCAATCCCTGGTACTGACGTGGGGATTTTTCTCCCGTTGAGAAGCCTGGCATGGGATGCACTCAGCCTCGTTAGGTCCCAGAGGGGCCAGTTGATGAAGTAGCAACCCCAGGTCGGGTAGGTCCCATAACTGGCTGGAAGGGCTCGGGGCACTGTTCACATACCACTGTCCAGTACTTCAACCCACTCATGACACCTGTAGTAGGCTGAGGTGGGGGATGCAGCAGTCAGCCTTGGCCCTTCAGGGACTGTTGTGCTGGGGTTTAGTTTTTAGTGTTTTAAAATATTTTTATTGGATTTCCTTCTACAATTAAAAATATAATATAACTTAATAAATTATTAAAGCAAGCATAAATGTGTTTCAAGGCATGAATGGTGGGTATGAATATCTTAATTATAGGCAAGCAAAGGCCTGAATGCTCCGATGAAGTCATAGTGAACTAAGGTTTCTATCTTTAATGAGATATTACAGTTAATATGTGCATGTATTAATGGAAAAGCAATATAACTTGATGCCATTTTTGCAATAAGTTGTCTGTGTTATTTCTGTGTTAATGTTAATAGGTTCTATGCTTGTGTAGTAGTTATAAAATCTGCATCGGAAGATGTAGCATTGTTTCTGGTCTGTAAAAAGAACTTAAAAATTCTTTGCGAGCCAAATTATTGCCTTAGCAGTGTATGCTGCTAAATTAATTTTACTTTATTGTTAGACATCTTTTTCTTTTCATAAGTGAAGAATAGTGTTCAGGCTAAAATCACTTCTCTTACAAGAAATTGCATGCCAATATTGCCTCGTGCATCATGGTCCAGTGTGCTTACACATTGAGGATGGGGCTCTCTATTTATTAATATCAGGGTGAAAGATTGAGAGATAAATAGGACTTTGTCATCACGGATACTACCATAACAAAAGAATGTCATTTGCTTTTCTTTTAATGGGAACTGCCTCTCTTTGCTTTTGTTTGCTAGGATGAAGTAAAGATATTTTAATTCTTACATTATTTATTCAAACAATAACTCCCCATGTACATGGACCGTCATCAGGGATAGATTAAAATAGACAAATTGTAAATAGGTTTTCTACATCAAAACATAGTAAAATTTAAGCATTACTACAAAGACAATTTAATAATGACAGCTCCAATTTGTTTTCACTTCACATAATGAAAACTAAAAGGTACAAAAGGATTATTAAACTGTTAATAGAAAATGACATAGTAAATAATTTATAGCAATGGAATATTAAAAGTGAAAATAATTGTTATAGAAGTGGTTTTAAAAATGATTGTAAGAACAATTAATTTCAATAAAAAACTGAAGCTGTTAGCAGTGAAGCAATAGAATCTAAAATAAAAACAAATTTAGAGACCAAAAGCTTCACTTATCTCAGTAATTATTTTAGGACAATTAAAGTTCTTATTGTAGTATTGTTACCAGATTATTTTTTTGAAATGTAGGACACAATGGTAAAAAAGTAGGACATTTGACAAAAATATACAACATAATGGCAAAAAGTATAGGACATTATCGGTCAGTTCAAAAATAATGTAAATTTAAATGCTATTTATGTATATCCATAGGCATATGCAGTAATATTTTGTTAAAACCTGAAACATACAGTGTTAAAAGTGATACTGAACAGTCAGTTATAATTCTCTGAAGTAATCTAGCACAAAACATCTAGCTTGTTTGAAATATAGTCAAGAAATTACACACAACTGAAGTTTTTAAAATTGTGCTTCACTAAAACTATACCTCTAACTGAATCGATAATCTGTTCCTTTCATTTGTCCACTGTGCTCTTATTAGGGAAAATACTCTTTCAACATTAGCATTGTGTTGCTTTGCTTCCACAGAATACCAACCCGTGCCTCACAGTGCAAATGCTGCATTGCCAAGCTCTTGCTCAATGTTACTATGCATGAGTGTACTTTTAGACTGTAGTCGGTGTAGCTTTGTTGATATAGCAAGTTGTAGTTGTGGCTGATAACCAATTATTCATTTTTATTTTTGCAGTTGCAGTTCATTTTCTAACGACCACTGCTAGTTTCTGAAAATGTAGGACATTAGAAACATTTTAAAAATTCCCCCGGAAGCCAGAAAATGGTTAAAATGTAGGGCATGTCCAGGAATTTCCGGATGTCGGGTAACCCTATATTGTAGGTACTAGGTGACAAATCCATGAGGCATATTGGAAAGAATAGGTTTGTTCCAACATGATCCAGAATCAGCTCTGGCATGCGCAGTACCTAGTAGGGTTGCAACATGACAGAACTTCCGAACTAGTTCTGAGAGCATGCTTGATTGTGAATGTGCTCAAGAAAATGTTGGTATTAGTTTGGAATGCTTTCAGAAGTGCTTATTGGAGCAGACCTACATGAATTGAGCCATCATGAATCTCTAATATTGAATAACTGCGCATGCGTAGTAGGCTATTAGTCTATACGATTTGCACATGTCCAGAATTTGCAGCTTCTGCTTTTGACCAAGAACCAATTTCACTGGTTACGAACTAGTTCCCAAAATGTTGGAACAGGAATTTGGAAATTCAAAACCAGGTCAGGATTTTCTGTCATGCTTGGAACAGTCCTTAGCTACTGCGCATGCCCAGATAACAGAACTGAATCTGGATAGAGTTGGAACAAACCTTGTATAGCCTACAACGCTTGCTCAGATTATTCAGAATCACAGATTAATAATGGCTCGAGTAATGTTGCAACCATACAAACTCCCGAACTAATTTTGAGAGCATGCTCGATTGTACATGTGCGTAAGAAATGTCGGTATTAGTTCAGAAGGCGTTCAGAAAGCACTCAAAACCGCTTGTTGGGACAAACCTAATATAAACTGGTGAGTTGTTTACCTGAGCTTATTGTTCAGCAATAATATCTTCAGGACAGCAATGTCTCATATATGGGCAGGTGGGAGAGATAATTTATTTGTGTTGCACATCTGACTACACCAAGTTATGCTAGTAGACAAGATAAGCAATCGCAGTGCTTGACAGCCAAGGTCAACATGCCTGGATGCTTTCGCAGGTAGTACAGCAGTTTCGTTTATTTTGTCCTTCAATACAAACTTTTTCCAGGTGTTAAAATAATTTAGAGGTATGGTGCCCCAAGCTCTGACCATTGGGTTAACTGAGATCATATTTTGCCACGAAGTATGGGATTGTAGTTATGTAATTGAATTTCTTCTGCCTATTTTAGGACTGTATATTTGAATAAATCCATCCTTTTACTGAATCTTTACCAGTAAATGAGAGTGCAATTCAGCATGTTTCTCAAGTATGGTTTTAGAATTTTGAGTGTATCTTATCTTTCCCCGTTTGCAGAGTTGCAACACCTTAGCATGTTTGTGTTTTTAGCCTCTCTTCATATCCGAGCAGAAGAATAACATATTTCATAACCGTCTTAAATTTATGTATCTTATTGCTGAAATTATGCATGCATTGGCAAATTAAATCACAAGTTAGCAGAAGCTTAAACATGAATCTCTACATGAAGTCAGCATGCTGCTGTTAATTCTTTGAAATGAAATTTTATGATTGGCACTTTAGAATAGGGGGTGATAGTTGTCCTACTGTGCCAATTTGATTTGATTTGTGATAGATCTTATGTTGTAGTCAGAGGATTGTATTTGTGCATAAAGTGAATTTTTATTGGCTAAACATAATCTTACTTGCTAAAGTTTGTTTTTATTATTTTTATAATACTTGTTCAGAAACACTTGGATGGACAGAACCTATTAACTGTGGCTTGAAAATCTTAATAACTTGTATATTTTTATTTTCTCTACCATGTACAATAAGTAGAGGAATATTGTATTCCACCCTAAAATTCGATGTCAAGATTTCACCAGAAATATATGTCTTGAGGCCCCCAGAATCCAAAAAAAAAAAGCATTTTTAGAAAAAGGTCTCTGTGTGCGTGCACACGTCTGTGTGTGTCAATGTGTCACTCTGTGGGCAGCATAAGTCAAAAACAAAAGGTCGGCTAACAACCAAAGTTGGTATTTAAGTTTGTCTTTCAAGGATGCAACATGAAGATTTTGAAGAAAATTGCTTCACCCTAAACTACCCTTTACATGGAAAATTTTTCAAAAATTTTGGTTTTCTTGAAAATGGCTCTAATGATTTTGATTATAATGTCATATGTTTGAGATATTTTTATGACAGATGAAATGTATATCTTGAATTTTCTGGCTATAGCCAATGTAGCCCTGTTTACTCTGGATTGCACAACTGGTAAACTATAAGAGATAGACCAGATCTTACTATCCAAAGTGTAGATCTTGCAAAAACCCACAATTTATGTCCAAATAAATTTTTTTGTAGAGTGAACCATTTCAGAGATGTTCCTTGGAGCTTGGCTGTTTCATGAGACAGTTGCCTTGAATAATTTCTCCAGTGAAAAGTCTAATACGTACAATATTAATCGGTGCCCGGCAACAGGAACGAGAAAGTTAAAACTTGACCAAGTCTTCTTTCCCATTCCCGGGATCTGGGAAAGCTTTGTGTCATTTTTGAACACTCCCATTTGAATACATGCTTTTCAACTTTTGGATTTTGTTTCCATTACCAGTAGTTATGAACCAGCCTTAACTAAAAACAAAAGCAATTCCCATAGACTTCCAAAAGTTGGCATCTCTGGGCATGTAAATAAAATACAGTATTTAAAGCAATTTAGTAGAGATTTGTATCTATGTATAGAAATGGTAGAACATAAAATATTTCTTGCAGCAAATTTTTGTATTAGAAATCACATAGAACTATAACTGTACTTCGGGTGCTCTAACCTTTGTTAAAATGTCATACCTATAAAACAGTAACCAACATTTTTGGATAAATAGCTAGAGTCAGCAGCACACAAAGTCAGGTTGCACAGTAATGTTTCTTCAAATCATACAGGATTGTGTGGGTCGAGAATGAAAGAAAGAGACAGTATACCAGTGCTGTCCAAGTTTAATATGTGCTCGGGCACATGTAACTCATGCTTAAGGAGGTGTGGGCACCATCACAATCACTGTTAAGGCAAGTATCTTTTGATAGGATACAGGAAAAACACTGGTTAGAAAAGCAATAAATACCACTTTAGATGCACAAAAACATACTTCGCAGGTGTGTACTGGGAAGATATTTACAAGGAAATAGTCTTGTCTTGAAACTATAACTAATATTAAAAGTTAAAGTAAAAATTTCCGTATGAAGGGTGCCAGAAAAATACATTACAGGCAGTATACTGTGTCTCTCTCTTTCTCTGTGCAATAGCTTTCCCGATCTGCCTTTGTGTGTGCTTCCACGTCTTAAAACAATGCATATAACTGTTGAAACAAAATGACATTTCTAAGAATCTTTGTCTTTGTGTGTATGTATACGTTAAGTTTTCATTCAAGAATGGCTAATTTATTGATAATTATGAAGTTTGTGACAGGTTTGTTGTGAATGATGTGCTGACCTGTTCAGATCTTGGGTTGATTGGGTTTGGCGTGTGGTTACCTATCTCCTCCTATACAGAGGATAATGGTATCTGTAGTTCTAATTTAATTGACATAGTGTGTAGTGGGAATAATGTAACGTGAAACTGTTCGTAGTTACCATGGTGCATGCTGCAGAATGTTCATGTCTGGTACTGCTCTAACAGCCGTGTATTGGTTGTCAGTTTGAGTGTGTACAGAAATTCCATGGTGTCAGTGTTCCCAACAAAGCCACAATGTATAGATTGTTGGGAATGTTGAACCAGACCGGGTCTTTGTGAGACAAAAACAAATCATTCTAATGGACAAAAGTTTAGACTAGATAAGGACTGTATTGAATCCAGTATTTTTTGAGTCACTTTACTTACACTCACCTTAACTTATAAAATGTTGGAAAAACTCAAGATCATTCAATGTCATCCTCGGCTGTTGGGTGACTGGAATCAACTTGTTCCTCCACCCACTGGCTGAGGGTAAGATCAAATGATCTTGAAAACGTACATGCTTGGGCTTTTATGGCTGGCGTTGATCTAATTAGAAAGTAGTTTCAGGACTTGCAGGCCATAGTCCAGTCGGTGAATAAGCATCTTCCGAGAAGGTTAATAACCCTGGCAGCACTTTGATTGTATACAATTGTAATATATTTGTACTTTCCTTACATTGTGCAGTAATATCAGTGTTTATGTTAACTAATTATTATGAAAAGTTTCATACACAAGACTGGAAAAAGTTAGATTTTGTTATAAATTACTGTGAGTGAAACTAAACTACACCACTGTAGTGTATTTTGGTTAGTGACAGTTGCAGCACATATTACTAAAGTGCTACCGATATAAGAAAAACACTTGAATTACACAAATGCTTGTAGCGACTCAAGCATATGAACGTTCTGATCGAAGCACTCTGAGGAAGAAAACCAAATAGTTCCATGACTTTAATGTAACTGCTATTTAAAATCTGTTAGCAATTATAATTAATATTTTCCTTGTAGCATACTGCATTTACAAGTTTTATTTGAGAATAGGAAACACTCTATAATAAATGATGCATGGTTTATCGGACAAGTTCTGGCAGTTGCATGGAATAGAAGTTTGGCATTTGTTAAGGGGAGAGTGTTGATGCTAAATTGCTTGTGATTGAGTATACCAGCAAGCCTTGTGATGACTGAAGAAAATCTGGATGAAATAAGGAAGACTAGCAATTTAAAGTCACTCTTTTTTGACACCTGTTGTTATGCAGGCAAGCATAGAATGTATATTTATGTGAATATCACTTGTGTTGCCTACGTCTTTCTGACTGTATCATAGGGACAGTAGATGCAATCATTGTTACCCTGTGCAAGGCCACTGCACAGTTGGTCTAGTTCTGAATCTTGTCATTACATATTAAATATCAAACATTAGGTTTAAATCAAAGGTTACAATATGGCTTAAAGACCATCCATTCAACAATTTTAAATAAAATCTTGGGATAGTGAGAAGTAATAGATTTTGACTATCTACTTTTCACACTTGGTCAGAAAAAAAAATATAGCTTATTATCAAAATTTATAAGGTTGTCACAGAAGTTTCTTTAATAAAAACTGTTACACATTTTTGTATATTTAGGGAGTGCAGTATGTTCTTTACTGGTAAGTGATTGCTCACAAGTAGAAACAGAAAATTCTTTGAATTTTTAAACATATACAGTCAAATAAGGAAAAATTGAAGCTATTAACAGTGAAGCAACAAGCAACAGGGTCAGCAAATAATACTAAGATAAGTGAAGTTTGTAGTTTCTAATTTGTTCTTACTTTAGAATATACAGTCAACTTTCATGAGTAAAACTACAAAAAGTCCACCTCCTAATTTTGAGGGTAATGTGTTTGGCTTACATGCAAGAGATTCTGAATTTGAATCTTGATTCTAGTGCAGTTGGTAGCGCACCTGCCTCTTGCGTGGAGGACCTGGGTTCAATCCTGGTACCGGCATGGGATTTTCCCCCCACTGGGAAGTCTGGGGCGGAGTCCATTCAGCCTCATTAGGTCCCTGAATGGCCAAATGAGGAGCTATCCTGATAAAAAGGTGGCATCCCTAAAAGGTCAAATAGTTGCTTTATGGTTGGGGGAGTCAGCATGCTGACCCCTGCCACCCCCAACCTGCACTCCTTCGTGGCCTTGGCTGCAGCTGGAGGATGCAGCGGCTGGGTGATGAGGGTAACCTCTGTGCAGAGGAGATGCCCTAGGGATGTTTTGGGGTGAATTACTCAAGCACGAATTTTTCTGCGGCTTTCCATTATCCTAATAAGATGTGTGTTGGGTAACTAATCTTTCTACTAAAGTAGCATGCCAATGGCTAAGAATGAAGAGCTGATTGTTACAGAAGCAAAAGCATATCACGTGCAGGACAAATTTCACCTTATGTCTTTTTCTCGCAAATCTAGAATCTAGTCAGAAATTAACATTGACATTATTTTAAACCTTGTTTTTAACTTGGCTACGCTGCAAGCAGATACTGTGTTAGGAGGGCGCATGCAAGTGACATCGCTGCAAAAAGTGAAAGAGATTGGTACATCACCACCTGCAGCAGAAGGTACCAAAAATTGAAAGGTGGTCAAAGAATGTTCCACCAAAAATGTTGAAAATGGGAAAGAAAATGTCTGTTTGCTTAATCATGAATGTGTCCTATGAAACTAACAAAATTAAACAAAATTTGGAACCAAAGGGAATGCAATTTTTGTTACTTTGTGTTTTCTCAAAAATGACAGTATTGATTAAAGCACCATACACAAAATGTAGATTTTTGTGTGTAATACATTTTTTTTGTGGTGATAAAAACCATTGTCAGGATATTTGTCATTATTGGCTTGAATTTTCAAGTAGTGCTAAAGTTGTCATTAAGTTTTCTCGCAGTCTTGTAACAAAGAGTACTGAATAGCACATGTTTTTGCAAGACTCTTATATCCCCTTGTTCTTTTCCTGATTACCCCCCCCCCCCCACCCCTTATGTAGGACTTACACCCCCTAGGGTTTACAAGTCAACATAGGGTCAGATGCCTGTCGGGGAGCAGAGGGACCTCTGAACCAGGCAATGAAGACCTGGAAGCAGGTGGTCAGCCAAGCACCAGGTATGATAGTGAGGTGTGTGGCTGGTGGTCCTAGGGTCTCACACAGATTGCCTCGGCTGAGATCTTATCTCGTGGGTGTTGACGAAATAACCACAGTTATTGTGAAACCCGTTTATTCCAGTCCACAGTAAATGCTACTCTTCATACCATATACCCTTTGTTGTCCTTTGTCACTGACTTTTTTTCGCGTTACTGGCCGGCGCTGATACTAATGTTGCAGGGGTGTTGTAATAATGTCGGGGTGTGTTGTAGGGCTCTCGGGGTGTGTTGTAGGACTCGTCGGGGTGTATTGTAGGACTCCTCTGGGTGTATTGTAGGACTCGTCGGGGTGTATTGTAGGACTTGCCTTTTAAAATGGTGTTCGCTGGTTTTATAACTTTTCCCATTTCCCCTGACTATACCCTTACCTTTTGACCACGCGGTTGCCGTCATTGGTGGAAATTCATATTGTACACGTGGCTCTCGAATTTCCACCTATAGGCATGTCTTGCCGTGGCGGGAGTTCCAGGAGGGGTTTCGCCTCACTGCACAGGGCGTCCCTATTAGCCTAACAAAAGGCTCAAAAGGATTTTTCGCCTTTTGTTCAGCATTGTCTGCGTCATCACACTAATGACTGTTTTACCCTGAGTTGGAGCAAACTCTAGCTGATACACACCTGTTACACAGCTACCTGCTACACGGAATGATCGGTTGGCGAACATTTTATTTAAGAATTTGCTTTAGCAATTGATTTGATTTATCCCGCTACAGGTGGTAGGCAAGCGATCTAACCACTCAGCCACAGCACCGCCATTATACTCCCAGACTTCCAGGAATAGTTCTGGCTGGAGAAAAATTCCTACCCCCCTGCTGGGAATCAAACCTGGGACCCCTTGCACAGCAGGCAGGTGCTCTACCAGCTGCGCTACAGGGCCAGCCTATCCCCTTGTTCTTACAGTGAAACCATTACTGCAGAGTTTATCTCAGTTAACATTAAACAGATAGAAAAATATTCTTTTGTAAGAACAATTTAAGTTATTTAAAAATGGAAGATAGTGGTTTTAGAAAACCATGTGAGCATATCACAATTTTTTATTGTCTGCTGGTAATATATGGTTTCAGTTCTTGCTTGGTGGAACAAGGTTCTCCTGAAGGTCACCTGCCTTATTGGGAGCATTGGAAACAACTCTTATTGCAGTTTTACTTTCTTCACTTTTTTCTATTTTTAATGAATGGATGCTCTGTAACTGTTATGGTTGTCAGTGTCCCTTTCTTTACTGCCTGCATATATTAGACAAGAGGAGGTATTGAATTTCACCCAGAAATGCGATTTCAAAATTTCACCTTAAATACATATTTTGAGATCCTTGACCCCGAATTCTTTCAGAATAAGGTTGGAGTGTGTGACCACCTTTCATGAGTGCAACAAAAAGATATTTAAAGAGAAAAAATCTTCCATCTTATCTGTTTATGTGGAAAAACATTTATTTTCTCAAAGATGGTTCAATTTTGATTGAAATGACATGCTTGATATATTGGCAGAATTAAATGCATATTTTGAATTTTCTATGAGTACCCCGTGAACTTACCTTATTTGGTTGAATTTTGTATAAAAAGGAAACTGTAAAAGATAATTGAAAGCTAATTACAGGAAAATAATCCCTCCCACCCCATACTACCCTTTACTGGGAAAAATATTAATTTTTTTTATTTTCTCAAAAATGGCTCTGTTTTGATTAAAATCTCATGTGTTCAATGTGTGGGTATGAGGTAAAACACATATTTTGAATTTTCTATGAATATCCTATGAACTTCCGTATATGTGGTTAGACTTTAAGAAAAAACTCTTAAAAAATAAACAAAAACTTAGCAAGAAAGTATATAGCTCATCAAAACACACAAATTCTGTCAAATGTTTTCATAACGTAGTTGCTTTTTAAAATATTCCATGTTGTAAAATTGGCCTTTGTGCAATCATGTTGTAATAGATATTGTTTAAATTTGCAAGTCTCACTTCTTGCATCTCAAGAGCATGCTACCACAAATAAAATTTGAATACTGTTTGCGTGTAGGAACATTAGTTTAAAACAATTCCTAGGCTAAAATATATGAGTAACAAAATGAGAACAGAAGAATCGTGTTTTGTATGAGTATATAATGAATATTTGTCTATGGAAGAAAAGGTTGTATGAATGTATCACATCAGATTTTTACCTAAGAGTAATGAGATGACGAGGGCCCAGAAGTTCATGCATTTACATATTTTTTTCATTTGTTATAATTACAATGCTTGAGTCATCAGGTTATAAGGTGATTTAATGTTGCATATAAATACCTATTTTGGCTTTTCTGATAAAAACAACATATTTCTATCATTTTAGTGTTTTTGTGGAATAAAATCGTTGGTTTTTCCATACAAGATTAGAAATGTTGCAACTCCAAATTGAGCCGCTTGGAAACACATTGAGAAAGTCCCGAGCTGTTATCTTGAGATAGTGTGCAGCTGCATATGCTTGAATTAATGTAACTTGTGTATTCTGACAGTTCGCTCGGCATGCGTTATGCGCATGGTAGGGGAGTGACTGTTTTGTCATGACAACCAGGTTTATCTTTGAAGTAGCCAACAGACTTCGTTGCCATGCAATCCTGCCACAAGCATATAAGACTGCTCTGCCACTCCCCTTGCATGTGCGTAAGGAATGCCAAGCGAACTGTGAGGAGTTATGTTAATTCAAGTATAATCCATTGCATAGTCTGTGTCAGCATCTCTCTAGAATCAGCTCAGTATAATTTGTTCCTTGTGTGGTCGTAGTATTGCATTCCTCTGATTCCTCTGTGTGTATTACTTTCATTAGTTCAGAAAAAAGTGTTAGTGGTTTGTATTTGTCATTGAATATATTGAAATAGCCCTATGCTTAGAGTAAAAGCTCATAAGTCATCTAAACTTAATTTCCAAAATGAATTTGTGACTATATTTTAAGTGCATATTTATTAGCATGCTTTATTCAAGTTTTTGGAGTATATTTGCTTGCATATCTCTAGCTTAGGGCATGAATTTCCAGGTCTTAGAGATGACCGAGTGAAGTGTGTTTAAGAACATGATGGTAACATAGAAATTGTTGGGTCTGTAAATATGTATTGTAACATATTATATAACTTCTGCTTAGGAAAATAATGTTCTTTTCAAGCAATTTAGGTGTTTGTGGTCCTTGATTAGAACTTTATAAATGAAAAGTGCTTACTAATTGATTATAATAAATTACTCTTACTTTTGAAATGATTTCAGAAAAACCAAAGCTTCCAGACAACTATCAAGAACAAACATGGGAGAAATTGAAGGAAGCTGTAGTAGCAATACAGACGTCAAAGTCTATACGATATAGTCTCGAAGAACTTTATCAAGCTGTAGAAAATATGTGTAACCATAAAATGGCATCTAATTTGTATATTAACCTGACAGGTGAGTTATGTGATTAAATAAAAATATGCCAGTAAAGTTTCAATTAGTAAAATCTTACTCTTGTATTCAGTATGGACATTCCTTTTTGAAATTTCAAATATCTAACAGCATAGATTTTATTCATTTCTATACTTGTTTTCATTTTGAAGCCTGTTTATTGTGAGTAATAATTTAGAAAGATAGTCCAGTATTTCTTGAAAAAGAAAAATAATTGCAAAATCTTTTTTGTACTTTTCTCAAACTGCCATTTTGATATACAATAACCTATTTTCACCATGCACCTCTGTTGTACATGTATTTTGTATTATGCTTTTTATTCATTCATCTTGCAAATTGATTTGCAGCTTTGACTAAAACACATGTTCAAGCCAATATTGAACAGTTTACTGTAGAATCAATGGACCGTCACATTTTTCTCAAGCGTATGAATGAATGCTGGCAGTCACATTGTCAGCAGATGATAATGATTCGAGGCATCTTTCTTTACCTGGATCGCACTTATGTGCTGCAGAATCCTACTATTCACTCAATATGGTAAGTAAGGTAGTATTAGAGTAATATTTTTCATATTTGATGAACTGTGAAAATGCTGAATCCCACAGAATATTTAAGATCAGTTAAGGTAGTATAGGTAAACAGGGCATCTAGGCCAATGTGCCCCTGTGTAAAAAGAAAAAGAAAATAATAACAATAACAACAAAAAGATAATAATATACCTTCTGCAGGCTAACTTGGCTCGAGTATCATAAAAGTTTCATGTCACTTCCACTAGTAAGCTAGGGGTGGGGGTAGAAAACATATTTTGCAGTCACAAACACCGGAAGTCCGTCTCTCAGTTTGTGTTTTGTTCAGTGTCGGACTACTTCAATGTGAGCGCAGATGATGGAGCTATTGCTACTTGTTCACAGTCCACCACTGATTGGATGGAGGGAATTGAGCCTCTCCCACCTTCCCCATAACACCAGCGCCAGAGGAGCGAGTACTTGCCTCTCTTTTTAACATGTCTCTTTCATTAGGCTCAAGACAAGATAAACTGCACAGGGTGTAACAATAATAATAATAATAATAATAATAATAATAATAATAATAATAATAATAATAATAATAATAATAATAATAATAATAAAATTACAATGATGGATGTCACTCTTTTGTCAAAAATGAACTGGAGTGGCAGTGCATAGCTTAAGACTTGTAGTGATGATAAGGATACTCAACTACTTGGTTATCATGCCAAAAGCCAGAGAAAATTTCAATATAAAAACACGGGTAAAAGAAAATATACTTAAACATACCAAACAAAGAGGCAAAAGCCAGAATTAAACCAAAGTTATAAAAAGGTTGAAAAAGCACAACATTTCGATATCTGAAGTTCTAAATCCTTAAGTTCATGTTTAATATTGTTAAAAACTTCAAAATCTTTTGACCACTTGTTTATCATCTGCCAGCACCTGTGCAAGTCTGGCAGGCAGTCGCAGAGTCTTGAAGGCGCTCTAGGAAAACACTAGCAGTACGCGATGGACCGACAAAAGGTTGTCGCAAAGCTGTAGAATGTCCATACAGCATTATACAGCAAGAACACAATAGTCATTGTGTAGTAATGATTGGAAAATCACACATGAACGGAAACAATACTGGATGTCATTGCAGCATAGGAAAAAAATGTCTTTTCATTCCTGCATGTGTCTGAACCTGTTTCTTTTATTCTTTATTCTTTGTAAACTGTTGGCAACACTGCTTTTATTGCTCTAGTCTCTTGGTTACATAATTATTATTTTGTGGATGCACTTAGTAAGTTAGTAAGTTATAGGTTCTTGTAACTGCAGCAGTATTCCTTAAATAAATATTTTGTTTGTTAATGACGTCGGTTGCCAGAATAATATTAGTGCTACTAAGCACACTTAAAAACCATCAGTCTGAGCTGGGTTTGAACCTGCGACCTTGGAATCAGGAGGCCAGCTCCTAACCAGGTGACCACCCAGATGGACAGTGTGCATGCATGCAGGCAAGTGTGAACATTGTAACTCAGAAACAAAGTGTTGGGTAAATACCAAACTTGGTATTTCAGTTTAGGATTTACAACGATGTGACAAAAGTTTTCAAGAAAATCTCCACCTCCAAATACCCTTTACATGTAACATTTCTTAAATGCCTTATTTCACGGTAGTATAATCTAGCATTCATCGTTGTTTCCAATAATAGTGTGCACTAACACACATACAGTGACCATAATATTAAAATAAAATGTAAATTAAATAAATAAATTAGAATGTGACAATAAATATCCCAACTAGTAGTGTACATAGTTCCACACTACATAGCCAAGCTTTGATCACAAAGCATTTCAAAACTTCAATTACTTCTCCTGAAAAACTGATTCAAATGACATCCATCATTTTTCCTGTTGGTTCTATTATTTATTCTAAATAAGCTTTGATATATGCAGTCATATGTAATATGATTGTTTTTCTATGTATGCTGTATCACTGTTCCATGTACAGTATTTGGTTTAAAAAAATTAATAAAACTACGAGATGTGTCCAGAAAGTAAGTAGTATTTTGTTCTACCGCCACTGCAATGCTAATGTCGCAGTTACATACATGTGTAGTCACCTCTGTAGTTCATTGTTTGTTTACTGACACCATTACAGCCGGATTGTGCTGTGTTTACTGTTGTTAGTGATCGTTCAAAATGTTTAAGACAATTTTTGATCCTGCCATGTGTTCCGTGATACGGAATGTGAAGTCAGCTGAAATTCATTGTCAACTTGTACAGATTTATTGTGAAAATGCAATGACAGATGATCCAATGTTCATGATGAACCACAGAGTGAGCAGTTTTCTGTTGTTACTGATGGTTTGAACAAGTGAATGAGACAATTTGCAAAAACAGACGGTTCACAATAAGAATGTTTTATGACATATTTCCACAAATTTCAAAAACTGTTTTGGATGAAATTGTCACTGGTGGCATTTCTCTTTGAAGAGGGCATAGAAAAGTTGGTTCCCCACTATGACAGATGCCTGAACAATGGTGGCAACTATGTCAAAAAATAGGCTAAGAAATGTTCTTTCATGTAAAATAAATGTTGTGAAAACAAATATTTTATGCCTTTTTTTCCAAACTGGTAACTACTTTGGACACGCCTCGTAAATTGAATTGAACCCGTATGGATGGAGTGTTAACCTTAATGGTCACACATTGAAGACAGTAGTTTACTTTTAATACATTGAATGAACGTTTTGTAATTGTGTGCTAATTGTTGAAGTTAAACATTAAACAGTGTGGAGCAGCCCATAGAAAGTAAAATTTAAATTAAATAACCATATTACAAAACAGAAATTGTTGTAGAATTGTTGTACACTGAGTGTTGTAGGTTTCACGCAGCTCTGTTACTACCTGTCCTCTGTCTTGTGAGTAGGGCGAGCTTGACCACTCCTCTGAGCACATTTGGTTCTTGTCAGATCTTCCTGGGTATTCAATAAAAGACATTTCATACATCATAAATATAACAAAAGCTTCACTTATCTTAGTATTTACTGCAAGTTCTTGAAATTATATGCAATGATAAACAAGAGCACTGGGGATATGATGAATGCATCTTGAAACTAGTTTGCGTATAATTTCAAGAACTGGCAGCAAGTACTGAGATAAGTGAAGCTTTTAGTCTCTAAACATTTGTTATATTTAGGATTTGTATTGCTTCAATGTTAATAGCTTCAGGTTTTTATTGAACATTTCATACATGAGAGGTAGAATCGGAACTGAAAAATTTGATGTTAGAGCGTCTGTGTGTAAAGTGGAAGGTCTGTGGTTCAAATCCTGTTTGTGCCATTGAACTTTTCAGTTCGATTCTACTCTCAAACATTGCCCACACACGGCTTGTGTGTTTAAAAACACCAACACTAAGTTTGTTGGCATAAATAAATGATAATTTCATATATGTTAATTCAAAGAAAATTAAAGCTATTAACAGTGAAGCAACAGAATCTAAAATAAAAACAAATTAGAAACTAGACACTTCACTTATCTTAGTAATATTGCAAGTTCTTCAAACACTGACTAGTTTCAAGTTGTATCCAACTTATTTTTAAAGCTGTCTAAACCAACATAAGTGAAACTTTTAGTTTCTAATTTCTTATTTTAGATTTAATTTCATATATGATAATAATGATAATGGCTGTGGCTTCATACTGTTAAGGGGACAGGGTAGTGATTTGGGCTCAAAAAATCAATTTTTTGTTTTTCATCTTTAAAAAAAGTAGAAACCTTCCTCTTCAAAATGATATATATATTGTAAGGGTACCGGCACATTTAAATATGGCGGAGTGCTGGGCCATGCTGGGTAAAGAGGGCTTCAGAGATGACACACTTTTCTTTAAATGTAGTTTTCTGTAACTTGACATTTTTCAAACTCAGGTACATTTTTTTCAAAGCCACTGAACCTATTTGAATGAAAATTTTACAGCAGTTCCAGAAGCATGTATTCTACATACGTAACCCATTATTATTGGCAAAATCCAAAACATAAAATTTAAAAAAAAATATTTGTGTAAAAAAATTTGAATATAGCCAGAGATATTTAAATAAATTTAGGTTATGAATTATGAATACACATTGCCTAGTGCACTACAAAAGTTTCAACACATATGCTTGAATGTTGTAGGAGGAATTTGTACCATTAGTACTGTATATATTTTTTCAAAAACATGCTATCAGTTTTTGCCTTATTACATGCCCATTTTAAGTAATTGTTTTGATGTTCTCTATATAAATATAATCACAATGAATCACTAAATATTTATCCCAAATTAAATTTTAATCTGAGCAGTAGAAGTTTAGATATTCTCAACTAAAGTTATGTTTTGAAATACTGAAATTGTGTGCAAATCACTACCTGGTCCCCTTAAGCAGTAGGAATTTCTATGTAAGTAAATCACTTTGCTGATGTTTAAAATGTCAGTTTCCACAAAGTAATGATTGTTTCTAATTTTGAAATCTGTACTTATAATAGATACATTAATACTGACCCTTGTAATGCTGGCTGTTTAACAAATGTAATCTTTCTAACGTTTTTAAGGGATATGGGGCTGGATCTCTTCCGTCAATATATTGTGCTCAATACTCTGGTTCAAACAAGATCTGTTGAAGGACTTCTTATGTTAATTGAGAAGGAACGTCAAGGGGATGCCGTAGATCGAACATTGTTAAAATCTCTGCTGCGTATGCTGTCAGATCTGCAGATCTACCAAGAAGCATTTGAGAAGAAATTCCTTGATGCAACTGAAAGACTGTATGCAGCTGAAGGCCAGCGTCTGATGCAGGAGCTCGATGTGCCTGAATACCTTGCACATGTAGACAAAAGGCTAGCAGAAGAGAATGAAAGGCTGCTGCATTATTTGGATCCGGCCACCAAGTTTGTATATTATATCTCTCTAATATTACACACTTATAATTTGTCTTAATTTTCTTTCCTTCTCTGAACGTCTGTAATGTGAAGTAGTCAACAATAATGAAAGAGTACGAGGATGATTAACTTAATTTCTGGATGTGCAGTAACTTTGATAGGTAGGAGTATCACATTGGCTCCATTTGCTTCAACATTTTTGCTCATTGATTGTCGGTTTATGAATATTAAAAGGATTAACAGAAATGCAGTCATTGAATCATCTAATCATGCCATCTAACCATCTAAAGGTTACTTAAACCCGGGACATAAAGTAAATCGCCCTTGGGGTATTTATCTCTGTTGTGAGATTCCCTTGTGGTCTAACCGGGCAAAACTATGAGTCAGCTAGGGAATTTAATGTCATACTGGCAAGTTGGCCATGGTAGCTTAATGGTTAAAGCAGCCGCTCGATAAGCGGAAGATCCGTTGTTCAAATCCCGGCTATGGCATTAAATTTTTCAGTCCTGATTCCACCACTTGGAAGTAATTGTTATAATTAACCTAACTAAACCCTGGCACGACAGCCCATGAGGGGCCAAAGCCTACCGCCCAGCTGCTGCATCCCCCACCTCTGCCAACTACAGGCGTCATTGGTGAGGTGCAGTACTGGAGGGTGGGATGTGGTCAGCGCCCCGAGCCCTGCTGGCCAGTTATGCGGTCTTCTAGACCTAATTGCTATAATTGCTGCCCTGGAATCTGAGAGAATAACTGCTTGATAAAAGTGTGAAGCTCTATACAAAAGATTTTGTAGGTCCATTCGAATTGCTTCAATTTCTCCATCAAAGATTGTAGCTCCATAACTTAAAGACTTGTAATATGAAAAGAGGTGACACGTGACTCCAGCACCTGCCCCATCTTGGTTTGATATCAGTGATCCATCAGTATAAATATGGAGCCATTCATACCCACCTAGTGGATATGTGGATGGCCACCACAAGGTACCCAAGCTGAGCAAAACATTACTTCCACTTACTGGTGCTTTGGTCCTCACTGTAGTTTTTCTATCTGACTTGATGACCTTATCTTGGTCATCTCTTGTTCTCTTCCGACCCTGATACTATTAGGGTTCCCGAGGGCTTAAGAGTCTTTGTTTTTCCAACCTTTCCAATTTTCTAATTTCTCTATAAACTCTTAACCCCTAACATGCTGACCTGTCATGGCATGTAATACGTCCTCTGATTGGTAATCATAGGATATGGTCTGTGAATTTATTTTGGTAATTCTTCCGGTCAGGTCGGTGAGACCCGTAAACCAGCAACAGGTGTGATCCTCCAGACATTATGTGGGTTGTGAGAGAGCGATGTAACTGCCAAAACATAAAAATATGGTGCTCTCTAAAAAGCGGTTACTATTACTGCTATTGTTCTCTTCAATATCAAATTATGGATAAAGGACTGGTACAACTGCTTCAAAAATGGCTGCGTGTTAGTGGACAGCGAATCATGTTCAAATAGACCCATTGTCTGGTTGGTAATGGAGGAAAGTGAGCCTCCAAAACGTGTTACGGAAAATTATAAATGTAGGTGTTGTTAAGTGTTATTAGTTGACTCACCTTTTAGATTAAATTAGACCCTTAGCAACCTGAAATAAGAGTGTCATTGAGCAACTATGAATTCGGGTCTTGCAAGACCTTTGTATTATAGTCTGAGAAATTGCGAACGAGATAGGGGTAAGCACTAGATGGGTACACACAGTTTTGGCTGAGGATTTGGGCATGAGGACAGTGTCCTTGAAATTTGTACCAAAGATGCTAACAATGGAGTGGAAGCACCCGCCCATTCTGAGCATCTTGTTCAGGATTTCATCGCCAAGCACAACATTCCCGTGATTTGATCAGGCTCTTTACTCATCTGATGTGATTCCACGTGACTTTTGGCTATTTCCCAAGCTGAGAATGCCACTGTAAGGCACCCAATGTGAAACAAGAGAAGACATCATGCAGAATGTGACAGCCCAGCTTCTCACTGTTCCAAAAATTACATTCCAGAAGTGTTTCCAACAATGGCGGGAGCACTGGGAGAAGTGTGTGCATTACCAAGGAGACTACCTTGAAAGGGATTAATGTGTTTTTTCCGACCAAAGGTTTGATACTGTTTGAACACACCTTGTATAGCTAATGATAATTTACCAGCCTATACTGTAAACTGAACAGTTGACTTTCTGAAAGAGTCACATGTCCAGTTTTTACACATCCTACCTATAGTTCTAATCTAAGTCCATGTGACTTCTATTCCTGAAAGTGGAAAAGATGCAGAAGAGGGTGCTAAAGCTTACAAGAAATTGTAAACATACCTCGATTCCCAAGGATACAAAGTAGAGCTTCAAGAGAAGCACTATTAGAGATGTGAGGTGCTACCTCTGTGTTGTGGGATAACATGTCTGCCTCACATTCAAGAGGTCCTGAGTTGAAATACAGGTTAGGATGAGTTACTTCAAGTTTTTTTTTTTTTTTTTTTTCCCCCAGGTTTTTCTTTATCTTGAGAAGACAAATGTCAGTCAACCACGTTCAAAGAAACCTGGGCCCATTGCCCATTTCAGCATTTCATTCATTCACAGTTCTATATGACCCACCTGGTTAAAAAGTAACTGTCAATCGTCAAGGCAAGGAAGAAATATGTCATCCTGATGCCTAAGTGGTCCATGGCTAAAGGCAAAGGCTAATGGTGGTTATTTGGTAGTTGACATCACAGAAACTTTTTACTTGTGCTTCAACTATACACCAAAGGTTATTCTCTGTGATTACCTATATACTCTGATAGTTACTTTGATAGTATGTTACATCACATTGAGTACAAGAGAAATTGGGAACTACGGTTAAAATTAATACTGATTTTCTGGTAAATAGGATCCTGTGGGGAAGAATGTGTATAATTATTTTCAGTGTGTGTAACAATATCATCAGTCACATCTCAGACATCAGTATGACATTCAATAATTATTGGAAGTTTTCTGGACAAGTGAGGTTAAACACATTAATATTGAAACTTTTATTTACACATGAAATTAAACATGTCCTAAAGTACAGGGTGGCGCACAAAATGTCATACATTGAAGATTGTTTATATATCTTTTAATAAACAAAATACATTATTCTTTTCTTTTTTACACTGATGATCAGAATGTGTATGCTCAGCAAACATGCAGTACATGTTCCGTATGTCCACCTTGTTGACGTGCCATCTCTTTGAGATGAACTTTTAATCACCCTACAGCACAAGTCTTCTGTGATTTCCTGGAAAAATATTGTGATAGCCGCTCACAGTTGTATTAGATTACATGGTTTGTTGTGGTGGACTGTCTCCTTTAAATGTCCACATAAGAAATAATCACAGGAATTAACCTCTTCAGGGATATGGACGTGAAATCACGTCCATTTAAAATGACGGACGAGCGATATGGACGTGTATACACGTCCTGTGCGTTTGTGCATTTAACCCTTATTTATCCTCTATCTAACTCAACTTATTTTAATTTTCCCCCGTTATGAAACATTTCATTAAATTCTATATGCTTTACTGGCTTACCTTTATATGTTCCTTCTGCAGTGATATGCCTCAAAACAGGGATAAACACACAAGGGCACATATCCACATTCGCCACAGATCATCCCAGTTTCCTTGCGGATTCCCTTCTTGCGGCACACGAAACACCTTCGAGATGGGCGGGACTTCTTTGCTGTTGACGGTATCCTTTTAGTATGTTTTCCTTGAAGTCTGAGGGGTGCAGGGGTTTTGGATTTTCTACCCCCAGTATGAAGAGGCCTCTCAACCTGGTATTGTTCAATTAGGCTGCGAGCTATTGATAGTTGAAAGTCGAGGTAGGTCATTGTCTTGTGTGGGTTTAGAGCTCTCCAAATTACCAAACAATTGTATATGGTTATATCCAGCTGGTGCAAAAATACCTTTTTATACCATTTCACTGTTTTTTGTAAAGAGGGATATGCTTGCAATACCTGATCTACTAGATCGACACTGCCCATGTGCATATTGTATTCCTGGATAACGTCAGGCTTGAAAATACTTTTTGGTATGGGCATCTGTTTTTCCAGTGTCAATCATCGAAATCTGAGAACTGCAATTGGATAATGCCGTAACTACCCTCCTGTCCTGCCAGGCAAGGTAGGTCAAAGGTGGGAGCTGACGCACCTCCATTTCCCCTCTGCTTAGAGCCTTCGTATTCACATCTTTTGGCAAACCAATACGATTTGAACGTACTGTTCCAATTGTATTAGTCTTTCTTTTGTGTAAGGCCATGAATAATTTAGGAGAGCTGTACCAGTTATCTAAGTACACAGTCCTACCCTGATCAAGCACAGGTTCCATTAGGTGCATTACTATGGAGACAGATAAGCCCTTTCGTCCGATATGACACAATGTTGGAGGACGTTAATTTAAAAAAAAAAAAAAAAAAAAAAACAGATAAGCCCAAATCTTTGTCTCCAGTATTGTCAGTCCCTTGACCAGTGTAAATGCAGCTATTGTAAAGATATCCCGTTTTACTTTCACAAATATCAAAACTCTTTATGCCGAATCTAGCCCTTTTTGTTTTGATGTATTGCTTCCAACCTAAGCGGCCCTTCCAAAGCATTAGGCTTTCATCAACAGTGACCTTTTCACTAGGCACATAAATTTCTTTAAATTTTGAAATAATATAATCGAAAACAGGCCTAATTTTGTGGAGTTTGTCATTTACATTCTCTGTGCAGGTGAAATGAAGGAACCGCAAAATTGACGTAAACCTGTTATTTGACATGCATTTTCCAAAAAAAGGAGTAGCTAGCATGTCATCTGTGGACCAATACATGTATAATGCAGGTTTACGAATAACACCCATAAGTATAATTAGACCAATTAGCCTGTAAATCTCATTGAGTGTTACTTCTGTCCACCTTTGAATTCTGCTCTTAGGCCCTAATTTACCTTTAGAGAGCAGGTCTTCCTTCACCTTACTCGCATATACATTTGTTTCCGAAACAATGAGAGACACTAAGTCAGTAATAAAAAATTTTGTAAAAATGTCAATTGGTTGGCGTCAGAAGTCAGCTGAGCCTGCGGTTGAACGCCAGACCCTGTGCTCGTGAAGATGTGCCTGTTTGTATTGCAATTGTTTTCAGCACTCCACAATGCTGACTCTTCACGAACACCTGAAGGAAGTTGGTCACATTCTTCCTCACTGCTACTCGTACCTATATCCTCCACACCCCCTCAAATTCGGAAAATTTGCCATCAATATCCAAATCGCTGTCACACAGCAAGAAGTCCTCCACATTATCGTGTGTAATTTCAAAAGCCATTACATTTCCACCACTCGCTAACCTTTGTGCAACACTGCTTGTTGATGCCATGTTTTAGCTCTGAGATGTAACACTCAAAAGCTTCTCACTTCAGCTACAAGCAGGAAAGTATACGTATGTATTTCAAGAAACAAATGAATGGAGCCTGCTATATCCAAGGTACGAAACACGTGTAAGGAAAAATTGCAAACCTGCTTTATTCTGATGACTCATAAACCACGCATACAGTAGTGTTCTATTTCACATTGTGCTGTGATTTGCTGACGCATAGCTCACACATACAATGGGTCCACAACTGTTTCTTTCCGAGAAATTATATTAGATGCGTTAGCAAAGTTAACTTTTCACCACAGTGAAACAAATAGTGCCATTTCAACGATTTGTAAATGCAAGTCAATATTGCTGATGATGTACATGTATACTGCATAAAATGAGTTTTATACCGCTTTTTGTTTCATTAAAATAACTTAACATTTACGCAAAATACAGCTGTGTATTTACGAAGCACTTTTAGCGCATTTAACAATTTAAATGCCCTGCACTGGATATTGGATATCCGTTCTCGGCCTGCGGAGCTTTTAAATGGCTATCGCTCAACAGGTTAATATCCGTGCTGTGTGGCGGACATATTGAACCTCCCTGAAAATATGGATATTGATGCGACATCGCACGGTGGTGCCCGAAATGTTTGTTTAGGCAATGAAACAATGTTTGCTGTGTGAGGACGAGTTCCATCTTCCATGAATCATTGCATCTCCATTGGTAAGCCTGTTCCATAGAGTTGTAGGAGAAAATTGTTCTCCACCATGTCCATGTAGCATGCACTGTTAACTGTGCCATTGAAAAAGATTGCACCAATAATTCCATGGCTGAAAATGGCACCCCATGCACTCACTTTTGCAAGAGCTGAAGTCACAAACTCTAGTCACTGTATCTTATCATTTTCCGCCAGTTTGTGCAACACTGTCATTTTGTATGGGAATAATTTCATGTCAGCATGAAGTATTCTCTAAAGAGAATGAAGTAGGAAGCTCAATTCGACTGTAGCTCGCCTTGTGAATTTCCTAGGACTTTGTGTCAAAGCCACTCTCGTGGCATCAATATTCTCTGGAGTATGGACTGTATTAGCACAAGGTCGCTTTTACTCTAAAATATTGCCGTCAGTTTCAGATTTTGTGGTCAGCCTATACACTGTCTGTCTGCAGGGGACCTACTTTGTACAAAAATGAACATGAAAGCATCGCTGAGTGTCTGCTACACTCTTTGTTTCTATGTAAAACAATACAGTCTTCACTTTCTGTTCTAGTGTCAACCAGCCTTTTTCCGCCATATTACTAAACTGAAACGGTGGCGACACGCATGCATGATAGTGACAACTGCTGCATTCTGTTGAACCATGCAAGAACTAGGTTACTCTTCACAAAATTCCAAAGTTTCGAACCTGCAAGTAAAAATTTTTTAGCTAATGTAAATGTATGACCTTTCGTGCACCACCCTGTGAGGTATAGTGTAAATATAAACCTCAGTATTAATCAGTGTAACAATATTTTCTTTCAACTGCAAAGTTAAATATAAAGCAGTTCAGCTTGTATATAACTTAGCATGAATTAACATTAATGAGATTTTATTGTTTGTCCAGGTGGCCTCTTATCCACACAGTAGAAAAGCAGCTTCTTTCAGAGCATTTGACTGCAATTCTCCAGAAGGGCTTAGACAACCTCCTTGAAGAAAATAGAGTACACGATCTCACTTTGCTGTACAGTCTATTTACTAGAGTCAAAAATGGTTTAGTGGAACTCTGTCTTAATTTCAACATATATATCAAAGTAAGTTTCTAATAGTTTAATTCCTTCTTGTACCTGCTGATGCTTCCTGTTTGGAGTTTTAGAATTAAAAAGTTTCATGCTGAATTTCTAGAAAAACTGTTTAATAATAAAATGTAAAAACTGAAGCTATAGACAGTGAAGCAATATAAGTATAACAATCATAATTTATAATTATACCATAAGATAATAGCATTTTGTGAACAATATTTATTATAATTGATTTACGTATTTAATAAGTTGCTTTTCTGCGTTTGTTAAGGGCTTTATAAACTTACTGCATCTTTAAATTATGGTGGTTGTTATAATCTGATAATACTATCCATGCAAATAGATGAGAGCAGCCTCAAATTTGAAAGTTATATGGTATGATTAGACCGCAGATTTTTAAATCCTAAAAACTTATGTTTTAGGTGCCTAAATTAGGACCTACATCTTGTTCAAGCTCTATAGGTTGTAAAATAGACTCTAAAACTGCTTTGAAACTCAATGTCAAAGCACTTCAAACAAAAATTATGAGTCATACATTGCATGCATACAAAATCAATAAAATTACATCACTACTTCCTATAGTAATTATTATTTATTTATGCCAACAAACTTACTGTTGGTGTTTTTAAACACACAAGCCGTGTGTGGGCAAAGTTTAAGAGGTAGAACTGGAACTTAAAAATTCAATGCCACAACTGGGATTTGAACCACAGACCTTCCGCTTGCCGGGCGGACGCTCTAACCACTGAGCTATTGTGACAAACTGCCAGAATGGCATTAAATTCTCAAGCCAGTTCGTATTTCTCCTGGTAAACCACAAAGGCAGTCTCACATCAGAGACAATTACCCCAATGGTGACTTACTATTGCAAGTACTTTATATCCCAGGATTAAATAACCTTCACATGGTAATTATTATTTATTTATGCCAACAAACTTACTGTTGGTGTTTTTAAACACACAAGCCATGTGTGGGCAAAGTTTAAGCGGAAGGTCTGTGGTTCAAATCCCAGTTGTGGCATTGAATTTTTAAGTTCCAGTTCTACCTCTTACTACTTCCTATGTTTGAAGCTGTATTAAGTATCACTATTTTAAACATTTAAAACACATATTACCTCAAATTTATGGAGCCAAGAAGCATCTAACTGTGGCAGTTGAGCATAGTTTTATTTATTATTTATTTATACCAACAAACTTACTTTTTTTTCATAGTTTTATTTATTTAAATTTGCTATTCGTATGACTTAAATGAAAATTGTTACTCATATTCTACCCAAGTCAACAAATTTGATGATGATGGTGATGATGCTCTTTATTACAAGATTGGCAAAATACAATTTTACCATCTGAAGTAAAACATTGCAGCTTGTCCAACCACTGTCGAACTAGAGAAGATTTTGATGTAGTGATTTTAGGCATACTTTGGTAACTTCATACTCTCACCCTGAAAACTTCCACTGAACTAATAAAGTGTCAAATGGAAAACGTTCTTCGAAGTTGATGGTCACAGAGCACCATTAGGTATGGGTCAGCCAACCTTAAACAAAAGACATGTCCTTCACAATTACCAAAGGAGAGAGGGTGAACCTTACTTGGACAATACTGTCCACTGTTAAGTGTGCAAACATATTTCTCTCTTGCTCTGAACATCCCTTGGTCTTTCTAGATTATTTTTAGCCCAACAATGCTATTAGCTTGAGACAGAATATTGACTAATAGAAGATTGTCCATGTAAATATTTTTGTGAGAGTGTGTAAATTTCTAATTCTTTTAATTTGGGTGTATCAGGGACTTATTTCTTTTGATAATACTCAAAATAGACAATGTCTTCTCAATTGTTTGAGTTCGACCAATGAGAACTGTTGCGCGGATGAATACACAAGAATGGCGGTGTTGCGTCATAGAGACGCTCAGAAACTACTTTCATTAGCGTCTGTGACTTCAAAGTGTACGGACGTATAATTGTTAATGGCGTGTGAATATGTGAATTACATCCAAACTTTTAGCCAGCATGGACGCTATCCAATTTTAAAAGTTATTAACTAGCTGTAACTGTAACGTAAAGTGTACATATAACGAATAAATGTGTTTCTAATAAAAGTACGTTGATTTATGCATTCCATTCCACGACCACCTCCCCTGAAGATAAAAGTGGCGTCTGCTCTAACAAACTTTCCACCTTCTAGCAAAAACAGTGCTCCATTTGCTGCTATATTCACGCTATATGTGATAACCATCTTTTAATAAATCCCCGCCACAAATGGCTTGCCCAACGTGGAGCGCGAATTTGGAGTGGAATGCAAAGTTGAGGGTGCGAAGTGCTAACAACAAAAGGACGCTATCTCATCGTGCAGGAGAAAGACGCCATTAGACCATCGTCTGATATCAACAAAACATCGATACACGGAGAATCAACGTGGGAAAAACACCGGAGATCATCTGGCGAAACCAACTACCCAGGAGACGTAAATAACCGGACGAAGAACCAGCAGAAAAGAAAGTAGGATCAAAATTTTTTGTGTCTTTATTTTATTTCCATTAGTTAATGATACTTAGAAGTGGAAAAGTAGCGGGACTTTTAACCAAAAGTGAATTAGTTAAAGGAATTAAAATGTCGCGGAAAGAGATAGAAACAGGAGTGGGGGAAGGGGCAGATAGGCCTAGTTATCAGGAAGGATCAGAAGGTGCGGAACAGGCGGAAATAAGCAAAGACCAAAGGTTAATGATGATGATGTTTGAAAGACTAGAACAAAGTTTAGGTCAGAAAATGAAACAAAATAACATAGAATTGAAACAGGATATAGAACAAAGTTTAGGTCAGAAAATGAAACAAAATAATGCAGAATTAAAACAGGACATGGAACAGAATAGGGCAGAATTAAAACATGACATAGAACAAAGTTTAGGTCAGAGTATAGGTCAGAAACTGGAACAGAATAAGGAAGAGATAGGTCAGAAAATGGAGGAAGTGAGAAAAGACTTAGAACAGAAAATGGAATTAGGTAGACAGAACCTAGAACAGAAAATAGAATTAGGAAGACAGGAGTGTAAAGAAAATATGAAAGTAATGGAAACTAATTTAAAATTAGTACATAAAAACTTAAATGAAACAAAGGAAGCCTTAGAAGCTAGGATAGAAATTGTAGGAGATAGGATGGGAAAGATAGAATCAGAGATGAAAGAGAATAAAATTGTGTTAGAAGAAGAAATTGCTAGATGTAGGGATGAAATAACAGAATGTAATACAAATGTAGACTGTAAGATAACAAATGTAAAAGCAGAAATAACTGAGGGATTAAGGAAAGAGATTGAGGTAGTAAAGAAAGACATTATTAATGAAACTGTAGAACAAATTGTAATTCCTAAAATTAAGACAATGAATGATGTGATGCTTTCACAACAGGATGCTATAAATGATATGAAACAAAGCCACTTAGAAATAAAGAATGATTTAAAATCAATTTGTGAAGAAATGAAGAAAGGGAAAGAAAATTTGGCTAATGTAAATGATGTTGTGAAGGCATTACAAAGACAAGATGATTTAGATGTAAGTAATGTACAAGATGAGAGTTATTTGAGTAATGTACAAAATGTTGACTCACCATACAGAGAAAGAGGTTCACAACCAAACAATGACACAACACATAACACATGTTACACCAACAGCATATTACATGAAATCACACCACCTACATTTGACGAGGAGAAGGGAGACGATCCAAAACTCTTTGTTAAAGAGATGGAAGAATACTTTAAAGTGAAAAGGATACCAAACGAGCTTAGGATGATGATAGTTAAGAAAAGCTTAAAAAACAAGGCATTAGAATGGCTCAGGTTAACACTAGCTGGTCATGAGTCTTATAGCTCATTCAGAAATTTATTCCTATCAAGATATTGGGGCCCAGCTAAACAAAACCAAACTAGGGTAGAGCTAGCGACAGGTAGATACGATCCAACCAAAGGGTTGTCGCTAGTAGACTATTTCATGAAAGTAGCCAACAAAGGAAAGCTATTAGACCCCAATTTGTCGGAGGCAGAACTAATTGCCAGCATAACAAGACATTTCCCAGACACAGTGAGAACAGGATTAATTGTTGCGAGGCCAGTAGATTTTGCAGATATGATAGAACTGCTGACAGCCTTCGAAACACAAAATGGTCGGCCTAATGAGCATAGACATAGGAACGGTCACCCAAACTCACCCATCCTAAACCGGAACACGGCTACGAACAACCAGAGTGAGGGGGAACATAGAAATACTAGGAGTACCCATGAAAGGGGGAGAGGGGCACACCATTTCCCACAACCACATAATCATGGCGAGAGGATGGAGAACACAAGCCAGCGGTACCACGACACAATACCGAGGGGTGAAACGAGACACCAAACATATACATATGATCGTGGAAGACCAGGAGACCATACCCATCAAGTGAATCACATACGATTCAGTAGGGAACACTTGAACAACCACAGACCGTCATACGACAGAGGTTCACGCCAAAGGGGCAGAGACCAATGGTACACTAACAACACAAGACAGCAGGAAGTAGAAGAAGATGTGCCAAATAGGGCAGATACTGCACAGAATACAGAAACGACAACCACCACCAACACTCAGGGAAATTACAACAACTAAGTTCGTCCCAACTGGCTGGATGACAAACAACAAAATCTCAGCAACTTACAATTGACATCGACACCATGATGGCTACACGAAGAGAGAGATGGAGCTATTGTATACTGGACCACTGGTCATAACGAAACAGCTGGGTGACCACACATATGAGCTACAGAATACAAATGGCAAGTTGGTAGGAAGATACCATAAAAACAAATTGAAGCCATACAAAGAAAGGACCAAATAGCCTTTGTCAACAAATGTGTAAGGCAGGAGTAGCAGAGATGAAAGAAGATAACGATTTTTAATGGGTTACTTATAGAAAATTATATTCAAAATAGGGTTACAATAAGGAAGAAAATCAACATAGTCATTGGCTAGATCGACCACAAAGTGCATCGTCAACAAAGACAGATGAGGACACTGATTGTCATTGAATAAATGAATCATAGCGACGGAAGATAATATGTTTTTGACATAAGGATGTCAGGGACAAAAATAAAAATGAATCAATTATGATGAAAAAGATATAATATTTCGACACAAAGATGTCGAGGGTAAATGGAGAAGAAAGATAATACAATTACAGAATAATTGTAAGTATAGAAGTTTTCTCTTATAGAAATAAGAGACAAATAAATGACAATTAGTGAAGTGAGGAAAACCATAACCAGAAAAACAATGCCCATGAATTGAGATGAATATAGTCAATGCTAAGCTCGAAGAAATGTTGAACCAAACAACAATGAATAATAACCCAATCAAGAAAATTAGTACCATTAGTAACATCAGAGTTTAAGAACCAACTACCTGCCTATACATAATAAGCTTATAAGACAAAGAAGGCAAAGAACTGAATAAAATATTGCCTTAAACATGATCATAACCATTAGCTCAAAATTTGTATCCTGTTTTTCTCTCCTCATAGCAAAGAATACAAGTCAAAAACTACATGAAACACTTAAATTGTATTTGTGTCAATGTCAAATGTACAATAACTGAGTATGTGTTGTATAAGAACTGGATATGTGTTGTACAATAACTGAATATGTATTGTATGATAACTGGATATATTGTGTAATAACTGAATATGTTGAGTAATAACCAAATATGTTATGCAAAAACTGAATATGTATTGTGTAATAACTGAATATGTATTGCATAATAACAGAACATATGTGATGTGATAGCAGGATATATTGTGCAATAACTGAATATGTATTGTGTAATAATTGGACATGTTGTGTAGTAATCAAATGTGTTGTACAATAACTGAATATGTATTGTATAATGACTGAAGGTGTATTGTATAATAACAACATATGTGATATGATAACTGGGTATATTGTACAATGACTGAATATATATTGTATAATAATTGGACATATTGTGTAATAACTAAATGTGTTGTACAATAACTGGATATGTATTGTATAATAACCAAATGCATTGTGTAGTAACCGAATATGTGAAACTTATAAAGACATGTTGTATTATGTCAAAACAAAGGACAAAGACAAACAGTAAAGAAGACTGTAAAGAAAAAGAAAAAAATATATTGTACAAAGTGATTGAATCATAGAAGTAGGGAGAAGTGTTGTATTGTGTTTCAAGATTGTAAATAAGGTGACAACTTGAAAAACAAAACAAGGGGCATATGAGACAGAATATTGACTAATAGAAGATTGTCCATGTAAATATTTTTGTGAGAGTGTGTAAATTTCTAATTCTTTTAATTTGGGTGTATCAGGGACTTATTTCTTTTGATAATACTCAAAATAGACAATGTCTTCTCAATTGTTTGAGTTCGACCAATGAGAACTGTTGCGCGGATGAATACACAAGAATGGCGGTGTTGCGTCATAGAGACGCTCAGAAACTACTTTCATTAGCGTCTGTGACTTCAAAGTGTACGGACGTATAATTGTTAATGGCGTGTGAATATGTGAATTACATCCAAACTTTTAGCCAGCATGGACGCTATCCAATTTTAAAAGTTATTAACTAGCTGTAACTGTAACGTAAAGTGTACATATAACGAATAAATGTGTTTCTAATAAAAGTACGTTGATTTATGCATTCCATTCCACGACCACCTCCCCTGAAGATAAAAGTGGCGTCTGCTCTAACAAACTTTCCACCTTCTAGCAAAAACAGTGCTCCATTTGCTGCTATATTCACGCTATATGTGATAACCATCTTTTAATAAATCCCCGCCACAAGCTTTAAAATAAATTAAAATTAAGATTTAATTGATTTAGTGTAAAATAGGCCAAAATAGTCTACAACACCTAAATAAGCATTTTTACGTGCTATAAAACTGGTTTTAATAGTCATGGATAAGGATAAAACATAAATAAAACATATTGATCCTTGATACAGGTATGATCAAGTAGACTCCGTACATTTAATTTAATGTAAAGGATATGTTTTTCTTATGTGGGTCGTTAGGATGCACAATCTATTATCAACTAGTCAACTTATAGGCTGCACATAATAAATATAAATTTCCATGCCATATAAATCTATTTTAATTATGTCTAATATTTGAATATGCATCTTCTGCATAGAGTTTCATCAGCAACTGTATGTAGAGTTTGAAATTCAATTGGTTTTCATGCAGAATGTCAGACAAAAACATTTAGAATTATTTATTTCATGCATAAGATTTTATTTGTGAAATTTTATTAAATTTCACTGTCGCATTGTAATGTATAAAAGTTGCAGAAATTGAAAGAAATTTGTTTTCTTTATTCTTAAAAGAGTTTAGGAAAAAATTCATTTATGAAATGTTAGGGTCCTTAGGGTACATCATGTTGAAAACAAAAATCTATATTTTTTGCCAGAATTTTTAAAAACTTTTTGCTAATAATTGGCATAATAAACTAGAAATATTTACACTACCAACACTTAAAAATATTTTTTTTTTTTTTTTTTTGGTAACCATAAAAAGGTTAAAACCTGAAAATTTCATAAATTTTTTTCAAATGCTGCATCTTCTACAAAATACAGATATTTCAGACTTTAATATACCAATTTGTTTCTCTGAACATGTACAACGATTTGGACCTTAAGTAAACAGGCTGTTTAAAAAGTTATGAATTTTGAAATTCAAAATACCTCTTTTTACCAACCGAAAAAGGTTATGTTAAGACCATAGTTATTGGTTCACATCATTCTCTGTCTAATAAGTTGTAAAATGATGTATGAATGAAGTGCGAGGCACAATTGTAAGAGTGGTTCTGTGGGATTGAAAAAGGTAAAAATGTTGAAACTTTTAATTCAGAGAGATATAGAAAAAAATGTTGTACATTGTTATGTGTCCAGGCTAATGTGATGGTACAAATTGTTAAATTAAAAAACACTTATGCTAACAATTAGCATGCAAACTATGCATTTTTGAAAACCAGAAAGTTGGGGATGTACAACACAGAAATAAAAAAATTGAACATTTTTGTAAAAAATTGTCATTTTTGATGAAGATGTACCTTAACATCATGAATGTGTCGTAAATCATCAAAGTTCTGTTTTGTATTCCTGAAGCAGTGTTGTGTTCATGTAATGCAGTTTGAATCAAGGCTGTAGATTCGTTAATGATGTGGAAGCAAGTATTGTTTGCTTGTTTGCTTGCAGAAGAATTGCCTCTGTTTAGCCCAGCATTATTTTCGTTATAGTGGCATTCCAAATAATACTGCTTTTCAAATTTTCTTTACAGAAAAAAGGTCGCACAATAGTAATCGACCCAGAAAAAGATAAAACTATGGTTCAAGAACTACTAGATTTTAAAGATAAAATGGATAATATTGTTTGCCACTGTTTTCAAAAGAATGATAAGTTTTCCAACAGCTTGAAGGAAGCCTTTGAATACTTCATAAATCAACGTGCCAATAAACCAGCTGAACTTATTGGTAAGTTATTGCATGTTTACTCTGTTTAGACAAATTTGCAAGCAAGAAATGTTAAGACTGGTTCAGAATAACCAAGTAGGGGAACCTGAATGAGAATAAAGTTAAAATAGAAAAATTGGTCTATTAAGAACACTAAAACAACACTCTCTATTTAAATTTCCCGGAACATGTTTCAGGGTAGTTTCCTCCATTATCAACCAGACATTGGCTGAATTTGTTTGTAGAGGTTGGTCCTTCTGTAGATTGCTCTAAGAACTTGTACAGTAGGTCATTCTGTGGGATATCAAAATTGAAAAGTGGTACTTCTGAAGCATGTGCTTCTGGGAAATTTAAATAGTGTTGTTTTAGTGTTCTTAATAGACCAATTTTCTATTTTAATGTGATCCAACAACAACTGATACCGAAATTTAGATTTCAAATCGAATGGGCTTGATAAAGACACGTTTTAATTTAATTGCCGGATGTGAGATTTGCGATAAGTGTTGAGTAATAACATAAATAGATAATAGAGCAGGAAGTGTTGTAAGGTGAGCAAGATATGAGTAAATAATAGTCGTTAAATTTGTAGGATAAACACATTATTGGTTTGAAATTAACGAGTCATGACGTCATACCATATAGTTTGAAATCAGTCAAAATTCAGGTCTGCCAACCTTAAAAGTCGCGCGATATATTTAATAAAAATATAAAGTAAACATCGTTTAATCATAAAAAGGTAATTATATATTCGAAATTCAAAAAAAGAACATGTTATAATTGAAAGGGACATTTCTAAATTGCGGGAAAAGGAAATAGCATTTTGGATACGAGGCTTTCTTTTGGATGACGTCATGACATTTAAAATTGGAGAGAACGTTTTCCTAGCGTGGGTACGCCAGAAAGCGTCACTACTCACCCCAGATCAGTACTGCAAGTTATGGTGTGCAGACGTGAGTGCGATTCCTCTACGTATAGAAAATCGGCATAACTCCCGAAAGTATATAAGAAGTAATAAACAATATACAGAAGTTTTCTTGGGTAATCTATAACACCTACGCATACCCGAGATAAAGAAAGAGATCTCATCCTGACTAGCCGGAACGAACCAAATCAAAGAGCGACACCACGTCACCAACGACATTTACGCATCAAATGGCGATCCAACGAGAGACCAACGACATTCCGCCACAAATGGCGACCCAACATGTGGCGTCGAGAGAATAGACCAACCCCAAGACGACCAAGCCAGCATAGAACCAGCAAACAAGAAGCTGACCCAACGTGTGGCGTCGAGAGAATAGACCAACCCCAAGACGACCAAGCCAGCATCGAACCAGCAAACAAGAAGGTGCCCAGCGTGTCAACATCTGTGAAACGTGTAGTGAACAAGTTTAAGTGCAGTTAAAATAAAATTAAAAAAAAAAAAAAAAAAAAAAAAAAAAAAAAAATAGTAATAGTGAAAATTGTGAAATATTGGTGAGTAGAAAAACACATGTAAATAGTTTAGAAATGGAAGACAGTGATAGCGATTTTCTAGGTTTTGAGAGTCCGGAAATTGAGAAAAGTGTAGTTAGGATGGAAGAATATAATCAAAATGTAATCGGTAGCAGAATATGCCAAGAAGTAGAAGATCAGAACGTTAGAGAAACACCTAGAGGTAGCTCAGAAATGTTTAGTAGTAATTCAGAAAGGCCAGCGATTATGTCAGGAATAGAGAATATGTTTCAAAAGATAATGGAAAAGATAGATGAAACTAGTAAAGAATTAAGAACTGAGTTAGGACAGAAATTAGAGAAGGGACAACAGGAATTGGGAATGCAATTGGAAAATCAGAAGAGAGCTTTAGAAACCTTTAGGGAAGAAGTTAGGGAGGAAATTAATAAAGTTAGTAGTGAAGTCAAAGAAAATAGAGAACAGGTTAAGGGAGAATTAGAGACAATAAGGCAAGAAGTAAAGAATTCTGAAAAGAAATTAGGTCAACAAGTTAGTGAAAAATTAGATAAAGAAAGGGAAAGAGTAACATATAAATTAGACAAACAAAGGGAAGAGGTAGTACAAAGGTTAGATAAAGACAGGGAAGAAATTAGAGAAGAGTTACAGGGGTGTAAAGTTAGAATGGAAAGATCTGATGTAGAAAGTGCAAGGCAGGCTAGAAATTTGGAGGATGTTACAGACCAAATAAAAGGGGTAGTAACAGAAATTACTCAGGTAAAAGAGGCCTTAGAAAATTTGAAATTAAATGAAAATGCATGTAATCACAACAATCTTAGTAATGAAGTTGCAAGAAACGAGGCAATACCAGGTGTATCAGCTGACATTTCGATGCAAAATAGGGGTAACAGTAATTCCCATTCTGATCTCAGAAATAGTTCAGGGACAGGTGACAATTCAAATTTACATTGGCCTAACCATGTCTTAAATGAAATGACACCTCCAGTTTTTGAAAATGAAGATTCAGATGATCCTAAAGCCTTTTTAGAAGGGTTACAAGAGTACTTCACGGTGAAACGTATACCGGAGGAGTACAAGATGGTGATAGTAAGAAAATGCCTAAAGGGTAATGCTGCCAATTGGCTAGGCCTTTCTATGGGTAACAATAATGATTACGGGACCTTTAGGAACATCTTTTTAACCAGATATTGGGGGGCTAGTAGGCAGGCTAATATTAGAGTCGAATTAAGCAATGGAAAGTTTAATCCTAGATCGGAGGAATCGATGGTCAACTATTTTATGAGAATAGCGAGAAAATCGAAGATGTTGGATCCTCCCTTAGATGAAAAAGATCTAATAAATATAGTTACTCCACATTTTCCGGAAACGCTTCAACACTACCTAATCATAGCCCGACCCGATAGCCTTGCAGCTATGATCGAATTATTATCAGCCTTAGAAGTCAATAAGCCAAAACACGCATTTGGAAATAAATATGAAGAAAAAGAAACTGTAAATTCTTTCGGGCAAGGGGCACAGTATTATCAGAATAGAAGTGAGATTAGGGAAAGATATAAAGGACCAGTACCAAGGATGGAATCATTCCGGTGGGAAAATCAAGGTAGATATAACCAGGAAGGGCATCACCAAAATAGAAATGGTAATCTAAGGGGAAGAAATATAAGGGTGAATTATATGAATACAAATAGATTTGATCGAGGTAGACGGGGACGTTATTTTGGACATAGTAGAAATTCAAATGATGGGTATTGGACAAACAGAGATAATGAGTTTAGACCGAGGTCACCAAGACTGGGAGAAAGATGTTATAATGGACGAGATTCCCCCGAAAATGCGGAAATGGTTGAGGCCATTAACACGGTCAAAAACATGGTAGGAAGTAACCCCGATTTAATGCAGGAGAACAGAAGTAACAATTTGGGAAATAGTACAGGAGCAATACATAAAAATCAGGGAAACGCCAGACCCGGTCAAACGCGCCTTCAGTGAGAACTGGGTATCCTAGTAATGATTGTGATAAGTACTCGGAAATAAATAGTCCTGGAAGGCAAATGATGATACAAAAGAAAAGAGAATGGAAAAATAGAATCGACGAAAACAAAAAAGTAGGAGATCCACCTAAAATCAAAATTGGAGTAAATGGAAAACAATACAATGCAATTATAGATACGGGATCAAATAGTACAGTATGCTCACAAAATTTTTATGATAATTTACAAAGTAGTGGTTTTAAAATAATGTCTTTACCAGTTAATGGGATATACTGCTCGCTAGCTGTGGGAAAACGAAAAGAGAGAGTAAAATTTCAAGCAATGATAAATATTGAAATAAATGGGAGAATACTAGGAATTTTATTTCTGATTGTAGGAAGACTTGTGACAGATATTACAATAGGTTGTGATTGTCTTTATGCCTGGGAAGCTGTGGTGAATTTTAAAAACATGATTGTAGAAATGAAAGTTGAAGATGAGACCATTATAGTGCCTTTTGTGGAAGATAGTAGTTCAGAAACTATTGTAAGAGAAAAAGAGGAAGAAGAAATCCAAGGGGATACATTCTTTGTAGAATATGTTAAAGTAGGAGCTATGGAATTAACTGAAGTAAATGTCAAAGAGTACAATGTCGATAATAAAGAAAATGTAGAATGGGATAAAAATGATTTCATAGACAATTTGAGGTTTTCTGACGCAACTAGGTACTATGATAGGGAGAGTAGTGAAGACTTAGAAGAATTGTTGAGGGAAAAGGTAACTCAGGCTGATCAACAAAATGAGCAACAGAGGGATAAACTGTTTAAAATATTAATCCAAAATAAAGAAGTATTCTCTGAGAAACCTGGTAAATGTAATATTTATACTCATTCGTTTGAGATGATACCTATCAAACCTTTTACACATAAAGCGAGAGCTATCCCTAGTACAATAAGAGAAGAGGTAGATGCAGTTATAAAGTCAATGTTAGAAGATGAGGTTATTGAGATTTCGAATTCAGAATTTGTGAATCCCCTATGTATTGAAAATAAGGCTAATGGAAAGATTAGGGTGACATTAGATGCGAGAAAACTAAATTATTGTTCCTCATACTTTCCATCAGGGAATCCAACAGAATGTGTCCTCCGAGATATAGGAATTTATTTATGTGTACTTACACATCATAATCACAAGGATTGGGTGAAATATTGTCCATTGATAGAAAAGATTATCAATCACACCATTAATGTAACTACTGGGTTTGCACCAATAAAATTAATGTTAGGAATTGAACCAGAACCAATATTGATCGGGGTACCAAGAATACTCAGAATAAATGACATTGAGTTAAGTGAAGAAGAAAGAGCGAAAATTGCTTTTGAACGAATCAAGAAAAAGGCAGAGAAGCGAAAATTAAAGAAAAAGAGTAGAAAACATAAATGGGAACCTAAGATAGGCGATTGGGTACTAGTTAAAGACCATAAGTTATCAAGTGCGTTGCGAGGTAGGAACAAAAGGATGGAATTGTTATATAAAGGTCCTGCAGAAATTATATCCAAATTTGGTTATCATACCTATAAATTAAAAGATGTTAAAAATGAAAAATGTCTGGGAAGGTGGTATAAACAACTCCTTCGACCATACAAGAAACCGTGTGGTGCCTTGGAACCTTGACTTCATGGAAAATTCGAAGTGTCATTGTCTATTGGCACCCAATCAGCTTTGAGATAAAATTTAAATGTTAGCTTACTTGAAAACCATATATTGGTCAGGTACTTATATATTCATGACAAATGCAGAATGTGAATTGCTATATACTACAAAGAGCTTAAGAATATATGGTATAGAGCTCACAATAACAGCTTCAGAAAGATTGTTAAAATGTTCATCTCCGCATAGAGAGAAAACAGAATATTTACTTTGTAAACATTTGTTAAAATATTTAGATGTATAGATAGTTATCACAGCAAGACAAAGAAAGAACTTGTCTGAAGAGTGTAATGGATTTATATAAATATATGTACATTTTAGTGCTTAAAGGATCTAGTAAAGATATGTGTTACAATAACAAAAGTGCAAAATCACAGTGCAAGTGATAGTGAGAGCGAAGTGAGCAAACATGAACTAAAAGAAGGAAGTATAAAGAAAGACTCTTGAAATTTAACCTTTATATAAAAGCTTCACACAAGAAACCATAACATATTGTAATTAGTATTTAAGGATTAATGTTTAGTCAAGTGTACAATTGTTTGTCATGTTATAAAGATTAATGAGAAGATGTGTTAATAACCAATTTCAAAACAGTGTAATTGAAAGTTGTATATAATGGGAGTGTTGCCGATTATTCAAAATACAGGAGTAATTTTTAATTTTTCTTTCGGGCAAGACATTTACATTATTTTATTATGAAATAATAAAATAACATAAATGGGGGCATTTGATACTGAAATTTAGATTTCAAATCGAATGGGCTTGATAAAGACACGTTTTAATTTAATTGCCGGATGTGAGATTTGCGATAAGTGTTGAGTAATAACATAAATAGATAATAGAGCAGGAAGTGTTGTAAGGTGAGCAAGATATGAGTAAATAATAGTCGTTAAATTTGTTGGATAAACACATTATTGGTTTGAAATTAACGAGTCATGACGTCATACCATATAGTTTGAAATCAGTCAAAATTCAGGTCTGCCAACCTTAAAAGTCGCGCGATATATTTAATAAAATATAAAGTAAACATCGTTTAATCATAAAAAGGTAATTATATATTCGAAATTCAAAAAAAGAACATGTTATAATAGAAAGGGACATTTCTAAATTGCGGGAAAAGGAAATAGCATTTTGGATACGAGGCTTTCTTTTGGATGACGTCATGACATTTAAAATTGGAGAGAACGTTTTCCTAGCGTGGGTACGCCAGAAAGCGTCACTACTCACCCCAGATCAGTACTGCAAGTTATGGTGTGCAGACGTGAGTGCGATTCCTCTACGTATAGAAAATCGGCATAACTCCCGAAAGTATATAAGAAGTAATAAACAATATACAGAAGTTTTCTTGGGTAATCTATAACACCTACGCATACCCGAGATAAAGAAAGAGATCTCATCCTGACTAGCCGGAACGAACCAAATCAAAGGGCGACACCACGTCACCAACGACATTTACGCATCAAATGGCGATCCAACGAGAGACCAACGACATTCCGCCACACAACACTGTCATCAGCTTCCAGAATATTAATATAATATATAACTAAGTTAAAATTGAGGTATTATAAGTAATGTTGTAGCAATTAATATTTCTTACTATCACTCGTTGGTGTTGTAATATTATGCTGTTGTATTCTCTGGCCTAACTGCAATTGGTGAGTGTGTAGAATCTTTTTAAATTCTATCTATCCTGGGCGCAGTACGGATGAACTACTTTTATATAAAGTTAGAAGTTGCTTTGATTACTCTTTATTAATATTAATAAGCACTTCTGAAACAGTAATCTTCACACTTTTCATGTCACTAAATTATGGCAGATTCATCGTTATTATACAAATCAATTTACATCTTATCAATCCTTCTGATTAATGTTTGAATACTGTGCAGAAAGTTCATAGTGCAAACTTCACGAATATCACTTAATTAGTCTATAATCACACTCTTAAGTATTTAAAGACAAAAGTCAATTTCAAACACTTCTTTCCTCCATTAATTAATTATAAGAAGAAAAAACAAAGTCAATATAGGCCAGCCATATAACATATTACAGAAGGCTGCCTGTGCTTCCTTATATTATGTATTCTAGATACAGAGAACTTATAAAGAAATAAATTGTTTTAGAGAGCTTACTGAGAAATACTGCCTCAATGTGAGTGTTGACAGTTAAGAGGAAGCTTTGCGAGATCCCAGGTATGGGCAGGAAAACATATCATTCCCAGGGACAGTATATGAGAACTTCTTGAAGGTGGCCATACTATGAAGCAACCTCTATAGCCCTCTCCAGTCACAAGCTAGGAAAATGATCCTTACTTCTTCAGATCCTTTGAGCATAGGTTCTGTTAGCAAAAGTACTGTATTTCATTGCATAATCATTACACTTTTTATGCTTTCTTCATAAAGTAAAAATACACAGTATGGCCATTATACAAAGAATAAGTTATTTAAGACTGTCGGTGTTAACTTTCGATGACTACTGTGTGGTAACAGGAGTAACAAGTCTGTGTGTGTCTGCCTCATGCCCAAGAGATTGTGAGTTCAAATCTCGCTTAGGGTGAGTTATCTGGATAAGGCTATTACCGAGGTTTTCCCTTATCCTGAGAAGATGAATGTCAGGTAACTTAAAGTTGTATGGGCCTCGGGCTCATTTGAGCATTATTTCACCCATTTCATTCATTCACTGTCCAATATGACACTATATTGGAGAATGTTAATAAAAAAAATCTGATGTGTTGCACTCACATGACTTTCTCTAGTCTTGTACTAACCATTCTTACAAACTCTTATTCCTATATCTCTTTCATGTTTGAGATAAACATTTGTACAAATTATCTTACTGCTTATTTTCTTGTAGGTGCAAGGGGAATATTACAATACATTAGACTTTGAGCGATAGTCAAATCTTTTAAAGCTTTGAGATCCCGTTCTCTTTGCACACTTAACATATAAAAATATGAACAATGATGTTTCATTTCACGAAAGTTTTAAGTTTTCCAAAACTGACACAAATAACAGGTAGTATCTCTGAAATGGTTCACTGTACAAAAACATTTATTCAGACATAAATTGTGTGTTTTAGCAAGATCTACATTTTTTGTACAGTAAGATTTTGTCTATCTCTTACGGTTTACGAGTTATTCAAAAGTCATCCAGAGTAAACAGGACTACACAGGCTATAGCCAGAAAATTCAACATAGTTCATTTGTCATAAAAATATCTTGAAACATATAGCATTTTAATAAAAATCGTTAGCCATGTTCAAGAATATCAACATTTTCAAAAAAATTTCCATGTAAAGGGTAGTTTAGCATAGGGGTGTTTTCTTAAAAATCTTTGTGTCGCATCCTTGAAAGACATGAAACTTAAACACCAACTTTTTGTTTTTGAGCTATGCTGTCCACAGACTGACAGACACACACACGGTCCTTTTTCTAAAAATGCTTCTTTTGGATTCAGGGGGCCTCAAAACATATATTTTTGGTGAAATCTTGACATCAAATTTTTGGGTGAAATACAATACTTCCTCTACAAAACATAGTAGAGAAAGTAAAAAAGTCTGAGTGAGAAGTATAGCCACCTTACGCTGTTCATAGTCAAAAAGAAAGGAGAGGGGGATGAGGAGAAACATAAGCAATGCTGACACTGCAATGCAAATGTCTACTCCAGTGAATAAGACCATCTATTATTTACACTACTGCTGAATTGCATGTAGTTTTTAACTGGGGTTGATATCGAACTTAACCAGTTTTAGGACCATGAAAAGAGCGCCTTGAATAGGTTGTAGATTTCAATTGCAATTTCAATTTCATCTTATGGCAATTTCTTAGTCTTTCACTCACTGAGAACTCCCTCTCTGCAGTTTGATTACCATTCTGTTCTGTGAATGCAATCAGTCTTAGTTTAAAACCTGCTGTACAAGTTCTATGTTTTTCTATACTGGCATTTCACAAAATAAGCACACGTTACAAGAACTATAGGAATAAACAGGCTTACACAATTGAAGAATAAAGTGGTTATTGGCTCAGTGTGTACTAACTAAATGGTTCACATCCTTTGCTGCTCCACTCCCATGTCGCTTAGTCTAATTCCCTCACTTTGTGTACTTGAACCAATCGGATTCTTTCAGAGATTGTACCAGTTGCTGTAACTGACCACAGGAGAAATAGACTATACCGCTCGCAAAAGTTAAAGGCATGTGAACGCTGGCCAATGCTCAAGCAGAGCTCTGTTGCCAAGCGTAGTGCGTGTACCAGTAGACAATCTGTACATAAGGTTGTGTGAGATGCATTCACCACATTCGGCAGCGCTGGTAGGAGGGGCAAGCGTAGGATTCGCTGGAGTCCGCAGTACACTCCACCTCTATATGCCTTTAAGTTTTGCGAAGATTATAATCACTTTCACCACAAGATTGCAAAACTTATTTATTTTTTGGAAAATTAGGGTTATTTGAATTCCCCTTATATTTTTATGAAAATCTTCTATGTGTATTTGCTAATTTTTCCACATAAACATAGTATTATAGTGTGATATATTAACAATCATTATATATTCTATCATTGAGCAGCCGATACTTCACAAAAGTGCTTGTTATTTTCAGCTAAGTTTGTAGATTCAAAACTGAGAGCTGGAAATAGAGAATCTACAGAGGAAGAGTTAGAACGCCTCCTAGATAAAATAATGGTACTCTTTCGATTTATTCATGGAAAGGATGTCTTTGAAGCTTTTTACAAAAAGGTAATTTATGGCCGTAATTAAAATAAATATCTAATATATATTTGTATCATACATGTTATTTTCCATATTTGGAATCTGGCTTGTAAGTTATTAAATTCTGTGCATTAGAGTACAAGAATGTAGTTATATTCAGGATTATTTACGAGGTGATTCCTTTTTCATCTATTCTCGTTTTTTCTTGCCAAGGTGAAAGTTTCTTATACGTATGACAGTGGTAGTAACAATGAAATTCAATTAAGGAAAATTGAAGCTATTAACAGTGAAGCAACAGAATCTAAAGTAAGAACAAATTAGAAACTAAAAGCTTCTTAGTAATATTTTAAGATCTTTCACAGCTGACTAGTTTCAAGTTGTATACAACTTATTTTCAAAACTATCCAAACAAGTTACTGATGCTCAACTTAAAAAAATCTGTCACCAATCTCTGAAAACAAAAACAATCACAAATACAATCTATTGGTGGTATTTCAAAATTCATAATGCGGCTCTTGTTTTTTAAAATGAATATCTTTTCCCAAACCATTAAGTCTATAGGTCTTGATAATTGCTTTAATAATTTAACCTCTGGATTAATTTCATGATTAAATGACCAAAAATGATCCGCCACAGACGATTTCAATTTGTTTATATTTAATATTTCTAGAATGCTCTTTTATTCTGGTTTCTAAATGATGTTTAGTTTTACCAATTAAACCCTGTCACTATCCAAACAGCTACACTGAAAAATGCCAGATTTTTATTATTTGGAATTTTCTTTCACTGACTCGTATTTATATCCATGGATATTTATAGTTGATATTTCTCCTCTGTGCAATCACTATCGGGTTGTTTGGTATTCCTTGATTACCAACGCGTTTTCCGATTATTATGAGCTGCACTTGCCACTATTTGAACAACGTTCAAAGTCAAGGTCGCAACTGTCTTGTAAAAGATCCACTGTTTATTCCTTTTGGTTGAGAAACCAAGCAACCATTGTTTTTCCTTTCGTTTTTCACAATTTACACTTGTAATCAATTTTGGCCATTCTCCACATTACAATACCAAATAGTTTTGGACACAACAATAAAGTTTACAAAAATAAAATGTAACATTCATATAACAGGAAATTGAAATATTTTTGGTGGACACAAATTAACACAACAATACCAGCATGAATTGTCCATTCCTGTTACTTTAAATCAAATATCCTGGGCTTACAGTTTCTCCTACAGTAGGCATTACCTTAGTTTAGTGTAAAGTTGGCTAATTTGAATTCTTGGGAATGCCATTAAATTGCCTTCCCTACTACATAAATAAAACCGAGAAAATACTGTTTAATTTTGGAATTTGTTTAAAATATTTTTTACACGCTTTGTTTACCATAATTTGTGCAGGACTTGGCCAAGAGATTATTGGTGGGCAAATCTGCAAGTGTAGATGCAGAGAAAAGCATGCTGTCGAAACTGAAACAAGAATGTGGAGGTGGCTTCACATCAAAACTGGAAGGAATGTTCAAGGATATGGAACTTAGTAAAGATATCAACATTGCTTTTAAGCAGGTACAGTTTCTTTTAGTAAAATAAACATTTTTTAGGTCTTAACTGGCAAATTTAGTGTTTATAATAAGTTAAATGTTGCTTTCTCATCTATGAGGCATCAAGGGAACTTGGTACTGAAATTTCTAACTTAGTTTGAAAACTGCTGGAATGTGAAGAATTTAACTTAAGGGCAAATGACTGAAGTTACTTGTGAAATGTTATAGAGAAAGGGATTTGAAGATTAAATCATATTCCATATGTTGAGAAAGACATGAATTGAAACTATTATGCACATGATAAATATTTGAGAATTCTTTATCTCAGATATGAAGATTCACATGCAGAAAAGGTACTTAAAAGATGCCAGTTCTGGTATGGAGTGTTTCTACAGCTTAAATCCAAACTAGGAATCCAGGAGGAGGAAATTTACCACTTGAGCTTTTAAACTTGAAATCATGTTGTAGGGCCATACTCACAGTTTTGGTTCACTTGTCATTTGTTTTTTTGTATCATGCTGATATCCTGCAGTCTAATTTTTAAAAGAAGATATGTGACAGTCATCAACTTCTCCATGTTGAGAGGTGCAATATTGGCAAGAAACAAGTAACAAGTTAGGTATATTCCCCTCTTTACTTTCTCAAACCCTGAAATATCTGCAAATTAAAGGAGGAAATTTGAGTTGTGTGCAAAATTGATAAGCAAGTTTGAGGTAGTCATCATGAGTTTCATGTACAGGGCTCTTGCATGCCAGCAAAGTATAGGTAATCATATGGTCTATATCATTTTCTGCAGAGTGGTTAGACCGTTCGCCAATGACCAAGGTGGCCTGAATTTAAACCACGCTCTAGTCTGGTTGAGTTGATGTCCTCCGAAACATGTTCCAGTAAATGATAAGTAAGTCTTGTGTTGTGTAGTGTTATTAATCGACTTACCTTTTGGTTTCAAATTGATTATTACAACACTGTTTTCAAACTTCCAAGAAAGAAGATAAAGGTGGCCTGAGTTTGGGACCTGCATGTGGAATTTGTGGTTTACAAAGTGGCATCGGGGAGGGTTTTTTCTGGCTTCTTCTGTTTCCCCTGCCACTCATTCCAACTGTTCCATCATCACATTTCCATTCATCCATTTCACCTGCATTTCATATCATCCTCTTTCTCACTCTCATACCTTGTGCTGGTCTGACGATTTACTTCCAGGTCCTCACTCTGTCCGGTCTATAGGTTCGTCTGACCATAGGCACATGAGGAGGGTAATCAAGTAAAGAAGAAGAAATGGGAAAGCATGATGAACAGCTTTGTGCTTTTAGGTCCAGGCTGTTGAAAGTACTCTTCACATTAAAATTTAAAATCCAGTAGGGAGGGTTGTCAACTTTTGTGCTGAGATTTGAGTACCAAGTCCCCATACGCTGAAATAATATGCTATCTGGTTCTTACAGCTTGTCTCATTTTTTTATGCACAGCATATGGGTAATCTAAGGTATCCAGACCTGTCCAACATAGATCTTACCGTCAATATATTAACCATGGGCTATTGGCCAACATATCCAGTATTAGAAGTGAGTTTGCCTGTGGAAATGGTCCAGTATCAAACGATATTCAACAAGTTTTACTTAGGAAAACATAGTGGCCGTAAACTACAGTGGCAGCCTACTCTTGGTCATTGCGTCCTTAAAGCCAGTTTTCCTCAGGTTAGTATTAGTAAGATTAATTAGTTTCTTTTAATGTGCATCTGAACAAAATTTACAATTAAACTGTATGTTATGAAAAAGTAATGGTCATAAAATGAACTTTGTTGTCATGGCATTTGTGTGTGAATATGTTAAATTTTGAAATTGTAACTGCTTTGATGTCATGGAAACACTATTTTTTATCTAAAGTATAATTAAATGAATTTCTATCTATTAAAATAAATAGTAATGTAAACTCTGTGGTTCAAATTCCAGCTATGGCATTGAATTTTTCAGTCCTGATTCCACCTCTTAAGCAATGTAAATGCTTACAAAGGCTTTTATGGCAGATATCAATTATTTTTCTTAGGTTTTCCGGTGTAGGGTGCGTCATGCAGGCATTGACTGCCGATGTTTCTAAGGTCATGTGGCCTGCTTCTTCTTGGGCCATGTGCAAATAAAAACAGCTGTACATCCTAATTTATACTTTCTTTGCTCCCTACACCATATTTCTATTGGTGGTGGAAGAGCCGGTGATATTAGTTAACAAAAGAGGGTGCCAATAGAACTCAGGCTTTTGTGTTGTCACAATTCAAATTGTTTTTGTGCTTTAAAATTTCTACACTCTCTTGCCTACATGATGCAGCCTATACTGGAAAACGTAAGAAAATTAAGCAATGTAAATGTTCCTTTTGTCAATGACTTGCTCATGTGAAAAACAAACAGAACAAAAAATACTGAAGCTATTAACAATGAAGCAATACAAATCTACAAATATAACAAATATTTTAGAGACTGTAAGCTTCACTTATTTGCTACAAGTTCTTGAAATTATATGCAAATTGCAGTGTTGTGATATATTTATCACATTATTGGTACTACTCTTGTTTGCATTTAATTTCAAGAACTTCAGCAAATACTAAGATAAGGGAAGTTTATAGTCTCTCAAAATATTTGTACTTACTTTTAGAATATTTGTTGTTGTTAGCTAATGCTGGATTTCTGACAATGAAGTCATTAATCCTCTTGCTCTCCAATATTTTTCACTGATGGATGGGGTGCTAGAAGTGGCTGGGCATATTTGAAGGTGGTCTCGATCCATTTCCTCTTGCAGATCACATAGAGGACAGAGTGGTGAAGAATATATCCCAATTCTGTTTAAATATTTTGCCAGACAATCATGTCCTGTAATCAACCTGAAGGTTGCAACTGCCATTTTTCGAGGATACTCAGGAATTACATTGAAGAGAATTAGCAGTAATAGTAACTGCTCTTTAGAGAGCACCATATTTATATATTTTGGCAGTTACAGTGCTCTCTCACAACCTCCAGAATGTCTGGAGGACCACACCTGTCGTTGGTTTACGGGTCTCACCGACCTGACCGGAAGAATTACCAAAATAAATTCACAGACCATATCCTATGATTAGCAATCAGAGGACGTATTACATGCCATGACAAGTCAGCATGTGAGGGGTTAAGATTTTATAGAGAAATTAGAGAAATGGAAAGGTTGGAAAAATAAAGACTCCCTAGCCCTCGGGAACCCTAATAGCATCAGGGTCGGAAAAATAAAGACTCCCTAGCCCTCAGGAACCCTAATAGCATCAGGGTCGGAAGAGAACAAGAGATGACCAAGGTAAGGTCAGATAGAAAAGATAGAGTGAGAAGCAAACACCAGTAAGTGGAAGTAATGTTCTGCTCAGCTTGGGTATCTTGTGATCTCCATCCACATATCCCCTAAACGGGGACCCCTATTAATCTGCTTTTAGCTCGATATACTTTTCCCAGCATTTCTCCAAATGTTTTAAGCTATCCAAAAATAGGATATCAAAAGGTCCTCAAAATAGGCATTTATTTGGGAGATGATCTTGTTAGATGTTAATCAGTTTCCACTGAGCAATTTTTCAAATTTGGAAATAAATGAGGTCACTGGGGGCCAAAATCTGGTGAATACAGTGGAAATTGTAATTCAAACCTTAATTCCAGAACTTTTACCATCAAAACTGTGCACCTGTGTATTGTCTTGATGGAGGAGAATCTCATTCTTTGCCAGATGAGCGCGTTTTTTCTTGATTTCTTCACTAAACTGGTATTTTAGAGATTACATATTTTTGTTGTATGTTCTTTGTCTATTGATGTTTACCAGTTATACAAGATTACTGTATAAAATTCCTTCTGGATGAGGACTTCCCAGAAAATTCAAGGTATGCATTTTGTTTGCCATGTAAATATCTTAAACATATGGCACATTAATCAAATTAGTTACAGCCACTTTTTAGAATTGGGATATATTCTTCACCACTCTGTCCTCAATGTAATCTGCAGGAGAAAACGGACCAAGACCACCTTCAAATATGCCCTGCCACCTCTAGCATCCTATCCATCAGTGAAAAATATTGGAGAGCAAGAGAATTAATGACTTCATTCTCAGAAATCCAGCATTAGCCAACAACTTTTTAGAAAATCAATTTGAAAAATGTTCCATTAAAGGGCAGTTTGGTGTGGAGAGATTTTCTTGATAACCTTCTATGTTGCATCTTGGGAAGATGAACAAAATGTCACGGGCAAGGTATTTTTTATTTAAAAAAAAGTTGAGTTTTCACCAATTATGTTTTTATTTAATTAATGCACCATATTTTATCGTGTAATGCCCCCCTTTTTTCCCAAAAAATTTGCTTGAAAACAATGGGGAGGGAATTATGCGAGTGGTGCTTCTAGGAATTCAGAAAGGAAGGGAAACCATGTAGTATTATGTAAAATTTGTATAGGTATACAGTAATTTGTGAATGAACTGGATACATACCATGGTTTCATTGGGCCTACAATGTATTGTTTCATAGTTTCTTCTCTCTGACTATTCTGCGGTCTCACTTTCGTCCCTATCATCACTATTTTCATTTATATCTGGCCCAGATAACACATGTTCATTTTCACCATTCCACAACATGTCGTCAGAACCATTAATGACACAAGAAATACCAGTTTTTTTTTTAAAACTCTTCTTAACAATATGATGACTTGTAACAAATTGACTTAGAAACACGTCTGCAACTTCATGTTTCAATTTTACGATACGTTGTGACAATGGCAATACAAGTATTTTTGTGGCGAGCACTGCATCCATTGTTGTCCGTGACAGGCACTGCTGCTTCGATTGTTGTGCATTATCAAGTCATTTGAAGGCCGCTCCAATAAGAACAAAGCAGGAGAGGGAATTATGCGATGCTTAATAGGTAAATAATTTTTAGTGATGAAAAATCATAGGGGAGGAAAATATGCATTTTTTTTGGGGGGGGGGCGGCAAGGTAATGGGGCCCTAATGACCTAGCTGTCAACAGGCCCTTAAACCCTACTCACTCACTCACTCACTTTAACAAGGTAATAGTTTCACAACTGGTTCTGTAATCAATGTCCAAAGCTATTTGCGGACTTTATCCATGGAAATGATTTTCAGATTATTTGCCATACAGAACTTTCACTCACATCCCATTCACTGCAGATTAACTTTCACTTTATTTGCACGTTCTGTTCATAGAACGGAATAGAATTTATTGCAATTCAGTACAGTGAGACTCACAATCGAATCATCATTACAGCATTACAGCTTAAAACACAAATAAGATAAAACAATCAAACAACTTAATTTAAAAGGTGAGTCAATTAATAACACAACAGCACTTACAACATAATTCTCTGGAACGCTTTTCGAAGGTTAACTTTCCTCCATTATCAACTGGACAATAACTAGGTTTCCATGGTGTTTCATGGTGTGGATGGCGATGCTTCTTCTGATGCTAGAACCGAAACTTCTCAAACACGTAACCGGAAAACAAGAACTGTCCACATGGGAACAAATCTTCATTTTAAAAAATAGAAACAGAGTATTTAATTTTGACATTCCTCACAAAGATATTTTTAGCAAGTTCATTGAACCGTTACCAGAAGAAACATCAGAAGAAGCATCGCCATCTGCACCATGAAACACCATAGAAACCCAGTTATTGTCCGGTTGATAATGGAGGAAAGTTAACCTTCGAAACGCGTTCCGGAAAATTATGTTGTAAATGTTGTTCAGTGTTATTAATTGACTCACCTTTTAAATTAAATTAATTACAACAACACTGTTTTCAAACTTCTATGAAAGGCAGATAATCAAACAACTATTTACAATAAATACTCTTTATTAGTATAATAGGCTCTATTAGGAAATTTTGCTAAGCTTTTTTAAATTTACATTTTTTCCAGTTTAATTTCTTTTGGTAAAGCATTATAGAATTTTACCCCCATGAAACTAGGCATCTTCTCATAAACACGAAGCCTGTAACCCTTAATGTAAAAATCATTCTTTTTCTTGTATTGTAATTATTGTAATTATGATTATCCGAGTTAACTGACATCTGACATTTGTGTTTTGAACTTAAGTACAAGATGAAGACTGGGAAATGTTAGGAGCTTTAACTGTCTGAAGGAGTGCCTGCAAGATTAGTGAGGTACCTAACAGCCCTTTTTTGTAGTGAAAAATTTTATTGAAATTTGCTTTACTAGCACTACCCCATAATTCAATGGCATAGGTAATGTGTGCTTGAACAAGGGAAAAATAAATTGTCCTGGCAGTGCTATCAGGCACAAACTTTCCTAAATGTCTAAGAACAAATAAGTTTTTACTAGGTAGGAGGGTCTGTGGTTCAAATCCCAGCTGTGGCATTGAATTTTTAAGTTCAGTTCTACCTCTCAAACATTACTGTTGGTGTTTTTAAACACACAAGCCGTGTGTGGGCAATGTGGACTGAGTGGTAATGACAAAGCTGATTTTCTTGCAAAAAGGGGTACCAACAGTGTACAGAAATCTATAGTTAATCTACCATTTTTGCAGCTAAAAGATCGACTCTGAATTAAAAAAAATTATTGCAAAATATTACTAAAAAAAAGTCAAAAAATAAAAGATGGGAACTACCAAACATTCAAACAGTAATTCCTGAGTATTCTCGAAAAACGGCAGTTACAACCTTCAGGCAAAACATTTAAACAGAATTGGGATATATTCTTCTCCACTCTGTCCTCTATGTGATCTTCAAGAGGAAATAGACCAACAGCACCTTCAAATATGGCCGGCCACTTCTAGCGCCCCATCCATCAGTGAAAAATATTGGAGAGCAAGAGGATTAATGACTTCATTGTCAGAAATCCAGCATTAACTAACAACACTGGGAATTAACAGGACATATTTGAAAAGCTAAGTAAAGCCAAAGTGTTTCAAAACTTGACTCACAACATTCATTCATAAATCAACAACAAATATCAAATGCATATTATAAACATTAACATGAATGAACACAGATCCATTTCCTACAAATAAAGCAAATATTTTGGGTTTATATGTTCCATTACAAGTTTCATTCCTTAACATGTGTGTACATATTTTTTTTCTGACTCTGTAGTATAAAAGCTTTTTGTTGTATTTTCAGGGAAATAAGGAACTTATGGTCTCGCTGTTCCAAGGACTGGTGTTGTTACTATTTAATGATTCAAATGAATTATCATTAGACGAGTTGAGATCTGCTACAAATATTGAGGTAAGAGATTTGTAAATTTAGTTTTATTTACGAGCAGGCACCAGCAAACACATGGCTCTGTGACGTCATAGAAAATTTCTCATCAAAATTATGAGAGGAGAAGGGACTAATGTAGAAAGGTGAGAAATAAGAAAAGAATGGAGTTTACTAACAGTTTTATGTAGTTTATGTTTCAGTTCCATTGCACATATAATATTAAAATATAACAGCTTGAGAAAGAAAGAGTTGTCAGTGTTCCAGTTATGAATTCTTGATGCCTTTGTTCCATTTTTCAAGAATTTCTTAGGTTTGTTATAATTGCAAGCTAATTAATGGAAAAATTTTGACATGACAATAGTAACAACCAGGGTAGAACAATATGGCCACACCGTGGCAGAATGGTTATACCATTCTTCTCTCATTAAAGCATCCTTGGTTCATTCCCAGGCAACTACATATGGGATTTGTGTTGAACAAGGCAGCACAGGTGCAGATTTCCTTCATGTACCCCTGTTTCCCCCACCATGTCATTCCACTGGTGCTTCATCTTCATTCCATATATTGTCTGTGCAACTGCCTGCAGCGCTGCATGTAGTAAAAGCGACATTAAACACTACCAAAAAAAAAAAAAAGTATAAAACAATTAAAACCATTAATAACAGGTATCTCAGAAATGGGTTATGACCAAAAAAGTTATTTTTTAAAATAAATTGTGTGTTTTAAAGAGATCTACATTTTTTGTGTAATGCATTTTTATCTGTCGCTTAATATACACCAGCTCTACAAGATTGTACAAAATTACCATGCTGTTCCCAGAAAATTCAAGTTAAACATTTTATAATAATAACAGCATCTGAGTCTTGTGAAAAAGAACTAAAGAAAGTTAAAAACCAGGCATTATGTTTAATAACAGGTGCAGTTAAAACCATCCCAATAGAAACACTTCTCTTTGCAACATCTAATAAGCCAATAAACCTAGAAAACAAGCTCTACTAACTCATGAAAAACTTATAAGAATTCCAAATTTTGATAAGCTAGAGAAACATCAGGGTTTTAAATATATACTAAAAACCCGAAAAGGATTTGTGCAAGCAGTAAAATAGCTGAAAGAAAAACTACACCAACCTATTACAAAAAAAAAAAAAAAAATCTTTTACATTCCATTAATCCAGTAGAAAGCTTCTTTTTTTTAAAAAAAATTAACCTTCTCCAAGGTGGTGTCATATCAGACAGTGAATGAATAAACATTCCTCTTCTCAGGATAAAGGAAAACCTCGGAAAAAACCTTATCTGGATAACTCCCCGAAGCGAGATTTGAACTCGTGACCTCTTGGAGATGAGGCAGACACACTACCACCACGCTACACATACAAAAAGCTTTGAAATAGAATATAGTTTAGACCTCTGTAAAATCTTCAAGAAACAAACAAGTCCAGATATTGCAAAACTGATAGCATTAGAAATACTGCAAATCAAATATCCTAAAGAAGAATGGACACTTATATATACAGATAGCTCATTTGTAAGGGAGGATGATGGAGCTGGAGCAGGCAGTACATGTCACTTTTTCCCTTTTTACAACAACAACAACAACAAAAAACAAGTGGAAAAAAACTACAAATTTTGATGGAATATGTTTGTTTGGCTACAAAAATGTAAAAACTTTGTTTTATCAGATTCTGGAATGGTGATACAAGCAGTAACATTAACTCAGGATTCCAAAAAAAAATATAAAAAGTATGAGAAATTCACTTTTTGGTAAACAGATTCAAAAGCAAGAACATAGTCTTCCAGTGGATTCCTGCACACTGTGGATTGAGTAACAATGAGAAGGCAGATATCCTAGCAAAGAAGGGAACCAAACTTCAAAATAAGGTACAACCGAAAGTACCACTGGAATCAGTTAAACGTATTAAGAAGAAAATGAATAATAGTATAAAACTAAATTAACTACAAATATATTAAATTCCAAAGGAGAAAAGTTCTTAAAAAGCTTGAAACTAACTCCTGAACTTATTTGAAAAATAGCCATCGCCATGTTCAGACTTACCACTGGACATGACTGTCTCACCTGCATAAAATTGGATTACTAGTGCCTACAAATTGTCTGTTATGTAACAAGGAAGAAGAAATGAAATGGAACATCTATCAATCTGTGAACAAGTTAAATTGTTAAATAAGGAAATAATGAAGCTATTAACAGTGAAGCAACAGAGTCTAAAATAAGAACAAATTAGAAACTAAAAGCTTCACTTATCTTAGTAATATTGCAAGTTCTTTTGCAGCTAACACGTTTCAAGTTGACTCTTAACTAATTTTCAAAGCTATACAAACAAGTTACCATAGCTACGGATGCTCATTTTTAAACTCCATCACCAATCCCTGAAAACAAAAACCTATAAATACTATCTATTGGAGGTATTTCAAAATTCATAACACGGTTCCTGTTTTTTAAAATAAATATCTTTTCCCAAATCATCAAATCTATAGGTCCACTTAATTGTTTTAATAATTTAACCTCTGGATTAATTTCATGATTAAATGACAAAACATGCTACTATACATAATAACTTATCATTTACTTTACTAGAAGTTGCTATTCCTTATCTTAGTCCACCATACGTTTTAACACTTGGCTTCCTTATAAGACCAACAGGATTATATTCATATGGCTGCAAACAATATGTTTAATTACATAAGTTGTTTGTCTTAGGATGGGGAATTGAGAAGAACGCTACAATCATTGGCATGTGGTAAGGCTCGTGTGCTTCAGAAAAATCCTCGTGGCCGTGATGTTGAAGATAATGATAAGTTCCAATTCAATAAGGAATTCTCCAACAAGCTGTTCCGCATAAAGATTAATCAGATACAAATGAAAGAAACGGTGAGTATGTGTGTATTATTGAAGAATGGCTCTGATTAGCACATAGTAATGCTTTCATTTGTAATAATGATAATAAAATAAAAAGAGGACATACAAAAACAACAACCATTTCGTAATTGGTAAGTAGCATATTTATAAACAATCAAGCTGAAAAATGTGCATATTTTTGGATGAAACAAGATGCAATATTGACTGCCTCTGTGGTCTGGTCTTTAGCATGCTAGCCTTCAAATCCAGAGGTTCTGTGTTTGATTCCCAGTTGGAGAGCGGGAATTTTTCCCTAGCCAGAATTATTCCTCATCCTCTAATCGGGAAGCATATATGATAATGTGAATGTGTGTCCGTGAATTTAAGGCAATTACCTGTAGTAATACCTTCAATTGTAAAATGAATTTAATTACTGATGGAGCAATTGTTCCAAAGGTAATAAGCGACTTACATGACTTAGATGTTAAAGTAAATGAAACATAAAACCAAAAGTATCAGTAGACCAAAGGCTAAGACTGATAGGTAGAATTGGAACTGAAAATTCAATGTCAGAACTGGGATTCGAACCACAGTTCTTCCGCTTCACACGTGCTGCTGTAACCACTAAGCTACTGTGACAACTTGACTCTATAACATTGAATTCTCCAACTGTTTGTTTAAAAGCACCAGCGGTAAGTTTGTTATTAAATAATAATTACCATCTAAAGGTTATTTAATCCTGGAACATAAACTACTTATGATTATAAGTCATCCTTGGAGTATTTATCCCTGATGTGAGATTCCCTTTGTGGTCTACCGGGAAAAATACAAATCAATTGGAGAATTCAGTGTCGTACTGGCAGGTTGTCACGGTAGCCCAGTAGTTAGAGCAGCCATGCATGAGTTGGAAGGTCCGTGGTTCAAATCCTGGCTGTGACATTGAATTTTTCAGTTCTGATTTTACCTCTCAAACATTGCCCACACATGGGCAGCAGTAAGTTTGTTGCCATAAATAAATAATAATTAGTGGCTAATGCTCTGTTGAATGGCTGAATGCACTGAACATAAAGTGTAACCTGAACAACATCCCATTTTTTGAACAAGTGGGTTGTTCCTATTGGAAAAGAGTGTTATAAAAAACATTTTTTCCCTAAATTCTTTTTATAGTAGGCACAGCTTATTGAGATACCCCAAAAAACAACCTTGACGTTTTCCCCCCATTATGGTGCAGTTTTGGTTATATTTGGTGATATTCCATCCGTTAGGTTGCATTAGTGCTGCCAACTGTTCGTGACATATAACCATGGTAAAGCTACGGCCACAGTTGGTGTTATTGCGTCTGTTATGTTACTACAGAAGTCGTCATTTATGAACGTGTTGCAGAAAGGCCAACCGATAGATTTTAAAACAAGATTCCATTTAGACGCCGTATTAATTAATTGAAACTGCATTTAAGCACAAGGTAAAACATCTGCTATTGCAACATTGTTTTTACTCAGTTGAAGAGTTTGTAAATACTTTTCCGTGAACCCCTTCTGGGTGTGTAAGTTATTATACTTGTTAAAATGCTTAAGAAATGATGCTAATATTTTGTATATTTTGATATATCCAATATCATGTATTTGATCTAAGGATGAATAAAAATTATTTTTTTAAATCAATCTGTGGATGTACTGCTCGTGCTTGCGTGGTTTTGTCTTGAATTCTTATACAGCAATATATGTAGTTATAGTTAGCATTGTTATTTTTGTGTTCGCTACACAGTAATGCATTATATATTACGATATTTAACGCTTGGAAGTGATTTCATCCAAAAGTGTTATTGCAGAACAAGATTTCCTGAAGGTTAATACGTTGTTTGTTGTGTGGTAACAATGTTCAAACATTATTATTGTTTGAAAGTATGTCACTTTAACCATGTGATATTTGAGGTTAGAAATGCCTTTATTACGCACATTGGCAGGACTGCTTTTTGGAATTCTTTCGTCAGCTGTTTAGTGTAATGTCGGCAATCTTGAACTCTTGGGGACTGCTGATAAACTGTGTCCACTATATGTATTCTTTAAAATACATTGAGTATCAAATTTTTGGGTGGAATACAAAAGATCCTCTACCTACTGTAGTAGTCGAGAAAGCTAGGATTAGTTTAGATAATGCATTGGTTAATTTGTTACTTTCAGACTGAAGAACAAAAGGCTACTGAGGAGCGAGTATTTCAGGATCGTCAGTATCAGATTGATGCAGCTATTGTCCGTATTATGAAGATGAGGAAAACTCTAAGTCACAACTTACTAATTAGTGAACTTTATAATCAGCTCAAGTTCCCAGTCAAGGTAAGAGATAGCCTTAGTTTAGTAGTAGAAAATCTGTGGTCAAATCTTGATTCATCATTCATAGAGGGAGGAATTTAAAAAAACTAATAAATGTGGAAAACGAATTGTTACAGGAAGTATACGATTAATGTACTGTAAAACTAATAAATGTGGAAAACGAATTGTTACAGGAAGTATACGATTAATGTACTGTGACATGACAAATCTGGTTACTTTTTATGTCAATTCATTTCTTCTAAAACTGAAACACAAAACACAATTCTCTGTTTTATCATTAACATAATTTACAATTCGCTGTGACCTTGCAGTTCACAGCTGCTCTGTCCTTGTCAACTCTCTTATATATCTGAGAATTAGGTAGCACCAATTTTTCTGGAAATCCACATTTCTCAAAGCTTCTCATAACAAGCCAACAATAAAGCTTCCCATAGTGTCACGTAACGGCCTTTGTTCCTGCCGTGCATTGCCTAGCAACGTAGTGGTGTGAGCTAGCTGATCTCAAGCCTCCCTTTGAAGTGTGGCTGCCATCACAGTAGAAAAACTACTGAATCTCAAAACATAATGAATGAGCAATGATTAGGGACACAATTGTTTGGTGGATTGCAATGACACTCAATATGTTAGTACATGAGAGGTAGAACTGGAACTTAAAAATTCAGTGCCACAGCTTGGATTTGAACCACAGACTTTCCGTTTACCAGGTGGGTGCTCTAACCATTAAGCTACTGTGACAACCTGCTTAATGGTTAGAGCACCTGCCTGGTAAGTGGAAGGTGTGTGCTCAAATCCCAGCGTGGCATTGAATTTTAAAGTTCCAGTTCTACCTCTCAAACATTGCCCACACACGGCTTGTATGTTTAAAAATGCCAACAGTAAGTTTGTTGACATAAATAAATAATAATGTTAATACAAATAAAAAGGCTTCAGAATCAGTAGCAATTGTCTGCATAATTATCAACATTACCTCTCGTGATTAAATGCAAATTTTAATGCAACTTGCCAAATGAATGTTTACCTTGAAATTAATAATTTATTGTGATATTTACGTGCAAAATGAATGTTCATTTACAATTTAATATGAATTAACATTTCATTGCAATGTTTCTGCAAAACTGACATTAAAAGATTTATTTCAGGAATAAAACAAGATCTGTTTCACATTTTGCAACATAGAAAGCCAAATATGAGGTCAAAGTCAAGAGTTCGAACTCTGTGTGGCTTGAAGAAATGTAACTATGTTTACAATAAGCAGGAAAGGTATATGAGAGTGGCAGGGAAGGTAGGTTGACAGATAACCAGTGGTGTATGTGAGGGTTCAATGAATCCATAGAATAATAAACCATCCATGCTACAGCATCACCACTGGAGCAAAGTGCCAGAGACAACACCCCCTCCCCTCTACTGGTTTTCCCGCACTCTGCAAACACACATAGCTTAGACTCGAACAATAAGTTCACGTGTATTTTACGGAAGGCTGTTATAGACATTAGGGAGTGCGAGTTTAATGCCAAAGATGGTGGGAGTTTAGCGCCAAGTTTATTTTATGTGTTGATGCACTGTGGCGCCAAGGTCAGTTGTTGTACAGTTACAATAAAACAAGTCCATTCTGACAGCTAGGTGCACACATGCGCCTGAAAAAGCTTCCATGGCAACGAATGTTGTCCTTGGTGATCTAGGGGTAACATGCTAGCCTTTGATTCCCTAGGTTGCAGGTTCAAACCTGGTGCAGGGTGATGGATTTTTATGGGCATAGAAATCCTCAGCATGGCTTACTTCAGAAGGGAAGTAAAGTCAGTGGTCCCATGTCGTAGATTTATGGCATGTAAAAGAACTTCAAGCTTAATAGGCATATGAGCAAAATTAAGTTGTCTTTCATGTCCAATGTAGAATGGGACGCTGAAAGAGCTCTTTCAGTGTACAATATTTTATCTGATAAAAGAACCAATAACAGCAGGGAACTTAGAAACCATGCTTACTTGTTGCTTCAATGAACATGCTACATATAACATTCAAAATGTAAATTATAAAAGTAATATTATGTTTATGTTTATTCACCACTTAGATCATGTTACATGATATGGGCTTCATCAAAAAAACAATTTCTAGAAGATTTACATAACTAATTTTACAATATTACAAATAAAATGTCAAATATTCACTTATTAAATAAAGATTTACAGAATAATATGTTTACAAGTTACAATGTCAAATATTCACTTACTGAATAAAAGGTATGTTGTAGTAGAAAGGATTTGATTTCTTTGTTAAATTTTTTTATATTAGTTATTTCTTTGATATTTGCTGGTAGTTTATTATATAATTTAATGCCTAAGTTTGTCAGGTTAGTTTTTGAATATTTGTTCTGCATAACTGAACATGAAGGTAATTTTTCCCTCTAGTAGAATGGATATCCATATTTGTGTCTAGTTCTCCTTGATTTCTCTTAATATGATTTGAAACTTCAGCTATAAAGATACAAGCTAGAGGTAGGATGTTATGTTTCCTAAAATGAGATCTACAGGATGTACTATTGTCTATTCCACTTAAAATTCTTATAGCTCTCTTTTGGATTATAAATATTCTTTCACATTTTCCCCCCCAAAATTTTATCCCATATTTTAGTCGACTATGAAACTGGGCAAAATATACATTTTTCAGTCCAGCAAGATTTATTGTACATTTTAGATATTTGAGCATATAGCACACAGAACTAAGTTTACTTGCTAATTTGTGAATGTGGCTATCCCATTTTAGGTTTTCATTCACACATATACCTAAGAATTATTGTGTTTCTTTCTTGTAATCGATATTATTTCCTTCAAAAGAAATTTGAGGTCTGATACTGTTTTTACATTGCCATGTATGAAATGACATTGCAATAGTTTTCTCTTTGTTTATAATTAGTGCATTTATCTTAAACCAGTTGCTAAGGTTAATCATTACTGTGTTAACTTTGTTTTGCAATATAGTTTCATTTTCACTTTGTACAAGAATGTTTGTCATCTGCGAACAGGACTACCTCAGCTTGATGAATATTGCTTGGTAAATCATTTATGTACATTAGAAACAACAGAGGCCCCAGCACTGAGCCCTGAGGAACCCCTCTCGTAATTTCTTTAGTGGTAGATCGGTAATTACTGATGCTTGATAGCTTATTGTGTTTCACCTCCACTACTTGCTTCCTATTGGTAAGATAGGAGTTAATCCACGTATTCATGCTTCCTCTAATTCCATATTTTTTTAGCTTGAATAATAAAATGTTGTGATCTAAAACATCATACGCTTTTGAGAGGTCTAAAAATATTCCTATTGTTGGTAGCTTTTTATCCACTGAATGTTAAATTTGACCTAGTAGTTTAGCTATGGCTGTTTCTGTAGACCTATTTTTTCTAAAGGCATGCTGCGCATCAGAAAGAATGTTATATTTTTCTAATAAAGATATTAGTCTATTGTACACTAATTTTTCAAACATTTTAGAAAATACTGACAATATGCTTATCGGTCTGTAATTTTCCTTTTTTTGTCTTTTCTCCTTTTTTGTGTATTGGGATAATTTTTGCAATTTTAAGGTTATCAGGAAAAATCCCAGATTCAAGTGAGGTGTTATATATATCAACCAATGGGGCCTTTATAAATTCTATACATTTTTTAATGACATATTGTGGTATTTCGTCTATTCCAGAGGAGTATTTACCTTTCATTTCATGAACTACTTTCTGTACCTCAGTCTCTGTAATAGGACATATGAAAATAGATTCCCTGCAATTTTTTATTTCTATGATTTTACCCTGGGTATGTTTAGACTGATTTAAGGTAATGAGTTGGGCCACTATTTCAGTGAAATATGTATTGGAAGCACTCTGCTATGTGCTGAGGATTTGTGATTTTGTTACCCTCATTACCTAGTTCGGTTACACAATAATTTGAGCTACTCTTCCCTCTTTCACGGTTTATTATCTCCACAGTGCCTTTGTTTTGTTTTTTGCATTTTCTACAATTCTTTCATTTTCTTGTCTTTTAGCTTCCATTATTACTTTCCGATAAATACTTTTATATTTCTTTACATAGTTCCTAAAATCATTTGTTGTATTTCCCTGCTTCAATTGTCTACACAAGAATCTAAACCTATTACTTGAAGTTTTGATTTCTTTTGTAATCCACCCATTATGAGGTTGATTTTTGTTTTTATACGTGTTAGTGGGAATGCAGTGTTTAACCAGTATAGAAATGTATTTAGGAAGGTATTGAACTTTTCATTAGTATCACTTTTTTGAAAGACCATCTCCCACATTTCCCCTTTAAGTTTTTAAAACTTTCTATGCTTTCTGGATTGAAAATTCTTTTTGTATAGGTTCCTGCTTGCACAATATGTCTCGAAGTTGTTGCCTCGACAGCAAGTATTTGACCATAGTGGTCAGATAGGGCCATGTCCTCCAAAAGCGATTGTATTTGGGGTTTAGATTTTTCTATGATCATTACATCCAATAGTGACTTTTTATGATTTATTACTCTTGTTGGTTCTTTTACAGTGATTAAGTTACATACTGATAGAAAATCTTTTACTTTGTTTACTATACTACAATCTTCCATGAAGTCTATGTTCCAGTCTCCACATACTATGAGAGTCTTATGTCTCCTACTTAGACGGGAAAGAACAAATTCGAGTTTAGTTAAAAAAATATTGTAATTGGTATTTGTTGCCCTGTAGATACATATAATAATTAGCTTTTGCCCATTTATTTCTACCACTGACAGCTCGAAGTTCCTATCCTCCTTTAGGTCCTCAAATAGATCTATATTCCTAGTTTTTATATTTGATCTAACATATATACACGACCCCCCATGCTGGTACGTTTTCCTACAGTAAGAATCTACTAGCCTGAACTGTTTGAGGTTTATTTCTGTTAACTGCTCTGGTTTTAACCAATGTTCAGTTATGCATAGAACATCTACATGCGGCAAGTCTGTGTTTAGTAGCACTTCTAATTGTGTTATTTTATTTGTTATACTCTGTAAATTTTGGTGCAATACATAGAATTTATTGGATATCATTTACCTTCCACTACCACATACCTTTGAGCCTGGTTTAATTTGTCTGTTTTCTTCTCCTAGTTCCCCTCCAGCTATGGGTGAATCACTTTGCACAACAGTCCGCTCAGGGCCAGCACCATGTGTTGGAACTAAGTCACCATCTTGCATCTTTCTACTGCACCCTTTTAATGAGTTTTGCCTCTCATTTGGCATGCTATTTGATTTTGATTTTGCACTGGGAGCTATTTGACCCTTATCCTCCACAGCATCCAGGTCAGTCACATCCACTCTTCTGTTCACTAGTTTCCCTTCAGCACCAAGAAGATTGCATTGCTCATGAGTTGACCAAAATTATATGATCCCCTACGATTTAAATGAGTTCCATCTCTGGCAAAGTCATTATCGTGCACCCAATAGTTCCCGTCCACCATTAAGCAGTTTTCCTCACGGCACATCTCGTCCAGTTCTTGGTTGATTCTTCTTATTTTTCCGTTGGTAACACCCCATCTACGCAGAACGCCACTGATTATGATTTTAGTGTCACGTGTTTGTGATCGAATCGCATGCACCAAGTCCCTTGCTTCTGAGGTTATTTTTTCTGCTCTAACTCCTATTCGAATGTTATTCGTGCCCGCATGTACAAGTGCAACATTCGGCTGTTCTTCATTGAGGTTCATTTTTTCCACTTTGTTTTGTAATTCACTTAACGTTATGCCTGAGAAGCAATGCACTCTGTATCCTTTTTCTTTGCATGCCTCCCCGGAGAATTTCAATAGAGAATCGCCAATCACCAAAACCGGAGCTTTCTTTTTATTTCCACCCTCTTTTAGTTCACCACACACCACATTTCCATTTCTACAGTTATCCCGTATTACACTATCTTCACACAGAGCATGAAACATGTTTTCGTCGGTGATGGATTTAGGTGGACCGCCTGCCATCTTGTTCACTGCCGGTCCTTTCTTTTTCATAATTGTGGTAATGGAATCATTTTCATATTCCTTAAGCGTGGTTTTTAGATTTTCATTCTCAGCTTTTAACTTACTAATTTCTCTCTGTGCAGTCGCAAGATCCCTTGTTAATAGATTCAAGACCATATGAAGTGACGCTATCGTTTCTGCATCCAGCATTGAAATTTCTGTCTGCATTTCACTCGCATTTAGCTGCTCAGATTTTTCGACATTTATTGCTTCCCCGGAGTTATCGTCATTCATACTTCTTTTCCCGTCGTTTTTATGTCCTTGTATTTGATACTAAAATAGGATTTGAGTTGATTAATAACACTAAACAACACTCACCTTCTAAAACTTCTATGCATAATTTTGCGAGCTTGATCAACATTTTTCCAATTTCAATTTCAATACTACAAACATCAGGACTAACATTGGGTAATCCACTTTCCCTAGTACTTGCAGACTTCATGAGTTCCGTAGAAACAAGGGTATCAAGAACTTCCCTTGGATTTTCAAAACATGGCAACGGTACGTAGACAACATCTTTGCAATAGTACCAAGGAAACACATTGATGATGCACAAAAACTGCTAAACTTACAAGAAAAAACCATAAAATTCACCATAGAAACAGAAATAGATGGGCAACTTCCATTTTTTGATTTAAAAATCATAAAAACGAAAAACAGAATAACCTTTGGGATCTACAGAAAACCAATATAGACAGATAATTATATCAAAGACAATAGCTTCAACCCAAGACTGCACAAGCAAGCAGCTTCAACAGTTTAATTCACAGACTAGAGAACATATCACTTTCAACACAGTAATATCAAACAGAACTCAAAGAAATCATTAGAATTGCAGAAGTTAATGGATTCCAGAAATCTTGGATAAATAAAAAAGTGAATTAATTAAGGAAATTGAAGCTATTAACAGTGAAGCAACAAGATTCTAAATAAGAACAAATTAGAAACTAAAAACTTCACTTATCTTAGTAATGTTGCACACATGTTGCAACATTACTTAAGATAAGTGAAGTTTTTAGTTTCTAATTTGCTCTTACTTTAGAAAAAAGTGAATATAGTAAAAAATAAAAAAATCTGATGAGTTGAAATTACATGACTTTCTCTACTCTTGTACTAACCATTCTTACAAACTCTTATTGCTATATCTTGTTCGTGTTAGTTGAGATAAACATTTGTACAAATTATCTTATTGCTTATTTCCTTGTAGGTGCAAGGGGAATATGAGAATACTGTAGGTTTTGAGCAATAGTCAAATCTTTTAAGCTTTGAGATCCCATTCTCTTTGCACATTTGACATATAAAAAAATGAACAACGATGTTCCATTTCACAAAAGTTTTAAATTTTCCTAAACTGACACAAATAATAAGGAATATCTCCGGAATGGTTCACTCTATAAAAAATTTTATTGAGACATAAATTGTATATTCTAGCAAGATCTACGAGTTATTCAAAAGTCACCCAGAGTAAACAGGACTACGTAGGCTATAGCCAGAAAATTCAAAATATACATTTCATTTGTCATAAAAATATCTTAAACATGGTATTTTAATCAAAATCATTAGAGCCATTTTCAAGAAAATCAAGATTTTCAAACAATTTTTCATGTAAAGGGTAGTTTAGGGTGGAGCTTTTTCTTCATAATCTTCGTGTCGCATCCTTGAAAGATATTAAACTTAAATACCAAATTCGGTTTTTAACCAACTTTTTGTTTTTGAGTTATACTGTCCACAGACTGACAGACACACACATTTATGGACCTTTCCCTAAATATACTTTTTTTTTTTTTTGGATTCAGGAGGTCTCAAAATATATTTCCAGTGAAATCTCGACATTGAATTTTTGGATGGAATACAATACTTCCTCTACTTACCAGCAGAGAAAGTAAAAAAAAAAAAAAAAAAAAAAAAAAAAAAAAAAAAAAAAAAAACTAATAAAAGAAACAATCACTAAGCAAACCGAAAGAAGAAATGTCATTCAAAAATTCACATACCACCCAGAGACATTTGAGAAATTCGAAAAGATTTTTAAAGAATACAATATGCAATTGGCTCCAATCAACAGATATAGTGTTAAAAATTTACTTGGCTCAAGCACTAAAGACAGCATTGCAGCAAATAAAAAATCTGGAATCTACTAAATAGAATGCAATAACTGCAAGCAGGTCTATATAGGAAAAACTAAGAGAAATTTGGAAACAAGAACAAAAGAACATTTCAGATGTATAAAATACAAACACTTAGAAAAATCAGCAGTTGTCACCCATTTTTGGAAAGAAAATCAATACATTAATCTGGATCCAAAATTATTAAACCACATATCAGGAAACCAAGCATTGTGAACATGAGAGCAGATCTTCATCTGGAAAAACAAAGACAGAGTTTTCAATTTTGATATACCACAAAGTGATCTGTTATACAAGTTCTTAAAACCACCACCAGAGCAGTCTACAGGAAATACTAGCCCTGTGAACCAGCTGGTCGATGTCCAGCTGATAATGGAGGAAAGGTAGCCTCTGAAACATGTACCAGGAAATTTTAAATAGTGAGTGTTGTTTAGTGTTATTGACTCAAATCCTATTTTAATGTGATTCCAACAACTCTGTCATCAATTTCCAGTATTTATTGCTAATTAATATTTGATATTTTACTTCACCGCTTTAATCCTGCTTTGAGCCTTCTTTTTATACCGAGATTCACAATAAAATTGTGTCCCTAGCAATGTTACTCCCAAAAGAAAGATGTTTGGGAGGATTATGCATGCTTCTTTGTGTCTCATCATCGTCAATAGCCCATGGTACAACCTGTCACTCCAGCTGGCACAGGCTGCTCCAAAAATATTGCTAACTACATGTAGATTATACTCATCCCTTCAATTATTTCAACTTAAAAATTATCATTCTAGGATAGAATTTGTTGGGACTGAAATGTTTTAATGAATAATGTGGGAAAGCAGTACTTCAAAGAGCAATGCACATAAATTTACTGAAGTTATAATGTATTCCAGCCAAGACTGTATAAATGTTGGAAAACAACAGTTCAGGGTATGATAGATCAAGGTTTGGCTGTACACTCATTTTTCAAACTGCTTTATATAATACACAGTTTGTAAACTTTTATTACTAAAATATTAAATTGTGTTTACTTTGAGGTAACCAGAAATTGCCACACTTGCAAAGTTTATTGTATGAAATAAGTGAAAAACCTTTCAACGTTGCATGCTATTATGGCATCACAGTACTTTAAAATGGCATAAGTTTTGCTGAATTGTGCAGTTTTATTTCAGTTTTTAGAGTTTAATACCTAAAGTAATCTCTCTTTTGTTTTTAGTTTAGTTTTACAAGCTGTGTTTTGCACTGTGGGTACATCACAGGATATTTAATCTAAGAAACGCTGTGTATTTATACATATGAGAACCTTATACTTTGTGATACTTTGAATTAGTGTCTAGTATTTTATAGAAATGAACTGAGATTTTCGTGGTAATGTTTTAGGTTTTTGTGAACAGTTCTTTATATCTATTATACTTCACTATACTAGTTCAGCTAGTATTTTGAAAAAGTATTCACTTAAGTCACATTCCAAAACTGTCTCTGATATACACTCAAATTTCTCATAACACTGGTGGTTCATACACTAACTGCTAATAGCTGTCTTATTCATCTCTTTTATGACTCCTGTCTCTCGCTGCTGCTGCATTCACTTATAGACAAAAATGACATAGCACAGATTTTTCTTGAAATGCACCTTTTCATAAACAAGCCCAGCATGTGAACAATTTTCTCAAACATTCTTGAATAATTTGTTTTTGCTCCAATCTGCTCCATTGTTCACTCTGCAGTGATGTGAGGTAGAGTGACCATGAGCATCTTTAGATGTGTGGCAGCTGCTAGCTGGTGTCACGTTATTAGGATTAAACTTGTCTTGGTTAAAACATAATTAAAATGAAGAGTTTAATGTGTTGGTCATTTCAATATTTATTATCTTCTTCTTGGGAGTAGGTATTGAAAACAATGTTGTAATCAATTAAATTCAAAGGTAAGTCAATTATTAACACTAAACAAACATTTCAGGGGGGTAGAACTGGAACTTAAAAATTCAATACCACACCTGGGATTTGAACCACAGACCCTCTGCGTACCAGGCAGTTGCTCTAACCATTAAGCTACTGTGTCAACCTGCCAGAATGACATTGAATTCTCAAACCAGTTTGTATTTTTCCTGGTAAACCACAAAGGCAGTCTCGTATCAGAGACAGTTATCCCAATGGTGACTTACTATTGCAAGTACTTTATGTCCCAGGATTAAATAACCTTCAGATGGTAATTATTTGGCAATGTAAAAACAATATCAGACCTCAAATTTCTTTTGAAGGAAATAATATCGATTACAAGAAAGAAACACAATTCTTAGGTATATGCATGAATGAAAACCTAAAATGGGATAGCCACATTCACAAATTAGCAAGTAAACTTAGTTCTGTGTGCTATATGCTCAAATATCTAAAATGTACAATAAATCTTGCTGGACTGAAAAATGTATATTTTGCCTAGTTTCATAGTCGACTAAAATATGGGATAAACTTTTGTGGGGGAAAATGCGAAAGAATATTTATAATCCAAAAGAGAGCTATAAGAATTTTAAGTGGAATAGACAATAGTACATCCTGTAGATCTCATTTTAGGAAACATAACATCCTACCTCTAGCTTGTATCTTTATAGCTGAAGTTTCAAATCATATTAAGAGAAATCAAGGAGAACTAGACACAAATACGGATATCCATTCTACTAGAGGGAAAAATTACCTTCATGTTCAGTTATGCAGAACAAATATTCAAAAAAATAACCTGACAAACTTAGGCATTAAATTATATAATAAACTACTAGCAAATATCAAAGAAATAACTAATATAAAAAAATTTAACAAAGAAGTCAAATCCTTTCTACTACAACATACCTTTTATTCAGTAAGTGAATATTTGACATTGTAACTTGTAAACATATCATTATTCTGTAAATCTTTATTTAATAAGTGAATATTTGACATTTTAGTTGTAATATTGTAAAATTAGTTCTGTAAATCTTATAGAAGTTGGTCTTTTGACGAAGCCCATATCATGTAACATGATCTAAGTGGTGAATAAACATTATTATTATTATTATTATTATTATTATTATTATTATTATTATTATTATTATTATTATTATTTATTTATTTATTTATTTATTTATTTATTTATTTATTTATTTATTTATTTATTTATTTATTTATTTATGCCAACAAACCTACTGTTGGTGTTTTTAAACACACAAGCCATGTGTGGGCAATGTTTGAGAGGTAGAACTGGATCTTAAAAATTCAATGGCACAGCTGGGATTTGAACCACAGACCCTCTGCTTACCAGGTGGGTGCTCTAACCTTTAAGCTACTGTGACAACCTTCCAGAATGACATTAAATTCAATGAAATGAACAATTGGTTATCAGTTGCAACTGCAACTTGCTATGGCAACATGGCTGTGGTCAAAGAGCATACTTGTGCATTAATAACATTGAACGAGAGATTGGCAATGCAGCATTTGCACTCCGAGGCAAAAGCTTGGTGTTCCGTAGATGCAAAGAGATGCTTTACTCTCATGCATCCTACTTTAGTAGGGTTAGTAATAGAAAAGAAATGTGTAATATGGAGCTAACAATACAAACAAAAATTTTTGTGACATAAGCCAACCAGAGGGTAATTAAATTATAACCTAACATTATTTTTGTATGGATAAATAATGTCCTACATTTTTATCAAATGACCTGCATTTTTATCCATTGTGTCCTACATTTCCATAAAATAATCTGGTAACCCTACCCACATTAGTCCCCTACTGTATACCATGTTTAGAAAATGACAGGGATAGCTTTAGTAATGCACTTTTTAAATTACAATTGAAGATCTAATGGTTTATTTTGAACTTTTTAACAGCCTGCAGACCTGAAGAAACGAATTGAGTCACTAATTGATCGAGATTACATGGAAAGGGACAAGGACAACCCGAATCAATATAACTATGTAGCGTAAGAGTGATGAAGGCGTTGTTCAGTGAGATACCAGGGACACAGCAAGAAAGACTGGACTTGCTAGAGAAGTGCCATGGTGTGATGTAACTATGTTGTTTATTGTTGAAGTGATGTGATGTGAAGTGAACAGCAAGGACAGGAAAGAAAACGTTTGTGAGACTTCATTTACATAGTTAATAAAACAGAATCCAGCAAAAAAAGAGGTCTAAAACAAGAACCAGTGATCTTTTATCTTCTCCTATTACTTTTTTTTTGTACCAAGATCAGTGTGTGAGAGTTAGTGCAGAAGAAATGCTATTATAGCATTGTTTGCTGAGAATGTAAATACAAGATGTTAAAAGGCTTTATTTTCCTTTTTAGTCATTTCACTGAAAAAAGAATTATGTCTACTTCAGAAAGCGTATGTAATTGAACGAACATTTAATATAAAGCAAATCTATATGTTTTAATAAATTAAGAGAGAGTGAGACAGAGATTACATATTAATAAATTTGTTGTTAATGTTATATACTGTAAAATGGAAACTAATTCTCAGCAGCAGAGTAACATCCTGTTTTTGGTATGGAAAATCACAAAAGAATACCATTTTTAAAAGTAATTGCCAAGCAGTAATATGCCAGTTGTACAAAGGCTATGCATGCACATATGGTTTTACTTATGTGATAATTTATCTGGCTGATCACTCCTTTATGCCCACAAAGGCAACCCAGTTCTAAACATGCACCCGCGAAGGGATTGGAATAGGTAGTTTCTTACACTGTTATGAGTGATTATAAACGTGAAACTTTTTAACGTAATTGAAATTGTGAGTGGATTGCTAACACTTTAGTTTCACTTACTAAGTTTTAACTCGGAGCATGTTTTGAAGGCCTTTGTCTTCATAATAAACAGTATACAGTTGAACCTGGTATATGTGTACATCAAGGGGGTGATGGAAGATTATTTGTAACTCAGTTACTTACAAATCAGATTTTGATAATGCATCATATTTTCTTTATAAAAAAACAATACAGTGGACCTACATGTAAAATTTTACAAACAACATATGTATGAAGAACAGTATCTTGAACTTGGTCCTGCTTTAAAGAAATCAGTTAATTTGGCTAGCTTCGCTTTGCATTAAGTGCATACACTTCATTTTTACTTTCTCTACTGGTAAGTAGGGGAAGTATTGTATTCCACCCAAAAATTCAATGTCGAGATTTCACCAGAAATATATGTTTTGAGGCCCCCTGAATCCAAAAAAAGCATTTTTAGGAAAAGGTCTGTGTGTGTGACTATTAGAAATGTTTAGTTCTTCCAGGCTTGTAGGCCGTGGTCTAGAAGGCATGGTAGATACCAACGTTTCGCCAAGTACTGCGCTTGGCATCGTCAGACGATTAATCCGTTTGTCCCAATCTGTTTATCCCAAACGGATAAATCGTCTGTGGCAGAGCACACCTTATTAATCGGCCATGATGTCAACCTTAAAGAAACCCAAGTCCTGTCTTCTACAGTTAACTACTATGCCAGACTACAAAGGGAAGCCATAGAAATCTACAAACACAGAGACAACTTTAATCGCAAGGAAGAAATACTTCGTGTAAATAAAGCATGGATACCAGTCTTAGATAAACTTTCAGAAACACACAACAGTTGTAATAATAACCCTGCCTACAACTATCATTCACTACCGTAACCAGCACAACAATGCCCCGCCCACCCCCACCCATATAAATAAATGTAACAGACGTTGACAGTCTTTAGTTCCACTGTTTCTCTGCTTCCACATTCAAACTCTGACCAATGCAGACAACAGATCGTATTACCCTGATGATGCCAAGCGCAGTACTTGGCAAAACGTTGGTATCTACCATGCCTTCTAGACCACGGCCTACAAGCCCGGAAGAACTAAACATTTCTAATAGTCAAGACACTGGCCGTGAAAGCCTAAGTACATATATGTCTGTGTGTGTGTCTGTGGACAGTATAACTCAGAAAGGAAAAGTCGGTTAAAAACCAAAGTTCGTATTTAAGTTAAATGTCTTTCAAGGATGCGACACGAAGATTTTTAGGAAAATAGCCCCACCCTAAAATATCCTTTTCATGGAAAATTTTTCAAAAATTTTGATTTTCTTGAAAATGGCTCCAACGATTTTGATTAAAATGTCTTATGTTTGAGATATTTTTATGACAAATGAAATGTATATCTTGAATTTTCTGGCTATAGCCCCTGTAGTCGTATTTACTCTGGACGACTTTTGCATAACTGGTAAACTGTTAGAGATAGACCAAATCATACCATGCAAAAAATGTAGATCTTGCTAAAATACACAATTTATGTCTAAATAAATTTTCTTGTAGGGTGAACCATTTCGGAGATATTTCTTGTTATGTGTGTGAGTTTCAGAAAACTTAGAACTTTCGTGAAATGGATCATCATTGTTCATTTTTTTATATGTTAAGTGTGCAAAGACAACAGAATCTCAAAGCTTTAAAACATTTGACTATCACACAAACCCTACTGTATTCCAATATTCCCCTTGCACCTACAAGGAAATAAGCAATAAGATAAGTTGTACAAATGTTTATCTTAACTAACACGAAGAAGATGTAGGAAAGAGTTTGTAAGAATGGTTAGTACAAGAGTAGAGAAAGTCATGTGAGTGCAACACATCAGATTTTTTTAGTGATGACTGTACCTAGTGTGGTATAAGTAATTCCTAAGTCTGAAGCAATTTCGGTTTTGTTTTTGTGCAGATTAAGTGCCACTTTTCATAAATTTTACTTTCTGATATACATTTCCTTTTTCTGTTCTCCCTGGATGATTAAAAGCAATTGAGAACTTAAAGACAGAACCACTGTTAACCTCTTGAGCGATGGCCATTTAAAACGTCCGCGAGCCGAGAACTGCTACCCAATATCCAGCGCAGGGCATTTAAAGTACGTCGTATATACACAGCTGTATTTTGTGTAAATATTAAGTTATTTTAATGAAACAAAAACTGGTATAAAACTCGTTATATGCAGTATAAATGTACATCATCAGCAAAGTTGAGTTGTATTTACAAAACGTTGAAATGGCACTATTTTGTTTCACTGTGGTGAAAAGTCAACTTTGCTCTGTCGAACACATCTAATATAAGTTCTCGGAAAGAAACAGTAGTCAATCCATTGTGTGTGTGGCTTATGCGTCAGCATGCTGTGTAATAAAGCACTACTGTATGCGTGGTCTCTTGAGTCATCAGAATAGAGGCACATTGCAACTTTTGCTTACGTGAGTTTCGTAACTTAGTAGTCTCCGTTTCTTTCTTTGTTGAAATATATACATATACTTTCCTGCTTGTAGCTGAAGAGAGAAGTGGTATAAAAAGGTATTTTTGCACCAACTGGATATAACCATATACAATTGTTTGGTAATTTGGAGAGCTCTAAACCCACACAGGACAATGACCTACCTTGACGTCCGACTATCACTAGCTCGCAGCCTAATTGAACAATGCCACGTTAGGGGTTGAAAATCCAAAACCCCTGCACCCCTCAGACTTCAAGGAAAACATTATCCTAAAAGGATACCACCAACAGCAAAGAAGTCCCGCCCATCTCGAAAGTGTTTCCTGTGCCACAAGAAGGGAATTCACGGATGTGGAGATGTAGGTTCCCTTGTGTGTTTATCCCTGTTTTGAGGTAAATCACTGCAGAACGAACATATTAAGGTAAGCCAGTAAAGTATATAGACTTTACTAAAATGTTTCATAAAGGGAAAATTAAAATAAGTTGAGTTGGATAAGGGATAAATAAGGGTTAAATGCTTAAACGCACAGGACGTGTATACGCCCATATCGCTCATCCGTCATTTTAAATGGACGTGATTTCATGTCCATATCCCTGAAGAGGTTAATCAGTATACACCAGATACCGAACATTTTTATCTTTACTTCTTGTTTGTTTCTGCAGCTGAAAGCTGCCCATTCAGCTTGCATCTTTGTCAACAAAGAGAAGGAAAATATGCCTCAAGTTTCTTTTTAAGATAGGTTTGCCATAAGCTCATAATTACGTAAAACTCAGTTGTATTTCACTGAAATTTAATATGTATAGATGCATTACACATAAATAGATTCTATGAATATGTTTCTAAATTATATTTTGCCGGGACCCACAAAAATTTACATATAAATACGAATTACTTAGAACTGGGTTACGATATAGCAGGTTCAACTGTATACTCTTATCATCTGGAAGGAGATTCCCTAATTTGTTGTTGGTTGTACTGCCATCTGGTGGAGATCTTTACTATGTCATCTACCGACACAGTTTCACTTCATTACCTTGTGTGCATTTGATGTGGAATTTTTCCCACATTGTGAGTTCTGCTGGTGTTTTGGCATGTTTTAAAAGCTTTATTTACTATTTAATGTTGTGTTTGTGGACCAAAAATGGTAAGCTGCTGCAGATATGTCTATTTGCTTAAACCTTAAATTTCTACATATTCCTTTAGTCTGGTTTGTAGATTATGCCTGAAGACAACAGTAACATCTTGTATTAGATGACAGTACAACCGAATAAGTGATGATAAAATAAATACCTACAGAACATGTTCTGAATGAAACATTATTCAGTTAAACTAAAGATAGTGTCAGTTCTTGCTTTTCTATCACAGGATGAAGAAAAGGCAAAGCAAGAATTCTGGAATCACTTGAAATGCTGAAAAGATAATTTTTGTCCTTCCTGGAAGTTCTGTACCCTAAGTACAAAAATGGTTTCATACCATGTGAGTTTTGTTGTGCTAAGGTATGAATAAAATTGTTATTTTTAAAAAATGTGCACATACTGGATGATCCATGTAAATAAATTGCACAGTCTTCATAAATGAGGATAGAGACCATAAGTAGTCTCGCTGCATTGGTAATGACTAACAGAATAAAATGTATTTTATTGCATAATCATCATGCTTTTTATGCTTTCTTCATAAAATGAAAATACTCTATGCGACCATTATGTGAAGAATAAATTATTTAACACTTGCAGTGTTAACTTTCAGCGACTACTGAACAATAATGGGAGTAAGAGCAAGTCTGAGCATATTGAAGCACAATCATGTCACACTGAAATTGAAAAGAAATGAGAGAGGGGGGGGGGGGGGGTAACGAGTGATGCTGACACTACAATGCAAACAGTAAATAAATAAATTAAAAAAGAAATTGTTACTTTGAATTTGTTGAATTGTTAGCTAATGCTGGATTTCTAACAATATTTTTCACTGACGGATGGGGCACTAGAAGTGGCTGGGCATATTTGAAGGTGGTCTTGGTACATTTCTTCTTGCAGATCACATAGAGGACAGAGTGGTGAAGAATATATCCCAATTCTGTTTAAATGTTTTGCCAGACAATCATGTCCTGTAATCAACCTGAAGGTTGCAACTGCTGTTTTTTGAGGATACTCAGGAATTACTGTTTGAATGTTTGGTAGTTCCCATCTTTTATTCTTTGATTTTTCATAGTAATATTTTGCAATAATTATTTTGAATTCAGAGTTGACTAATCTTTTAGCTGCATAAAATGGTAGATTAACTATAGATTTTTGTACACTGCTGGTACCCTTTTTGCAAGAAAATCAGGTTTCTCATTACCACTCAGTCCACAGTGAGCTGGTATCCATTGGAAGACTAGGTGTTTTTGAAGTGCTGTTAGATGGGTAAGGATTTTCCAACATTCTATAATTGTTTGGTTTTTTGGTGACAACTTGGAAGTAATTGCTATAATTGCTGCCCTGGAATCTGAGAGAATAACTGCTTGCTGAAAATGTGAAATTCTGTACAAAAGATTTTGTAGGACCATTCGAATTGCTTCTATTTCTCCATCAAAGTTTGTAGTTCCATAACTTAAAGATTTGTAATAGGAAAACAGGTGACACATGACTCCAGCCCCTGCTCCATCTTGGTTTGATATCAATGATCCATCAGTATAAATATGGAGCCATCCGTGTTCTGGAAATCTAGTATGGATTGTCTCTAATGCCAATAATTTTAGAACACTAGTTGGAGTATCACTTTTCTTAACTTCTTCTGTCAGGTGTAAATAACGTGATGTCTAATGTTTGTGTCAGATTGACTTTAGATATGAAGTTTTCCTTTGAATTAGGAAGGTATATATTCTTCTTGATGTCTTGAATTTTGGAAAGAAAGCTCTCCTGAATCTTTAGTGTATATGTAAAATTTCTCTTATTCCATGTATTGAATGGGAGTCTGATCAACTTTTCGTGTTGAGTAAGAGCTGCTTTTTTATTTCATATTCAATGGGGTATTAGTTGGTTAGTATTTCCATAGCTGCTATTGGTGTGGTTTTGATAGCAGCTGTAATTAGTCTCAGAAACTCATCTATTATTCACAAAAGGATTTATGATGCTGTTGAATTGCATGCACTTTTTAACTGGAGGCTTATCATTCTGTGAATGCAATCAGTCTTAGTTTAAAACCTGCTCTATAAGTTCTGTATTTCCCCATAATGATGTTTCACAAAATAAGTACTCATTACAATGATTATAGAAACAAAAGCTGTACACAATTGAAAAAAAAGATTTGTGCTAACCAAATGACTCACATGCCTTGTCACTTCATTTGCTTATTCCTTGTCTTTCTTTTTTCTTTAACTGATTACCTCCCCTTATGTAGGACTTACACCCCCTAGGCCTTACAAGCCAGTGCCTAGGGTCAGATACCTGTCGGGGAGCACAGGAACCTATGCACCAGACAGTGAAGACCTGGAAGCGGGTCACCAGCCAAGCACCAGGTATGATAGTGAGGATGAGGATGAATGCAGGCAAAATCGATAATTAATTGGAAAGGTGATAATGGAGCAATTGGTGGGATGAGTGGCAGGTGAAACTGTAGAACCCAGAGAAAACCCACCCTGATGCCACTTTGTCCACCATGAATACCACATGCAGGTCCCTGGTATCAAACCTAGGTGGTAGGCAAACACTGACCACTCGGCCATAGTGCCACCCGTTATTACTTAGTCACGCCCCTAATTCCCATGTTTTAGGTACTTGAATCAATTTGGTTGATGAGCTACCCACCCTTTGGCAAACTGATAGTATTGAGAATGAAGAATATATTACAGTATGTTGCATATCCTGTACTCTCTCCTGTGAACCTAACAGGTTGCAGTAGTGGCACATTATTTTTAAATATTTCTCAATAGTGAACACCTTGAACATTAAATGCAATGATTATGCAGTCATATACGGAAGTCCTAATTGTGTATAAATCAAGGTACAACCATTATACAATGGCGATGATTATGCAATGAAATACAGTATAATGTGATCCCAAATGAAGTTACGCAAAAATTTCCCATTGTTAAAGGATGTCAACAGTGCTGAGCTAAACATTTAAAATGTCATATCTAGCCCAAAAGCAGAGAAAGCAATGACAGATTTCAATTGGATTCTATTTACTGCAGTTATTTGTTAGAAAAGAGACCAATGAGATCACAGCTTAAATGGATGAACCATTCCACTTGGAAAACATCACTGTGCAATAGAAAGTAAATGCCATCATAAATACATTTTAACAAAAACTTGGTAAATTGTGGAAAATGAATCAGCTTCAAGCACTCATATTGCATCACCTTTCAAATTACTTGCAGGATATGTTTCATTGTCCTTTCTCGGCTTTTGGTCATTTCCCAATGTTCTTCCCTGGATATCTTAAGCATCATCAGTGTGGATTGGTGAACTTAACAATTAAACTATAGTCTGCTGGAATTTCAAAACTAGTAATTCAATGTGCGAAATTTTTGGTATAGGGTTGATTGGTGTCAAATGTTTGTCTGTTGGCAATGAAGCCATTTGCTCTCTTGCACTTCAGTATTTTGATGTTGATATCTTGATCAAGTAGGTGGACTCTCTCCATACATTCAAGCTCACAGAAAGAGCATATAGGAGAATAGTAAAAATGGAAGCACGATTAACAGTTAAGTATTCTTCATGTTTGAATTTTATTTTTTGAGTCTCATTATTTACATTCACCTTCACTTTAAAAGTTAGAAAAACTGGAACGTTTTCAAGATTATTCAATCTCATCTTCAGCTGTTAGGTTATTGCATCTGTGGAACAAAATGGTAATCGAGATGCAGAAAGGCAGTTAGCCTGAAATATGGGAACTGTGGATGTGACTAAGCAATAAGCGAATGAAGTGGCAAGCCATGTGAACCATTTGATTAGCACACATCTTTTTCTTCAGTTGTGTTTGGCTTTTGTTTATATAGTTGTTGTAGTGTTTAACGCCCGCTTTTACTACTACGGCACCGCAGGCGGAGACACTGATAATACATGGACTGAAGATGGGTGGAATGAGATGGCGGGGGAAACCAGAGTACCCGGAAAAAACCTGCCCTGACGCCGCGTCGTCCACCACGAATACCACATGCGGGTCCCTGAGATCGAACCTGGGCCGCCTAGGTGGTAGGCGAGCGCGCTAACCGCTCAGCCACAGCGCTGCCATATAGTTATTGTAACAAGTGCTTACTTTTTGAAATACCAATGTGGGGAAATACAGAAATTAGACAGCAGGTTTTAAACTAAGATTGCTTTGCAGAACAGAATTGCAATTGAGCTGCAGAAAGGAAGTTAGCCAAATTACGAACGTGTTCACTGCTCTGATAATAACTCCCAAGAATTCTAGTCATGTTGTATAGATTGCCCTCCTTTTGTTTGTGGTACATACTCTCTTTTAATTTTTACTTTCTCTACTAGATATAGTTAGTAGAGGGAGTGTAACATTCTATCCAAAAATTTTGTAGCAAGATGTCACCATACATGTATTGAGGCCCTCTAAATTTAAAACAGCACTTTTAAAAAAGGTCCATGTATGTGTGTATGCCCATGTGTCTGTGAAAAGCATATTACAAAACCTTAAAGTTAGTTAAATACCAAACTCGGTCTTTAAATTGAGCATCCTCCAAGGATGCGGCATGAAGATTTTCAAGGAAGTCCCCGCACTCCCAACTAGCTTTTACTTATGCATAGAAAAATGTTCAAAGATGATTATTTTGTCAAAAATGGCTCTAAAGAATTTTGACTAAAATGCTGCATGTTCAAGGTATTTTCATGGCAAATGAAATGTACATAACATTTTCTGGTAGTAGCCTCTGAAGTCCTCTTCATTCTGGACGAGTTGCATAACTGGTAAACCGTAAGAGATAGACAAAATCTTATTGCACGAGATTTAGGTATCTTAAAGCACACTCCTAATGTCAAATAAATTTTTAAAGAAGATAACCATTTTCAAGATATTTCTTGTTAATGGTTTACATTTTCAAATATTCATACTTTTCTCAAATAGGAAGTCATTAATTTTTTTGTTCTGGCCATGCAGGGAGAATGAAATGTCAAAGCCATGGCATAGCGACCAACTCATAAAATATTTGACTATCCCGTAAGTCTACTGTATTCTCCCATTATGCCTATAAGGAAACCATTTCTATAAATATCTATGTTGGTTAACGTGAAGAAAATAGAAGAACAAGTGTTTTTAAGAATAGTTTGTACAAGAGTAAATAGAGGAAGTCATGTGAGTGGTCATATCAGATTTTTATGTTGTATTTTAAGACAGTGAACCAGATGATCTTAATGTAATTTTACTACCTTTCTTGGTAAGAACATGAACTGTTTCATTACTGTAAGCTCAGTTCCATAAGATGAAGCTAATGGAAAGAACATATATCAAACATTTAATTATGAACTTTGAAATTCCAGCAGATGATAGTTTTATCCCTAAATTCACCAAGTCCACACTCCCCATGGAAGAAGATCGGGAATGACTGATCACCCACCAGCTGAAATTATGGACAGGAGGTCACAAAGTCCATAATAAATTTTTCTACAAATTTAAATTATGTTGAACCTCGTGAAGCATAATAACCAAACGTGCAGATTCAGAGTATTTCAGTGACATGTTGCTTTCTGTGCTATTTGCTAATGTTAGTTGTTTCGTATTCCACCCAAAACTTAGATATTGATACTTCACCAAAATGGCACATGTTAACATACCTGAACCTAAAATTAAATGTTATAAAAGGGAGTGTATGTGTGTGAGAGAGAGAATGGTGTAATTAAAAAATGAAGTCGTATAAATACCAAACTTGTTATATTAAGTACTCAAAATGAATTTTTAATCACTTCAAATCTTTATCAAAAATTTATTGGAGCTTGTTTCGGAACTATTTCCATCATCAGCATACACTTACAGCTGCACTTCTTCTATTGGCTTGTAAGTAGTGTTTCCTGATTTACATAGTGCATGATGTTCTATCTTGGCGGCAAATTGAGCACAAAGAAACAGTTGAAGATGGAAGCATAGGTAGGTTAAAAAAATTTGTTGTTGAACAATGCTTTCAATTGCCAGGATCACATAAGCATTGCTAGTGTGCTGGAATTTCGTCCCATAGGAGTTCTTTTATATGCAAGTAAATCTGCTGACAAAGAGCTGTCGTTTTTAAGCACACTTAAAAACCATTGGTCTGGACCAGATTTGAACCTGCGACCTTGGGAACAGTAGACCAGTGTCTAACCGAGCCACACAGATTGACTCTAATGCAGGGACAAGCACACTGTAACTAGACTGCTTAAGGTCAAGGGTCAGTGCTGGCAAGATATACACATAGGAGTCAATCACTACTTCATGCAGTCGCATCCAGTAATCTGTAGTTGCGTTTCCATCAAAACATAAAGGATAGGATTGTACGAAAGGCATCAGATACAATCTGGGTTTTACATGATTTAATACTGGTATTAAATTATAGACAAAACAACCCAATCCTAATCAGTTATAGCCTTTAGTACTATACAACCAAACAATAGCATATTCTACATGCATTATCTTTTACTATTAGAAAGAAACAGTCGTTTGTTGGTGGAAATTAACACAATTTTGGTTCTGGAAAAGTTGCACAAATACAAAATAACAAAATAAAATTTACTATACAGGATAATAGTGGATCATCAACAACTTCCCCTGCACTGGGCTGGTGTCTGTCACTCGAGATAACATTGGTACTCCCAGATTTTTTCCACTCCACTCTGAGCGAGCGACCATTTGTCTATCACAAGTAATTGTCTGCTATCAGTAGAAAGTTGTTACTGTGGTGCAAGTGTTGATGGTATTCACGTGCATAATAAGGTAACAGCAACCAGTGTTGGCACCGAAATTCCCGTCTCTAGGGGAATCTAGGTTACATGAGAGCTGTGAAGCGACTTCTCGATAACCTGTTATTACAAAGAGGACTCCAAATTAAAATAATATAAACTGTGTAATGAATACATGTTTCAAGTAAAAATTTGGTACATTTAGTTCTTCTCAGTAGACACTTGCTTTCTGACATCTTTTGGCTTTCAAATTTGTACCACATTTGGAGACAATAAAGCACAACTCTGGACCATTAATGCACACCTTAAGTTATAACCACTGGTGCTGACTCTCTAAGGATCTTTATGATGTTTCATAGCTGAAAATAATGCTTCACATACACAGGCCAAACCAAACATCGGAAGATGTTGTGCACTTGTGTAAACGAGGGAATCTTGATTTAGGAAATTGGCTGTAGAAGTCCAACAAACTTTCTCTTGTTTCTGTAGCTGTCAGCTAACTCATTGTCACATTTCAAGGTGATTGGCTCCAGTTGAACATGTTAGTGAGTATCATTAATATTCATGCTAAATGGTGTAGCGAATAAATCAAAATCCATTTCTAGTCCATCAGATTGTTAAGTCTTCAATCAAATACACAAGAAAGCAAGTACAGATTTTCAGCATAGCAACCCAGTTCTAGGGAATCAATATCATAGAAAACACTTTCCAACTGGAAAAAGACATTTAACAGTTGATATTTCATAATGACTGCATATATTTGAAAGCTTTGATGCTAAAAAACATATGCGATTAATTTGTTTTTCCCTTGAGGTGTACATTCAAATTATTCAAATGTTTTCACTTATGTTGGCCATAAATGCAATATCACTTTTCCAATTAACATTTGTAAAATCTATTTAAACGTTCACTGTGACTGTAACTTCTGCATGACATGGTGTATTACCATACTCATGCTCCAAATCTTCAGAGACGCTTTCAAGTTGTCTGCAGTTGACCACTGTTATTTCTTTTTACTTTTTCTATTTCGTGTAGTAGGTAGAGGAAGTATTTCAGAGGTAGAACTGGAACTTAACAATTCAATGCCACAGCTGGAACTTGAACCACAGACAAAATACGAACTGGTTCGAGAATTCAATGCATTCTGGCAGATTGTCATAGTAGCTCAATGGTTAGAGCAGCCGCCTGGTAAGCGGAAGGTCTGTGGTTCAAGTCCCAGCTGTGGCATTGAATTTTTAAGTTCCAGTTCTACCTCTCAAACATTGCCCACACACGGCTTGTGTGTTTAAAAACACCAACAGTAAGTTTGTTGGCATAAAGAAATAATAGAGGAAGTATTGTATGCCACCCAAAAATTCAATGTCAAGATTTCACCGAAAATATGGTTTGATGCTCCCTGAATCCCCAAAAAAGAGCATTTTTAATGGTCTGTGTGTGTGCGTGCATGCATGCATGTATGTGTCTGTGTATGTCTGTCTGTCTGTGAACAACATAACTCAAAAACGAAGTTGCTTAAAAACCAAAGTTGGTATTTATGTTTAACATCCTTTTAGGGTGGGACACAAAGATTGAAGAAAATTCATCCACCCTAAACTACCCTTTACATGGAAAATTTTGATTTTCTCGAAAATGGCTCCAACAATTTTGATTAAAATGCCATATGTTTAAGATATTTTTATGACAAATGAAATGTATATTTTGAATTTTCTGGCTATAGCCTATGTAGTCCTGTTCACTCTGGATGACTTTTGCATAACTGGTAAACCATAAGAAACAGACCAAATCTTACACTACAAAAAATGTATGTCTTGCTAAAACACACAATTTATGTCCAAATGCATCTTTTTTGTGGAGTGAACGATTTTGGAGATATTCCTTGTTATTTGTGTGAGTTCTGCAATTCTTTTGTCAAATGGAAGGTCGTTATTTAGTTCTTTTATTTCCTGGCCGTGCAAAAAGAATGGAGTTTGAAAGCTTTAAAAGATTTGACTATCACTCAAAGCCTACTGAATTCCTATATTACCCTTGCACCTACAAGAAAATCATCAATAAGATAGTTTCTGCAAATGTTTATCTCAACTAACACAAAGAAGATATAGGAATAAGAACTTGTAAGAATGGTTAGTACAAGAGTAGAGAAAGTCATGTGAGTGCAACACATAAGATTTTACATATTTATTTTTAGGAGAGTTGTTCCAAACAACAATAGCTAAAGCACCATCAGTGGTTGGTTACCAGTGCGATTATGTCCCATGAGATCCCTGCATTCTCCACTACTTTCAATTTGTCATTCGCTCCATGAATAAAAATATTCATGGAGTGAATATTGATACATCAATGCTGTCATCAATATCAATAGAGAATGCAACAAGCTCTCCCGTTCTTTCAACAAATTGCCTGTTCGGATAGTCTGCTAGATATTGAATTCTTTGTGATATAGTAGGAGGTGACAGACCTATACTCTCCAGCTGATGAACATTGAGAGGGGTAAATTTACTGGCAGCTATAAGCATATAATATTTAATAAGTGGACCGTCCAAAAAACAACTAAAAACCCTGACAATTTCTCGTAACACATATACTGAGGTTTCTGCTCTGCTGCCAACCCCTTCTTTCTGTTCCTCTTTGTCACGATGTGACCTTTGCTCGAGTTTTTGTATCTCTGCAACATGTTCTTCATTTTCGAGAGTTGAATAATCATAGGCATGCAGTTTATTAAAATGACTCCAAAAATTAAATTGTTTCAGCACTTGCAATTTTGTGTGGCAAATAAATAGCACCACTGCTACTTTTCATGAAGTACACAGCTCTTTATTCAGGATTGAAATCATTTGTTGGCATGGATGCCCTTCGTTACAAAATGGTGCTTATGTACTAACCATCACCGCTATGGAGCAAAACCGACCATTCCCACTGTACAGTATGCACTGAGTCAGCACATCAAGCACATGTATTGCGGCAAATGGATTTGTTGTGGCTGTTATAACAAAAATGGTACTTCCTTCAAGTCTTTTACACTTTGACATCAACAGGCCTATTGAGTCCTACCTTTTCCATTGCCTTAGTCATTTCCTTACATACTTTGGACTCTCAGAAGACCTTTTCAATTCTTTCACTATTATGACTCCAGAAATAAGAAATAGACTGAAGTATGTTTTTTAAATATGCTCATTTATAATTTGTGATTGTTAGTAATTCTAGCTTTTTTTCAGGTGTGGTGATAAGCTACTTGGTAATAGAGGAATCGTACGGTCCCTGCACCTCACTTCACATTTCCCCTCTTTGCAACCTCCCAGACACACCTCAGTACAATAACACGTGACTGCCTCCCTCCTGCAACGTTCCACCATGACCACTCTCTGGCATGACATAATTGCCCTCACTGTATACCTTCGTTGTTCAACATACAATTCATATAATTTTTTATATGATTTTATGTAATTATATATTGTTTCTGCATATGCAGTTATAAACCTTATGCAACTGACTGTTACAAATTCTGAAGCACTTGAGAACAAGTCTAGAAAGTAAAAGTTTAAAATCAGTCATTAATGTCAGCATGAAATTCATGCAATTTAGCTTTGAATGTAATGATAATGTATGGGCAGCACAATAATGAAACTTAAAATTGTTTTTCCTTTCTTACTTTGTAACGAAAATGTATAATAACTCTACATTCATATTCAAATATGTAAAAGTACCTAGTATGGTGTGAAATATGCATTGTACCTCAAAATATTTAAAAATATGCAATTTAAAATGTTGAAATTAATGTAATTTAAAGTTTTAGTTTTTCTTATAACTGCATATACAGAAGTAAACATAAAATCATATTTAATCATATAAAAATTATATGAATTGTAGAGCAACGGAAGTAGTGTGGGCAATCATGTCATTCCAGAGAGCAGTCACATGTTACTGTACTGTGTGGTGGCAAGTTGTAAGGAGGGAAAATGTGAACTGAGGTGCAGGGACCATACAATTCCTATATTACCCACAATCTTTATGAATATTTTATTAAACAAAAAACACTGGCTTATTAAATTTTTTGATAATATACAAAATGACAATGGATTTATGTGTCTGGAATGGATGAATGAGAAATGATCCAATCAGGTCCATGTGTGTGTCTGCGAACAGCAAAACTAAAAATAAAAGGCTATTAAATACGTGTTAAATATCAAACTCAGATTTAAGATACCCGACTTCCAAGGATGCGTTGCAAAGGTTTCTCAAGGAAAATTGCCAGAAATGGGCATACGCCCTTTTAGCTCCCAGGTAAAGCAGAATATTTTGCGTGTCTATTAAATTTCCCGCCTTACAAACAGCTGGGTTAGAAGGTATATTTATTTAATTGAATGTAACTGTGCACATTATGCATATTAGTGATTATGTACATAGCTTAGCGTTACTAATGTATTTTTGCACACGTTGGCATGATATTCGTTCACAGGATTTCACAAACATGTCTCGTCAGGTCTTGGTAAATTTATCGCCATTTTAACTACCTATTAGAAGCGCTAAATTCCTCCGTGGTTGAATACATTGAATACCGATCGTTATATAATTGACTTTGCCATTGAAAGGTAGTTGTAGTTATTATTCAGTAAGACGCACGTAAGACGTATCTAATGTTTCGCTCGTCACGACTAGTATGCAAGTTTTATCTGCTTCTGCAAGTCGGAGGCACCAATTGCATGAAGACAAGCTGTTTAGAAAATCCGTATAGGTTATGTACATCCGAACTACGAACGAAATTTGGAGATAGTGACATTAAAATAAGCAGATCTATTGCAATGTCCACCAGCAGTTTCTCTGATAAACCAGATGAGCAACGCTTAAAACAGTGTTTATCACCTCTGCAATATCATGTTACTCAAGAGAAGGGTACCGAAAGACCTTATACCGGAAAATTTACCAACTTCTTCGAACCAGGTGTTTACGTGTGTGTGGTGTGCAAAACCAAATTATTCTCATCTAAAACTAAATATGATTCTGGGTGTGGCTGGCCAGCCTTTAGTGATGTTGTCGATTCAAAAAGCGTTAAATTAACCAGAGACTTATCACATGGTATGGTTAGAACTGAAGTGACATGCAGTAATTGTGGAGCACACTTAGGGCATGTTTTCGATGATGGACCTAAACCAACTGGTTTACGGTATTGTATCAACAGTGCTTCCCTAGATTTTAATGCAGAAAAGAAGTAGATTATTTACATGCAGAAAGTTGACTGTTTTACTCTGGAATAAAATGGACAATTTACGTAAAGTAAATGACTTAGTTGTACTTCAGATAGACTACATTTGAATTGAACAAATTAAATGCATTGTAAATACAAAAGTTACATTAGTGATCAATAAAATTTTAGAAAATATTTACATGTGCGTGTTATTTTACCATTTCGTCCTGAATCACCAGCTAATTAAAAAATCAGGCACATTGTAAAGTTATGTGACTTTCTTCACCATTATTAATCTGCGTATATGCCATGTGTATTATACTCATAAGCAATTAATTATTGCATTCACTGTACCTACCTACATTAGTCAAGGCAAATGTTAACCTAGAAATCCTTTTTAAGTGAAGTAACATTATGCAAACTCTTTGAGATGCAGGATGCACACATATCTGCCTACATCACATTTGATGTTTGTTAAATCATAAGTGCTTAAGAGTAAAATTGCATGAATATTTTAACAAGTGATTGTTTTTTGTGTAAAAGTATTAATCCTCCCAGTTACTTAAAAGTTATCATACTAAAGAAATCTCATAAAGTAAATTGAAAATATACATTTTATTTATCTTTCAAATTTTTAATAATTTTGAGAAAATAATCAGGATTATCCCAAGTAAAGGATGCTTTGAGGCAAGGAATTTTTTTTGCCTTGCATTCATAAAACAGCATTTTAAATCCTAAAAATAAAATTTGGTATTTATCTACATTTTAGATGGAGTTATGGTGTTTATGTATGCATGAGTGTGTTCTGTAAGTATTCAGTATTACATTCAAGAATCTCAACGTGTTATTTTCAAAGAATGTCGCTTGTGAAGATTGCAATATTTCCTCTACCTTAATTGTGTAGTAGCAAAAGTAAAACCAAATATAAAACAAGCTTATGGTAGCACAAGGTTGAAGATAATGGGCAGAAAATAAGCTCTGAAAATGAATTGCAGTACTCTAATATTGCAAATATTTTTTCAGATAAATTAAAAGATTAGATTTATCAAAGACAGGATCTGAACACATTGGAGGATGTTGCAATAAATTTGGAATTGTGACAACTTTAAACAGCTTAAATGCATCCTATGTTGTTTTTATGGGTGGTATAATACATTTTTTGAGCTATAGACCAGAGCAACCAATAACTAAAAGTCTGACCAAAAATGAAACTTAAAGAGGTGAAATATTTTAAAAGAATAAACAATATCTCCAAATTAAATGAAAATAATAAAAGGAATAATTAACAAATTGTTGTCAGTGTGAATTGTAACACAATGCTAAAATTAATTGTTTTAAAACAGTTATTTTTGAAAATATCCTATTTTATTTCTGTAATTCTTGGATAAATTATTTATTGTAATATGGGCATAATTCTTAATAGCAATTTTGCCCAATCTATGTGTGAAATCCAAAATAAAACATTATGGCACCAACCGATGAGTGATATCAAAGAATGCATTATTCCACTGAAATTTATGTGTAAATTGTATCATATCAATATTAGAGAAGATAGGCGTTTTATATTTCGTTTGCTAGTGCTTAAGAGTATTGCATTACATGCCTGTATAATGGGAATTTGAAATTCCCGCCTTGCATGCATGGGAAAAAATCTACAGAATGCACGATTACGTTGGTAATCCTGTAAATCTCATCACAAATGTAGTGTTAGAATCGCTTAAGAGATGGCAGCGCGCTAGCGGATGTTTGCATTTACGTGTAAAGTGGTGCCATCAGCTGCCGTCATTTATTTTCCCTTGGATGACTGCGAAACAGGCGAGTGAAGAAAGAGGAAATGACGTCACAGTTAGGTTTTGGGAGTGTGAGGGAAGGTTGTGGTTGGTATTAGGAGAGTAATGTTTTCGTGTATTTATCGCGTGTAAATTACGCTTATTAACGAGTTTGTGTGGTGTATGTGAGTTAGAGGAGAGAGGCTGGCATACCGGTGTTCTGCGCTTAATATAAACAAAGGTTACCATTGATCAAGCTCAAGTTTACACACGTAAGTAATTTTTATTCCATCACAACTTATTTCATGTGTTAATCATGACTGTCGAGTAAGTTCAGATCGTGTTTCGCAGTGCAGTAAATACTCTATTGCGCATAATATAGTTTAGTATTGTGTTAATTGAGATGTCGGGTGTCTTACTGTGAGGTTGAGCCTTATTTAAATTAATAATTCTTAATTGAGTTACAGATTTTGCATAACTTTCTGTGTTTGTGCATGTCACTTGAACAATGTCAATTTGAACACTTTGAAACACCCCTAATGTCCTTTGCAGGACTTACTAGCTCGGTGCTGCAAGTTAATGAGGTATATATTTTGCATAACTGCATGGAAAGTTTTTTTTTTGTTTATTAAATCGCTGCTAATTTCGAAGTATCTGCAAGATTTTGGGTGGTAATTTAAAATAATACTAATAGTACTGAGAAGCAGTATGCATATTTAATATTCTTGTACGAGAAGAGGTGGAAATTTCGCCCAGGCGGGATTCGAACGGGTGTATCAAGGACCTACGCCCAATAAGTGGCTACTCACCGGCTCCGTTCACACGGAATGAAATCGGCGCTGTGTGAGGAGGTCGGATAAGCAGCATGTTTCTTTTGCATCAGCTCGCAGCCCTCTTGTCATCGTGGTGTCATATGTCAGAACATTATTTACCGATAACGATAACCGGTGACGATACTTCAAGGTTTGTTTACCTCTGTTCTTCAAGTGATTGGATGCTGTCTTTTCAAATCTTCGCGGGCTCAGGTTCGATTCTTCATTTGGTATCAAGAATCTGGACAGGATTCCTCTGGTTTCTCCCACTCTGAATGTGCGAGTGATGTGATAGGCTTACCTACAGTAAAATAAATCAATGTTCAGAAAGCGTTACAAACAATGGCAGGTGGGGTGAATGCACGCAATAGAACACCTTCACATTTTCATTCCAAACAACATACACGTGGATGGCGAGATTCTCATTTATTTTTCCAGTTTTATTCCGTTATTCATCATCGTATCTCATACCAAATTAGCGGTGCAAGTGCAATCGAACATTTTGTTTTCAGATGAGCATTACGCATCATAAATTACTCCCCCCACCCAATCTAATCTACCCTCACCCCTCCCCCCCCCAAAAAAAAAAAACCCTCATTAAACCTCCATCAGAACAGGAGTGTTTTTTCAATGGCCAACAGATATAAAGCATGTCCAGTTATTGTTAAAGCTGAAAAAATTAGGGCACATTGAGAATTTGACTATTAGCAGAAAACGAACCATGAAGTGACACGCTTGGATATGTTTTCCATAACTCTTGTAGAGTACCAAATTTTTACATTCTCTACTACGTATAGTAAGTAGGGGAAGTATTATATTCGACCCAAAAATTTGATGTCGAGATTTGATCAGAAATATGTTTTGAGGCCCCCCTGAATCCAATAAAAGCATTTTTAGAAATAGGTCCATGTGTGTCTGTGAACCGCATAGCTCAAAAAACGGTCGGTGAAACCGAAGTTGGCATTGAAGTTTAATATCCTTTAAGGATGCAACACGAAGATTTTGAAGAAAATTCCTCTATCCTTTACATGGAAAATTTTTATTTTCTCAAAAATGGTTCTAACGATTTTGATTTTTTTAAATTCCGTAAGTTTAAGATATTTTTATGACAAATGAAATGAAGTCCCGTCTACGCCTATTGACTTTTGCATAACTGATAAACCGTAAGAGATATACCAAATCTTACTATACAAAAATTTAGATCTTGTTAAAACACAATTTATCTTCAAATGCATTTTTTTTTTGTGGAGTGAACCATTTTGGAGATATTCCTTGTTATTTGTGTGCGTTCTGCAACACTTAAACTTTTCAAAAATGGAAAGTCGTTATTCACTTTTTTTATTTCCTGGTCGTGCAAAGAGAACGGAATCTCAAAGCTTTAAGATTTGACTGTCGCACAAATCCTACTGAATTCCCATATTTCCCTTGTACCTACAAGGAAATAAGCAATAAGATAATTTGTACAAATGTTTCTCTCAACTAACGGGAAGAAGATACAGGAATGAGAGTTTGTAAGAACAGTTACAAGAGTAGAGAAAGTCATGTGAGTGCAGTACATGAAATTTTATTTTTTAGGGTTGAGTATAGTATACTACCAACAGTTTATGACTTTGACATCATGAATTGTAGCGTCCATTGAGTTGCACTTTGACAGTAACATTGTAAAGCCTATGTTGAGCATTTCTTCACTTCGTGTACTGAAACCGATTCAGTATGATCCACATTTAATGCAAGATTAGATTCGAAATGACATCGATTTGGATTCCGCTGTACTCGCCAGTGCTTTACTTACGAACGGATAGATAGGTATCTTAAAACAATAAGGCAAGCAAGATGGCAAATTAATAATTTGTGCTTAGAAACATAGATATAGTTTGAATTTGGCGATTCACTGAGCGTTATCTACTGCTCAATGTGGTTGCAATAGTTGGAGCTCAATTCCCGACTAGAAGTCGATCCGATCCGCTCCGCTCCGCTTCATTACCAGCTTCAGATTAGGAATTCATTCCGAACGGATAACTCGTTTTCCTGTCATATTGGCTACGGGAAATTCATTCAAATATATATCAATATCTCATGTAAACGTAACATGTGTTGTGAAGTTGCAAAAGAAGGGCAAATGAAAACGCAACACGTGTAACAAAAGTCTGTCACTCGTTAACCTTTCCAGAAATTGCTGTCCTTTTCCCAGTATCTGGTAATTAGACATGGAGTTTGTATGCACCAACATATCATACATTTAGGCTGACAAAATCTTTAAAATATGCTCGATAATTTCTAAAAAGCACCAAAATTAACCTTTAGCTTAGTTTTTGCTACTTAGAATCGCACGCCTTATCTTGAGCCCCGATACGAACGGTACAAGTCAAGAAGGCCTTGCTTTGTCAGAGTAACAACTGAGCATGGTTGTATCGTGTTCTTTGTTGCTGTTCTCATACCCATTTACTTTTGTGTTGAAACAAGTGAAGCAACTAAAACCCTGAAGCCGATCCAGCGTCGACACAGCTGACTCCTGGAATCGGTAAAGAAGGGGCAATGTGTTTAGCTTTGTACTTTAGCTATTGATTAGTCTGTGAAAAACAACTGAGGAAGCTGCAGCTCATGGTCTTCTATGGCAATTAAAAAAAAAAACACAATTAAAAGTTTTGTTGCTTCCTTGAAGAACGCCATCTGACAACTCAAGATGAAGTGTGCGAGTGGTGCAACATTTGGATCATTATAATTTGACTAGCAATTTACGGTGATTATTTTCTCCAAATGCTCAGGCTTACATTTATATCGTTTATCATTAGCACAAGTTTGTATCTTTGTACGTCTACTGGTGTTATTGGGCAACTTTTGGAAGCACTGTTTACTCTAGGGAAATATGTGTTTTGGAGGCGCTGTGTCCTAGCGGTTAGACCGTTCGCCTATCACCTGGGTTCGATCCCAGGGTCCCGCATGTAGTGGACGAAGCGGCGCCAGGGCGGGTTTTCTCCGTTCTCCGCCCCATATATCCTTGATACGCTCGTGAGCGCCAGTCCCTTGGCCTGGGTCTTACACTGTGCCCAGTTTTAGGCAACGACCCAGTAACTGTCAGTACAGAGCTGCGGTTTGTTGCCAATATTGGTTTCTGTAAGCAAGTGTAAGGTGTATTTTATTTCGGAGGTTTTAGCATTTTAGGGTGTCTTACTTTTTTGTCTATTGATGTTTTAATTCTACTGTTCCGTTTTAAGTGTTAACTTCTAGCAATTTTAAGTTTTACTTCTTGGTTTTTTTTTCAATGTGAAGTTTTAATTGTTGAATTTACCTGTTGTTACCCATTTTAATTTTCACATTTTACCATTTTAAGGGCGAGGTTTTAACATTTGAGCTTCAGTGATTTTACGTTTGGACTCCGGGCTCTAATGACCAAGATGTCGACACCACTCACTCACTCCCTCCGGGTTCTCCGGTTTCCCCCGCCACTCATTCCACCAACTGCTCCATCATCACCTTTCCAATCATGCGTTTCATATCATCCGCGACTGACCCTAGGCACAAGCTTGGAAGTCCTAGGGGGTTTCATTCCTACGTAAGGGGAGGGGAATCTAGTAAAGAAGAAGAAGAACTACGTTTTGACCTTGTAGATAATTATCCACGGAATACAAAACCCTATTGTCAATATATATCTCTAAAACAGTGCCCAATTTACTGCACAATTTACTCCGAACCTCAGTGAGAACTGATAATAAAATGTAAAAATAAATCAGATTTTTGAAAGTTTTTTTTTTTGGGGGGGGGGGGGGGCGAGGATGGCCTTTACCTACAACTTGTACATTGAGCTTGATTACTGCGTAAGTCCCTGTGTAAATACGGTCTACTTAGTAGACTTCTATTTTGTCACTAATGTGTTTAAATATTGATTTTAAAGTAAAATTAAGAATTTAAATGTTCGATAAATGGAAAAATGATGAAAAGTGTAGCAACATCAGGAATATCGTATTATTTGCAGCTTTACAACTTTACACACAACACAGAAGAAATGAAACAAATTGCAAAAATTTAATTCCGTATCACAAGTGAAAGCAAAGTAAATATTATGCATTGGCATACAAATCCTATGTCTGCTGGAATATGTGTTTCTGTATGGCACACGTATCTTCAGTTTATCGTAGCCAAGACAGAATTACAATTTAGCTACTACTTTTGTAGTCAATCTTGTATGGACAGAATTTAGATACAAATACACATTTGTTATTTGAAAATTTTCTGTCAACATTTCTGTTGTGCTTGGGGGAAAATAATATTGAATAATAGTGCTTCATTTTGTAAACTTTACGTTTTCTGAATGTAGACGTTTGCGTAATAGATTTCTATTTGTTGTCAATTACTAATCATATGAGGAAGTAGCCCAAATGACCTAGCTGTCGACGGGCCCTTAAACACCACTCACCCACTCACTATGAGGAAGTAAGTGAGTATATCTGGATTTGTCTTGATCTGATATTGGCCACTGGTTTCATCACCTCTTGTGATGCTCAGCAAATCGTCAGTGGGTACAAAACAGTTTTAAGAGATGTTACACGAGTTTTACGTCCGAAAAGTTTCGTATCTGTCTGCCATGTAAACAGAGATTTTCACAGGGTTATTTATTACGTTTCATGTTTTTGTAACTATCCATAAGTCGCAGATTTATGGTGATTAGCCGATAATGCTAAATTCACGCACACTAACTTACACATTTTTACTAAGAAAAGGTGAATTCTTGAATATTACAGTTCTAAAACTACGAACTTTAAGCACCTGAGTTTGCTATGTCACTTTCTCTAGCAGATTTTAATAGAAGTAGAGGAAACACTGTATTCCACACAGAGATGTCACCGAAAATACACGTTTTGAGGCCCCTGGAATTAACAAATTGGAACAGGTATGTAAGTGAGTGAGAGCAACTAACAACCCAATTTCGAAAAGTTAGAATAGCAAACCTGGTATTTAAGGTCAACAAGAATGACGTAGGATGCAACACGCCCATTCCTAACCACCCTTTACATGGAAACGTTTTCTTTATTGTTTGATTTTCTCAAAATTAGTTGATTAAAATACCATAAGATTTTATCGAAATTATTGTGTAAATCTAATTGGTAATCTGTAAGAGATATATAGAAACTTACTACCCAAGATCTCTTAGAAACGCATAGTTCATCTAAAAGACATGTTTGTGGCATCAGCTGTTTCTGAGATATTCGTTGTCAGGTTTCACATCGCCTCTTGTCTTTTGTTTTCAAACTGTTGCAGCGGCCGTGCACCTTAAAGAAGACTCAAGGTGAGGTACCTTACACCGCTACGCAGCCGCGGCAATAGGCGGCTTAGTACAAACGCCGTTGCATGCATTTTCTGGAAACTTTCGGCGTGCAGGGACCATTTACGAATAGCTTCGTCAAAGTTCCATTTCCAGAAAACTCGCCGGTAATTCTGGACAGTATAAGCGAGTCCGCACTGACCGCTTAGTCAATTTTTAAATTGCCAGGGTGAGTGGTATAGTTTGTGTCAAGGTTACGATGAACCAGAACAGCTATGAGATGCAAGGTCACGAATTGTGAATTGTGATTCAGTTTTAGAAGAAATAAAGTGATATAACTAACTGGAAATGGTAGTGAAACTGTTTCTGAAACGTTTATGTCGGTAGAAAAATAAGCACTTTTTGAGTAATTTGGAGAAGCTTCATGAAAGTAAACAATTGTGCGACTGTAATACATCAGATTTTTATAAAATATCCAGTACATACGTATTTTGCAGCGTGTTTTAAAGCTTCTGCTATGTATAGAGATTAGGCGGCACGTGCAATTTGTGGTAGGTGCCATTCATTCAACAAACTCCTCCATCACCACCTTTCCTTCAGTATCATCCATTATTGTAAAGAGAGCACATTTGATGTCTGTGGGGTGGTGGGTAACATTTTCTTGTATGGGAATTTAATAACAGCTTTCGACATTAGATGGTTCATTTTTCGCACCTAGTGCCAAAGTGATCGAGTCGACTAGCAAGTTCCCTTTGTTTCAAATAACAGTATCGTCAGCGAAATGTGCAATGCTGATCTGTTTATCAATCTGCAAATCCTTGTTGTTGCTTGCCTGGCGTTCGTAGGTAATGTTTTACTTTCTTTACATACTTACAGGAAGTAGAGGAATTATTGTATTCCATCTAAAAATTCAATACTAGATTTCACGAGAAATATCTGTTTTGAGACTCCTTAAATTAAAAAAGGAAAGTTCAGAAAAAGATCTATTTGTCTGTCTGAACAACATAACTCAAAAACGAAACCAGGGGTGGGACACAAATAGTAATAATATTAAAAAAATAAAAGAGCAATTCCGCGTGTGACTAACTGACATTTACACTACATTTTCTTCTTAAAATGTGTGTCTAATGGTCAATATACATGTAAAAATGTTATTTTAACGACATATGATGACAGAATGCATTGGCGGTTGTGATAGGCCATAGGGAATATAAAAACCTTAAAAAGTGAAACAATTATTTAATAATGAGCGCTAAACTTTTCGTGACTGACATTTTTGTCAACTGTAGGTATTTTAATAATGAAAGAAAGAAAGAAAAGAAGCCACCCCAAAACACTTTATATGGAACATTTTTGAAGCGTTTTGAGTTTTCTGGGAATCTCCTCGGAATTCCTCTTCATTCTGAAAGACTTTCGTATAATTGGTAAATCGTATGAGATAGACAAAATCATACTTTACGTGAAATAAAGTGAGTGAGTGATTAGGGTTTAAGGGCCCGTCGACAGCTAGGTCATTAGAACCCACATAAAATAAAGGTCGCGCTTAAACGTACAATTATATTACACATTTATTTATTTTTGTTTGTGGAGTTAACCATTTCTGAGATGTTACTTGTTATTGCTTTGAATTTTCCAATACTTATACCTTCCTCAAATAGGACGATTAGTGAACATTAGTGAAAGGACAGTTGACCAAAATGAAGCATTAGCCCGGCCCCAGAGCGTAACAGGCGAGAACATTGTCCCTTACACCACAACAGTGACTTTTAGGCTAAGTTTCTGAACACACTAACATTAAGGTTCAGAAACGTCGGACCCTTCTGTTGTTTTTCTTTCCCATGACTGGTTATTCGCCCTGGCTATCGAATAACGTCGTGTTACGAGGTGTCTGTGCATTTGCCTGCCTTCAGAAAGATCGACCTTGACAGACAACACTGCAGCTGCGTTAACGCAGGCAGCAACCCAAAACTATGCCAGCGTTTTTTGTTTCCCAGGTGCTATTACGCGCTTAACGCACGTATGAACTACAAATATAGCTTTTGTGCAATCGACACTGAAATAAGAGTCGTTTCTTTTGTTTGTCACTCGATAATGCAATGCAATCTGTAACACAAAGCTTTATTACTTTTATATCTGGTTCTCGAACTGGGGGCTGTCATCAAGGGTAGGTAGAATCATCTTTTCGGGATTTATGATCTAGATGAGTGATCAAGTCTGAACAGTAACACGTCATTTTTACTTTCTCTACTACGTATAGTAAGTAGAGGAAGTATTGTATTCGACCCAAAAAACCGATATCAATATTTTACAGGAAATAGACGTTTTGAGGCCCCCTGAAGAAAAAAGAAGTGGTTTTAGAAAAAGATCCATGTGTCAGTAAACAGCATAACTCAAAAACGAAAAGTCGGTTAAAAACCAAAGTTTAATATCATTCAAGGATGCGACACGAAGATTTTGAAGAAAATTACTCCATCCTAAAGCTACCCTTTACATGGAAACGTTTTCGAAAATTTTGATTTTTTCAAAAAATGGTTCAACGATTTTGATTAAAATGCCATATGTTTAAGATTTTTTTGGCAAATGAAATGTATATTTTGAATTTTTTGGCTATATCCGATACAGTCCTGTTTACTCTGGGTGACTTTTGTATAACTGGTAAACCGTAAGAAATAGACAAAATCTTACTGTACAAAAAATACAGATTTCGTTAAAACACACAATTTATGTCAAAATGCATTTTTTTTTGTGAAGTGAATCATTTCGGAGATATTCCTCGTTATTTGTCTGAGTTTTGCAATACTTTAACGTTTCTCAAATGGAAGGTCCTTATTCACTGTTTTATCTCTTGGCCGTGCAAAGAGAACGGAATTTCGAAGCCTCATATAGCGACCAGCTTTAAAAGATTTGACTCGCTCAAAGCCTGCTATTCCCATATTCCCCTTGCACCTACAAGGAAATAAACAATAAGATAATTTCTGAAAATGTTTATCTCAACTGACATGAAGATGGAGGAATAAGAGTTTGTAAGAATGGTTATTGCAAGCGTAGAGAAAGTCGTGAGTGCGACGCATATTTTTTTAAATATTTGCCCCATTAGCACATAAACATAAAAACTGTTACAGATTGTAAAAAAAGCTACTTCAGGAAGGTAACGTGTCTGCAATCATAGTGTTTACTTAATTACATCTACGTTATGGTTGTTATTGTGTTAAAAATAAAAAAATAAAAACACGAAAAACTTATAAATCACTTCAGACTCTAAATAAAAGAATCGTGGTAAATCAGCAGTCACCCTTAGAACCATTTAATGTCCTGTAAAAGTTTCATGTGTATGGATTTAGTAGTTAGAATAGAAATGGATTGTTAAGTTCTATATTTTAACATAGACAAGATAGGGTGTACCTTAAATACAGCGTTGGTGTCCTGAGTGTGCATTACTTGTCCCAGCTTCGAGAAACATGTATCACAAAAACAGGGGAAAATAGAAATAATAATTTCATTTATATATCAACAATATTTCAGCTTGAAACATGGCTGATCATTATAATAATAAAATGACCCACCACTACTCTGAAAACGAACTGTATTCATTTATTCGTTTTCATACTGCGTAGTTTGCATTTTCATAGTTACAGGGTTCTTCATTTAAAACCTAACGGGCGCACGACATTTTGCCTGTGCGGGATTAGGTGTGCCATAACCGGCTTTGCTCCTACATAAACTCCACGCATAAGTATGACACTCTTACCTTCTAGAAGATGCTGGAAATGTCCACCCTCGCGAGGCTAAACAAGCATTATATCGGGAGAACACATTCTGATTAAGTTGGGCCACTGTAATGTTTCCGACTTCATTTCTAATATTTTGTTTTAATTCTTCCAGTGTATGAGGAAGGATTTGTCTCGTAAACTTTGTCTTTCAAGTTACTGCCCCACACACTGTTAGATCGGGGAGCGAGGGGGGAAGGGGAGGGCATACACCAGGACTATCTTCAAACACTTCCCTTTAACACACACACACACACACACACACACACACACACGCACACACACACACACACACAGTTCGGCTCATGTCTGTAACTCTCACTGCTCTGCTGTTTCCTCGCCTCCTTTTATAGAGGGGATGACTACCACGGAGCTTTCTCGACTTCCACAAACGCGCCAGCGATGACGTAGCCAGATCCTTTTCGAAGGCTCTGGAATCCCTTTGTGTTGCCGCTTCATTGTGGTTAGTCAAGTGTTCGCATGCGTTATTGGTGTAGGGAACCTTAACCTTGCGCCTTTGTTTGCTCCGACGTCACATTACACTGCATCTGCTCCTAACCTCAAAATGCTTAGTTTGGTACTGCCTTTCTACTCTACAATTTTTTTTTGCATATTTTTTTTCCACATCCTGTGTAAGGGACACTCGTGAACTGGAAATGTCGTGCGGCTCAGAATTTTCTGTGTGTAAGTTGCAATATATTTTAGGTTTCTCATATCCCTAAGCCTGTATGTCCTCGTGCCGCGATCTTTTCCAAGAAGTGCTTTCTAAGCCTGAGAGGTCGCTGCGAACGAGGAAAGCAAGCTCGTTAGAAGCTTTCAGAAACCAATTAAAGTCCAGACGCAGATGTAGGACATATTTTGGCAAAAGATGGCTGATAGCAAATGCGTGGTTTAGAGACACAAGAAACCTGTTCTTCATGGAAGGTCATTCATTCCTCTTTCCTTCTTTTGCATTGCCAGTGAATATTGCGCATTTCATGTCAAGATTGTCGCTACAAAAATTAATATTTCCTAAAAACTGTACATACTCTTCACCACAAATCTAACAATTCTTTATAGCTTTAAAATCATCTTGAAAACATCCCTGTAGCATACATTAGGTAACGTGCAACAGTAAAACATATTGTGTTGCACTCGCATGACTTTCTATATTCTTGCACAAACTGTCTTACAAACAATTATTCCTCTATATAATTGATGCTAATCGAGATAAACATTTATATATATATAATGCCTGAAATTCGTTCGCTTTGCATAAACAAGAAATAAAAAAATGAATAACGACCTCGCATTGGAGAACAGTCTATATAAGTATTGCAAAATTCTGACAAATAACAAGGAATATTCCTGAAATGGTTCACTTCACAAAAAAGATCATTTACATAAATTGTGTGTGTTGACGAGGTCCACATTTTTTGTGTTGTAAGATTTGGTCTATTTCTTACGGTTTACCAGTTATGCAAAAGTCATCCAGAATAAACAGGACTACATTGGCTATAGCCGGAAAATTCAATATATACGTTTCGTTTGCCATAAAAATGTCTTGAACATGTAACATTTTAATCAAAATCGTTAGCCATTTTTGAGGAAATCAAAATGTTAGAAAAATGTTCCATGTAAAGGGCAGTTTATGATGGACGTATTTTCAAAATCTTCGTGTCGCATTCTTGAAAGACATTAAACTTAAATAAGAGTACCAACTTTGGTTCTTAACCGACGTTTCGTTTTTGAGTTGTGCTGTCCACCGACTCGCACACACGGACTTTTTCGAAAAAATGTGTTTTTTTTTTGTTTTTTTTAAACTCAGGGGCCTCAAAACATATTTCCGGTGAAATCTCGACATCAAATTTTTGGATTCAATACTTCTACTTAATATACGTAGTAGAGAAAGTAAAGCCCGCCTCTGTAGCGTGATGGTTAGCGTATCTGCCTAACGTTCAAGAGGTCGCGAGTTCGAATCTCGCTTAGGGTAAGTTATCCGGATAATTTTTTTTTTCCCCGAGGTTTTCCCTTATCCTGAGGAGACGAATGTCGGATAACTTAAAGCTCCATGGACCTCGGGCTCATTTGAGCATCATTCACCCATTTCATTCATTCACCGTCCGATATGACATTACGTTAGACCTCCCCCCACTCCCACAAAAAAAAAAAAAAAAAAAAAAAAAAAAGAAAGAAAGAAAGAAAGTAAAAATGTAAACTTGTTTGATTTTAAAGTATAGGATTAGCGGGCCCCATGACCGAGCGGTTAGAGCGTTCACCTACCACCTAGGCGGCCTGGGTTCGAACCGCTGGACGAAGCGGCGTCAGGGCGGGTTTTCTCCGGGTTCTCCGGTTTCCCCCTTCACTCATTCCCAATTGCTCCCATCACCACCTTACGAATCATCCATTTCGCCTGCATTTCATATCACCCTCTTCCTCACTGTCATACCTGGTGCTTGGCTGCCCATACGCTTCCAGGTCTTCACTCTGTCCGGTCCAGAGGTCCCTCTGCTCCCCCACAGACGTCTGACCCTAGGCACTGGCTTGTAAGTCCTACATAAGGGGAGGCTAATCAGGTAAAGAAGAAAAAGAGAAATAGGATTATGGCTTTTTAAAATGTGTAATTTCATTACAGGAAATAATTCCAACCTTCATAGTAAAGACTGAATAAATGTTATAGTGTTGAGTCACCTTTCAGTAGGTTTGCTATCCCAGCACGGTACCAGTTTCTGGTTTTTGATGCCAAGAATTCTATTCGTTGATACTCATCTCAACGGCTTCAAAGCTTTCTAAATTTCTTGCACATAGAAAGTGGACCATGGATTTACACAAATGGCAATCTGATGGCGCAAGATTGAGGGCTGTCCCAGAAATAATCCATCTAACAAAGAAATCACATACATTTGGGGGAAAAACATTATTTCTCTACATAATTTCAGCTCGATACACTTCCCAGAGATACTTAACGTTTCGATACTCTGTAGTGAGAACTGTCGAGCTCTGCAAAATACCCATCAAGTGCAGACTCCACCACTATTTCTTCAAGTTTGGAAACAGAAAATAGTCAAAGGGAGCTAAATCTGGCGAATAGTGGCACGAGGAAGCAGTTCGAACCTTAATTCATGGATTTTGGCCATGACAATAATGGATGTGTGAAATGGCGCATTGCCTTGATAAAACAGAACTTTCTTTTTTGCTAAATGCGGTCTTTTTCTGCGACTTCATTTCATCACTCAAACGCTGCAACAAGTTTGTATAATACTCTGCATTGATTGCTTTTCCTTTCTGGAGATCATCAATGAAAATTATCCCACGTGCATCCCAAAAAAACTGACGCCATGACCTTATCTGCAGATGAAACTGTCTTCACCTTCTTAGGAGCCGATTCTCCCCTTTCAAGCCACTGTTTGGACCGTTCCTTCGTCTCAGGTGTGAAGTGATGGACCCATGGTTATGAATCGAGCTTTACTACGGTGAAGCATCGCCAAACACTCGACTTAACCATCCTCACGACGCTAGCAAACGCGGCACCCATCTTGAGCACAGCTTTGTCATGTTCAAATGTTTAGTCTCTTCTAGCTCGTGCGGTCATCCATATCATTTTATGTGGTTGTCTTTTTTTTTTACAATTTCTGGCGTGGTCACCTCATTTGGTTGATCAGCTGGCTCGCTTAAATTCTGTCAGCCAATATTTTACTTTTACGAAGGAGCAGAGTAGAACCTAGCTCGACTTTAATATTAGTTTGACTAAGACCTTTGAAGCGAAAGTATTGTACCTATCACACAATGACGACCCGTTTTATCCATCTTTGCAAATTAGCTGTGAGCGTTCATTTTTGACGGCGCCAAACAAATACTAAACAACGTAGCATCGTCAATTTGTGTGTGTGCTTGTGAGCTCCTATCTCATGCTCACAATTCCTTCAAAGAAAACCTTTTTATCTTATTTACCTTTGAGGAGATTAATTCCAAAGAGAGGAAGAGGTTGAAAGAGTCCGTTCTGCGAAGTTGACAGAGAAAACGGAATGAGCCCTTTGTGCCGCTGTTGAGAAAATCAGGGGCTTGTGAGAGTAAACATGTACAAGTGGTGTTTGAAAGGACTTGGATTTGTCATGCTGCGAATTGCAGGCCAGTGGGGAGACTTGAAGCTATTCCATCTTCAGACCTTGTTAGCAAATACTGTGTTGCGTTTACAGATTTCCTGATAGAACTCGTAGGAATCGTCCCCTAACTGATTGCTTTATTTGTATCTGTATTTTGAAAAACCATTGACATACCTAACTTAGGTTGACAGTAGGTGTTCTAGTCAGTTTTATGTAACTGCTTGACCGGTCACCGCGAAATTCGGCGTGTAGGTACGAATGTATTTTCATGGAGAAGGTTTTTATGCTATCCATTTTACTACACAGTGATATTACTTTCACATAATTTTCTGTACCTGCTTTTCTTTTGCCTAACACATTTATACCTATATCCTCTACTCGCCCTTCAACATGCAATTCATACAATGTTGAAATAGAAATGCAGCGTGTTACATTCACACGGTTTTCTCCTCTCACTTTTCTTTTACGTAACAATTCACATGTTATTCACTACTCGCTCTTCAACATATGTTGAAGTTGGTATAGGTATATGAGGCTGATAAGTGATAACTCCGAAACCGGTTGACCTATTACCATGAAATTGGTTTTTTTTTTCTCCCTTGGAAAGTGGTTATGCTGTTCATTTTAATAAACAAAGTATTACATTCACATGACTTTTTGTACTTCCTCTTCTTTACGTAACGCATTCACATGTTCTTCTCTACTGGCCCTTCAGCTTGCAATTCATACTATTTTCTATGATTGAAATAAAAATGCAACTTATTACATTCACATAGTTTTCTCTACTCACTTTTCTTTTACTAAACACGACCACATATCTTTCTCTATTCCCTTTTCTACAAGCAATTCTTACAATTTTCTATATTTTTAAAATAGAAATACAATCTATTACATTCACGTGGTTTTCTCTACCTACTTTTATTTTAGTAAACATTCGCATGTCCTTTTCCAGTCGCTCTTCAACATACAATTCATACAGTTTTCTATAAGACTGAAATAGAACTGTAGCGTTTACGTTCACACAGCTTTCCCTATTGTGTTTTCTTCCTGTGGTACTCGTGGTTGTTCAGCAGTACTTTTACATAATGTCTTTCCGGTGTTTTTGTTTATTTTTTGTTCTTTATATTATCCTAAGAGTTTCAATTAACTTCGTTTGAGCGTGCTAGGGAATTTTTATTTTCTCTATTGCGTATAGTAAGGAGAGGAAATATTGTATTCCATCCAAAAAAATCGGTGTCGACATTTCACCGGAAATGTTTTGAAGCCCCTGAATATTAAAAATATATATATATATTTAGGAAAAGGTCCGCGCGCGCGCGCGTGTGTGTGTTTGGACAGCATAACTCAAAAACGAAAAGTCAATTAAAAACCAAAGTTGGTATTTAAGTTTCACATCTTTTAAAAGATGCTACACGATGTTTTTGAAGAAAATTTCTCCACCCTAAACTACCCTTTACATGGAACATTTTTCGAAAATTGTTATTTTCTCCAGAATAACTAACGATTTTGATTAAAATGCCATATGTTTAGGATATATTTATGACCAATTTTATGTGTATTTTTAATTTTCTGGCTACAGCCTATGTAGTCCTGTTTACTCTGATGGACTTTTGCATAACTGGTAAACAGTAAAGAGATAGACCAGATCTTGCTAAAACACACAATTTATAAGAGGTGGAATTAGGACTGAAAAATTCAATGCCATAGCCGAGATTTGAACCATGGATCTTCCGCTTATCGAGCGGCTGCTTTAACCACTAAGCTACTATGGCCAACTTGTCAGTACGACATTAAATTCCCCAGCTGATTCGTACTTTTTCCCGGTTAGATCACAAGGGAATCTCACATCAGAGATAAATACCCCTAGTACTTTATGTCCCGGGTTTAAGTAACCTTTAGATGGTAATTATTATTTATTTATGCCAACAGGCTTACTGCGGGAAGATCCGTGGTTCAAATCCCGGCTATGGGATTGAATTTTTCAGTCCTGATTCCACCTCTTAAACATTGCCCAAACACGGCATGTGTGTTTAAAAACACCAGCAGTAAGCTTGTTGGCATACATAAATAATAATTACACAATTTATGTCTAAATACTTTTTTTTTTTTTTTTTTTTTTTTTTTTTTTTTGTCGAGTGAACCATTTCGGAGATATTCCTTGTTATTTGTGCGAGTTTTGGAAAGCTTAATTTTTGTCAAATTGAACATTGTTATTCATTTTTTTATGTTAGCCGTGCAAAGAGAACCTAATTTGAAAGCTTTAAAAGATTTGACTATCGCGATTTGTAAATAAGATGTACAAAGAAAGGCTTGTATCGCATCCCGCGTAATAAATAATGTTTGTTACGCGTTAACCGGTGTTTTTATTTGTCACTATATTGCTTTATTGTGCTTAACATTTAATGTAGTATACTTCGTCCTTGGCAAGCTTTTCAACTGAAAAGTAAAGTAAATTAAATAAGAAGAAACACAAGATCGAATTGTTTCTTTGCATGACCAGGAAAAACAAGTGAATGGTTACTTAATATTTTAAAATTAGCACATAGTTCCCTGCATACAGTACAAAAAGTCATAGGTAATCTAGACAGATGGGCAAAGAATAATAAGATGAAAATCAACGCAGAGAAGACAGTGAAAATGACATTTCTAAAAGGCGGTCGAGAGGCTGCAAGAAACAGGATAAATCTAGGATCGACAACCCTCAAGACTGTAAATACTTTCAACTATCTAGGATTGACCATGCAAACAACAGCAAAAAGCTACAGAATTCACATAAAGTCTAGAGCAAAAGAGGCCACCAAAGGCATATATGACATTAAAACAATTACAATTTATGTTGCACCATAAACTGTGCAACACTTGCGTGTGCAAGCTGTGTAATGAACAATGTAATCACATGTCAAAACCGGGGATCTCCCATCATGAACTTTTGGACTCAAGCTTGTTAACGTTGCACAATTTGTGCCATGTATCTTTATTAATTATTTAATAAAGAGTTTATTATTAAAAACAGCATATATTTAAAAGTTCAAGCTAAGCTTATTTAGTACCAAGCCGATAAAAGGCTTGTTATGTGATGGCTTTTGCAGCACATTAAAAAAAACAAATAACGATTTTCTAATTGAGAATTTGAAAATTCGAACCAAATAATAAGGAATATGTTGGAAATGGTGATCTGCACAAATAATAAATTGCGTGCTTTAACAAGATACGTGTATTGTGCAGTAAGATTTTGTCTGTCTCTTACGGTTTACCATTTATGCAAATGTCCTTGAGAATGAAGAGCAGTCCAGAGAATATTCCCAGAAAATTCAAGATATAGGTACCTACATTTTATTTGCCACGAAAATATCTTAAAACATGTATTTTGGTCAAAATCGTTTAAGCCATTTTTGAGAAAATCAAAATTCACGAAATTTGTAATGGGTAGTTTGGTGTGGTTGGATATTCTTGAAAATCTTCGTATCGCTTCCTTGAAAAATGCCAAGTTTAGTATTTAACTGACTTTTGGTTTTTTAATTCTGGTTTTCACAGAAACACAGTGCGGTGCTTTTAGACACGTAGATATTCCCCGTGATATGTCGATATCCTACGTAAAATTGTTGGGCGAAATGCAGTGCTTCTACTTATTAAATGTAGTAGAAAAGGAGAAAAAAGAGCAGAGATGTACTAATCAGCCAGCAATGTCTGCAGAACGTCCAGACCCCTCCTCGGCCATAACAATGTTTACGACTGGTCCGGTTCTCACAGCCCAGCCTATGGACACAGTTGTTTAACTCTCGACTCCAAGGATCTTAAGTCCAACGGTCTAATTTTCGCAGATGGGAAAGGCAAAATGAATATCTGTACTTAAAACAGAGTAAAACGCCTAACTCAGATCACCTCTTAGTGAGTGACTGACGGCCAGAACCAGGAGGAGATTAGCGCGTCACCTGATTGACTAACCAGCCAATCAGCATGTATGGGCAGTGCCCGTTCATGGACCAATCCCTACCATCATCCATCTTGTCCCTAAAATACCCCTGATCCCAAACATTCCCAGAGATTAAATCCCTGTAGACCAAAACACCATACTATCGCGCAGGTAAAGCCGTATAACGGCTAGGTACTGCGGTAAAGACACTTCGGGTGGGGGAATAAGCTTCCCCACTCGACTCGAACTGCCTCTGGAGCCTCTCTGGCTTTGCACCAGCATTTCAACTCACTTCTTACACATTTCTCCTTTCCCTACCGTTTACCTATATTGTACTTGACGCAAACATTTGTCATAACCAGGGCCCGAATTTTATTAAATGTCATACTTTTTCTTTGTGCTTCTTTTCCTTGGAAAATATAAGCGAAACACGATTTTATCTGTTGTGATTATGTACTTCTGATGGGTCATGTAAAGTCATGTTTTGCCTTTTTTAAGCTTTTTTTTTATTTTCGTGTCATTTTTCATATTATAGTCATATTTTCTCTTAAATGTGTGTATATTTCTATCCAGTTTCACACATATGCCTCCAGTCGTCCTAAAGACCGATTTTTCACATCTCTTAATTCCTGTCTGTAATATTCCTTACAATTGTCTTTCTTAGAAATGTATGTTTCCGAGAAATTGTATATAATTTGCTACTGTAATTGTTCTTTGTGATCGCCCTACAAAATGTGACCTTTATTTAATTGTGTGCACAGCTGAGGGTTAGCTGTAGATCGAGCGAGTGGCGTCATGCAAATTGATAGTGGGAGTGAACGTCTCGCTTGATAAACAAGAGACACCTGATGATGCAAGTAAGCACTCCACGGAAGTCGAGGAGACACTCCTATGTCCTACATAAACCACTGCGCAACTTGTCACCATTCGCCATGTCTAAAAGTATCGTACTTCTGTACATATATTTGTCGGTCTGGGTGGTTCAGTTGGTTAGACACTGGCATACCGATCCCAAGGTCGCGGGTTCAAATCCCGCCCAGACAGCTCCTTGTCAGTAGACTGAGGGACAAAATTCCGGCACACCGGCGACACTGATGTGATCCTAGCAATTGACAGCGTCGTTAAACAACCAAATAATTTTTTGTATATATCTTTGCTTGGTGTAGGAGACCGTAAAACGCGTATTTCCAGTGAAATGTGTATGTCGAATTTTTGTATGGAGTACAATACTTGAAAATGTAAAATAGAGAAACCGTATGTTGGATGGATTGATTGAGAGAGTAAGTAAGTAACCCTTCTCCCTTTGAAAGCAATGACAGTAATCGACATTTTTGTGCAGGAGTAGGAGTGTTGATTGCGAGTAGGCAGGTTGACTTGTGAAGAACCCTGGAAGTGAATGTAAACGGGGATCAAAGGGAACGATGAGATTACCCTTGTTGACTAGCGAACCCCGGGCTTCCCGTTCGTTCGCTCGCTCGCATAAAAGCAACTTCCATTAAGGAACACGTCGATACCAATCCTTGAGGAAACGCGTTGCAGCGAGCGGGCATTCCTTACCACTTCCGGTACAAATGGTTTTCCTCTTCCGCCATTGATCGCAGGATTCGAACTCCATAACCACACAACGTGCTTCTAAGTGGGGGTCAAAATTTGTATGTATTCTATTTACTACTTATTGCGTTTCACACAAAAATTCTGTATGAAGATTTCACCGGAAATACTCATTTTGAGATCTGCTAAAACAAAAAACAGCATTTTTACAAAAAGCCATTCGTCTGTGAATAGCATAACTCAAAAAGGAGTTAGTCATCTGGTTGCTTGCAGTAGATCGCAGTAGGCTTCTGTTCTAATACGTCAGCTATATGCACTTCGGAAACTTATTCCTTTTCTAAAAAGACTTTCTCTGCCCATTCTTATTCAAAGCTTGTTTTTATGTAGGTACTCTTTTTAATGCAGCTTAACGTTTGCAGAAATGGTATTATTGCACATTTTTGCAAGTACAAGAGGAATGCAGGAGGTTGAAGTAAGTCATATATCTTTAAAAAAGTATAACGTATTTGAAAATTCCAACAAGAAACAAGGAATATTTTTAAACAGTTAATCCCACGTAGCTTAACGAGATCTACAGTTTTTGTCTATCTCTTAATCTTTACCAGTTATACAGAGACCCAAAAACACCCGAACTGCGCAGCTGATGTACACAAGGTCACGCGCATGACTTGTTTTTCTCTGCTCTGGAACTGCAGTATAGAGCTGTCGGTGAAATCATATTGTTGAATTATTACAGCGTTAGTCACAAAGTGTATTATGGCTCAGCATTTGTTTTCTGTGCTACTTTGGTTTTTAACCGACTTTTTGTTTTTGAGTTAATGCTGTTCACACACACACACACACACACACACACACACACACACACACACACACACACACACACACACACACACGCGCGCGCGCGCGCGCGCGCACACACAGAGAGAGAGGCCCTTTTCTAATTTTTTTTTTTTTTTTTTTTTTTTTTTTTTTTATTCAGGAGGCCTCAAACCATACATTTCCGGTGAAATCTCGACATCGAATTTTTGGGTGGAGTACAATACTTCCTCTGCTTACTATATGTAGTAGAGAATGTAATAATATGTTTTAAAACTAATCCTTGTTTGAGTTGAGTGTAACCGAGGACACGGGAACAAAAGCCAGAAGGTTCGTACATTAGCGAATTAGATTCGGCTCGCATTGCGGAGCTGGTGCGGTTATTGAATGAGGAATACACCCCATAGGGAAGCTAATTTGAATCCGACACTAACTTTTAGTCCTATATTACCAAAGCTAAATGTTCGTAATTCATTTCTATGGAAATGGATGCGGTTTTAGTGAACGGGGAACCCCGATCTACCCGGGAACGGGGCGAGGCCTTCTAAACAAGAAAGAGGGTGGCAGTTTCAGAATCCCAATATTTAATATAGGATGTAACAAAACGATAATGTGAACGTAGAGTTAAGGGATTTCAAAGATGAAACTGCTACAAGTAATATAGTATCTGGGATGTTTACCTGGACTATTTCATAAATGGAATATAAGTTTAAATACTATATAGCAAAGATTTGACCCAAAAATGTTGAATTCTATAAAAAAAATAACCTGAAATATATTAATTTCGATTAGTGTAGCACTGCCAACGGTGGAAAACGAAACACGAGAATTACATGCATTTTGATTTTCTCTTGTTATAACAGAAAATCAGTTTATCTTACTTTATTTTTAATATTAACAAATAACATCTCTTGTGGAAGAATACATTATTAAAAGAACAATTGTCAAACATAGTTGTCAAATTGAAATGTAGTGCTCTTTTGATTGTTAATCGATTGTAATGTATAATAAATTGTTTTTCAGTCATTTATGGGAATACAGTTGGCGACATTCACTAAACAAAGGAATGGCCTAGTATAATTTGTACAAAACAAAAGAATAACCAGGTGATAATTCGTACATGAAAATTTAACGGCTCTATGTATGAAATAGTTGGGGTCCTTAATTTTGCAGGTCAGTGTAATTCGTGCAAATATTAAAGGAAAGTTGTATTTTTCTCTTGTGAGTTAAAGTAGGTAGAATACTGGTAAATAAGCAGCTTGTTGGGGCAAACTGCCCTTATGAATTTATAAGACTGATGAGATATTGGTTGGGAATGTGCACTGACCCGGTAGTGTTGAATGAGAATTTTACGATAAGGTTTATGATATTTGTGTCCCAGCTGTGGTTTTAGCAGTATGAGGATGGACAGGATAGTGCGTCCCACATTGCACATACAGGAAGTTGTGCTTCCTCTGTGTTGTACAGACTTGCTCACATGTGTATCTACAGTCTGTCACGTGACAGAGTAAACTGCCTCTGCAGCGCCTCGCCCCTTACCTGCTTCTAGCTCTCCACTTAATGTTTACCTTATTCCCCCCTTTTTCTTCGCTCCTGAGTCTGAAACCGATCTGTATTCATAACATCGTTCGGATGCCAAACTTTTCATATCGAACCAGTTCGAGACATACTAAAACAAGGGCTGGTGTGGAGGGTCCTTTCATAGCATGCCTTCCAGTCACTCAGGTAAATGGTGTACTTTCTCTATTACACACAAGTAATTACAGGACGTAGAGGAAGTAATGAATTCCACCAAACATTTCGATGCCGAGATTTCATCGGAAATATTTTGAGCAAGGTCTGTGTGCGTGTGCATGCGCGCGTGCGTGTTTGTGTGTGCGTGCGTATGTGTGTGTGTATGTGTGTGTTTGGAGTCTGAACAGCATAACTCAAAAATAAAAAGTCGGTTAAACACCAAATTTGGTATCTAAGTACAGCATCTTCCAGGAATGTTACACCCCAAGCTACCCTTTCGTTGGAACATTTTTCCAAAAATTTGATTTTCTCAAAAATGCCTCTAATGATTTTGACTAAAATACTATATGTTTAAGTTATTTTCATACGAAATGAAATGTATATCATGAATTTCCTGGGAAGTCCTCAAAAGTCGTTTTGATTCTGAATGACATTTACATAACTGGTAAACTATAAGAGATAGACAAAATCTTACTGCACAAAAATGTAGATCTCGTTAAAACAATTTATGTGAAATACATTTTTTTTTTTTCTATGGAGTGGACCAACCATTTTCGAGATATTTTTTGTTATTGGATTGAATTTTCCAGTACTACATGTTTTCTCAAATGGGAAATCGTTTTTATCTCCCCCCCCCCCCCCGCCCTTTGATTAAGCAAAGAGAACGAATTTCAAAGCGATCACATAGCTGCGAACACTTAAATATTTGACTCGCTAAGGGCTTATTACATTCCCATTTCTCGTGTTTATTCGGGGTGCCTGAAAAGTATGCTTCCGATGAAATCCTGATATCGAATTTTTTGTTGGAATACTTCCTCTACCTATTAGGGGGTGGTAGGGAAAGGACATTTTCTATTTATTCTAACAGTTCTAATTATACAAATACACTGTTAGTCTATCACAATAATAAAACAAAACAAATGTAATATATTCACCCCTCTTGGAGTTGCTTATTTTTATTACTTCCCCTTATGTTTAACATTTTGTTCCATGTGTAATGGGGAAGTTTACTATATAGACTATTTACTTTTACCCTCCCCCCCCCCCCTCACCACCTTTTTCATCTTCTCTATTTGCTCACACTTGTTTTAAACCACTTTAACGTAATAGGGGAAATAAAAAATGAATTCATTGTCCGGAAAGAAATCGAAAAACCTTTGTTAGAAGCTGAAAATGTATCCTTTATGAAATTGACTTCAAAAGATGAGACATCAAAGCAAGCCGAGATTAATAGCTCGAGGGTAAATATGATCCAGTCGATAATTTAAAACTGAAAATACTTGCGGTTATAACTTTGATGTGTTGCTGCTGCATTAAAAGTTGTAGGAAGGGATAAAATCCCTCCTTGTGAAACGTGTCACAAATTTGGTAATTAAAGCCATAGAGTTGTGTTGCCAGTTACTTGCTCCGGAGTGTTGGAAAGGAGCACGTGAGAAGTTGCAGGTATGCTCTCCTCCCTTGTGTTGCACCAGAGGGTGGTGTCCTCTCAATAGAAGAAGGGTGAGTATTCACAAGGGAACTCCTGCATCTTGCTTTTCCCAGAGCACTAATCTTTTAACGCAAGAGAAAGAAAGAAAGAATGAATGAATGAATGTGGCATTTTATTGATACTGAGATCAGGTGCTCTGAGTACGAGAGGGGATAGTATTTTCAGTTAAAAAATCTCACGTCTTTCACCACAAGAATTCGTGTGAAAGCATGTTGTTCTTTCCGCTTGCTTAGCAAGGTAAACATTGGCCTTGAAATAATGTGAGTTACATCGTATACCACCCCGCATGCACCGGAAGAGGGACTTTACCCCCTTTGGGAGGGCTAGTGTGTGGGTCAATCAGTTACTTGGGGGACTAATTGAGGAGTTAATTTGCTAAAAATAGCTCCTGATCCCATTACTACCCTATACCCATGATGCCTTGCGTGACAAGACTAATCTGACTCGTAGTCTATTTACTGACATCCATCTCCACGTGACGTTGCCAAATCTCTCTTAGAAATTAACTTTGCATGACATTTTAACATTAAATTGTGACAATTAATTCGAATTAAGGTAGGAATGCATTACAGCATTGCTCACACAGTGTTTGCCTGACAGTTATTGAAATAACAAACCATTTATATCCATTCGTCAAGAAGCAGGTGGCTCCAAGTATTTAACACGAAACGGTTATTTCTATCACATATATCTCCCGTCTCAACTTGCTGCAGCGTAACTCTTCGTTAACATTTTCCTTACTTAGCAGTAATCACCATTTTGCTGGCTGAAGTAATACTCAGTTAACAATTATGTTAGATCCTAACTTGATAAAGCCAATGTGGCCTCATGAGAAATAAAATAAATATGGCCAATAACTTATTGCCACAAAAATCAAGAAACATGCACAATTCATGGATTGGGGAAAACCTAAATACATAACCTCATTCTCATATATTGCTGGTGTACTTGGAAGAATTGTCCCAAAGTATGACACCATCGACCTTGTGCACTCACTGCTCTATTTTGAAATCAGATGTTCAAAGTAGAGATCAGAATAAAATCAAAATGTCCGCGTCTGCGCACGTATCTCAACCCTGCCAGCTGTTTCACTGCACTTATTGACACAGGTAGGTAAACGTAGACACTACATCAATATTGGGCTAGTAACACAATCGCAAAGTTGGAAAGGTTATAACCTGCATATTGACTCCGAATGTGCGAATGTCAGTTGTTCACTTGGTATTTGTGCATTTCTAATGTTGGGGAAACTGAGAAGCAAGGAAGCAAGCAAGCAGTGATTGATGACAATGTAGACTGGCGATAAGAAGTTAATGGGCCGTTAGCGACCCCGTCAGCCTATCTTAATCACGGAAGGAAGCTACTACATGTATGTACACCGTCATTCTCAACATCGCTTTACTTTCTTTGCTACGTATGTTATTTAGGGGAAGCATATTCCAACGATGATTTTCAAACTACCTTTACATGGAACATTGTTGGGAAATTGTTATTTTTTTAGAAATAATGCTAACGATTTCGATTAAAATGCCATTAGTTTAAGATATTTTTATGCCAACTGAATTTTCTGGGAATGTCCTCGCAAGTCCCCTTCAATCTGAATGACCTTTGCATAACTGGTAACTCGCAAGTGATAGACAAAATCTTACTGCACAAGAAAAATACATCTCGTTCAAATGTACACTTTGTCAAATACATTTTTTTGTGGAGGGCACCATTTCTAAGATATTCCTTGTAGTTTGTTTGCATTTTCCAATACTTATACTTTTCTGAAATGGGAAGGCGTTATTCATTTTTTATTTGTTGGCCATAGCAAAGAGAACGGGATTTGAAACCCATCACATAGCGACTAGCTTTAAACATTTGACTATCATTTAAAGTCTACTGTATTCCCATATTCCCCTTGCACCTACATGGACATTAGTAATTTCTGCAAAAGTTTATCTCAACTAACATAAGTAGGTAGAGGAATTGGGCTGCCTCCGTAGCGTAGCGGTAGAGCCTGCCTTTGGCGCGGAGGACTCGGGTTCAATCCCTGGTATAAGGGTGCATCCCTGAGGGGCCAATTGAGGAGCTACTTGATAAATAAGTAGCGACCCCAGGTTGTGAAGGCCGCATAACCGACAGGGAGGGCTCGAGGGCTGACCACGTCCCACTTTCCAGTACTGCACCCCACTCATGACGCCTGTAGTTGGCAGAGGTGGGGGCGCAGGGCCGGGCAGTAAGCCTTAGCCCTTCATGCGCTGTTGTGCTGGAGGGGTTAAGGTAGAGGAATTGTACAAACAGTTTGTACAAGAGTAAAATGTAGGACATTGTCGGTCAACCCAAAAATAATGTACATTGATAATTTAAATGCTTTTTACAGGCATATACAGTTATTATCATTTTAAAATCCTGAAACCTACAGTGTTAAATGTGATCATGAACGTCAGTTATACTTCTCTCAAGAAAAACATGCAACTTGTTGAAATATAATCAATTTACACCTGGAAATCACACTTTCACTTGGCGACCTGACTGAGTTAACACATACGAATCTTAAATAAATACACGCTGTGGAGTAGAAAACAAATGCTGAGTCATGTGACTAAGTACAGGACTAAATAATAAAGCACATTGATAATAACTCAACCACACGATCACGTCAGCTCAATACTGCACTTTCAGAGTAGCCTTGTGTACATCAGCTGCTCTTATCGTGTTTCCGTTTGCGCAGTGGAAAAACACCGCGCAGCGGTTCTCATGTTTTTGGGTATCTGTATTTTCGACTATTTGGGAAGACAAAGGTGAATGAGATTTTCTTACAAAATTTACTGGCGGGTGGCTCAACACAACATCCAATCAACGGCTTGTCACATCTTGCGGTGTTGTCTAGTTTAAAATGCTGTAAAACCAGTGATAGGAAGAGAATAGTAATAGTCAACTATCAGTCACCATTAAATTTCGCGTCTACGGTATAAAGGAAGAATATTCTAATGCCGACCTAAATTAGCAAAAGATGTTCGACACTTGCATTTCTAAGCAACACGCAAAGAAGCTCTGTTTACTCAAATAGCTACAGATTCCACTAGAGGTTAATAGGTTTGTATGTCTCTTTCACTTTGATCGCAGCGGAAATAAATCAACATTGTGCAGTCTCTTGGGTTTATTTTATTGTTTTGTGCACGGGTTTGAATTGCACCGAAAGGGTTTTATGGAGTGGATGAAATAAGGTTCTGTGTCGAATCCGTGCTCAATAAAACAGATGAAAGTGGCTTTAATGGCGGGAAAAGTGACGACAAGCAACTCTGACAAGCATACAACAGCGGTAGATAAACCCTTAGCCACAGTGAGTTATGATCTCTGCGCGTATAATTTACAGCGGCATTGTAGAATATGTAGAAAATTATAAGATTTTAATGCAAAGCAAATATATCATAACTACTGGTTGTTTTATTCGAATACTATAGTTTTCATAGTGTACACCTCACTGGGCTATTATCCCAATTTATTTAGTTTTAACCTGTACCAATTTTAAAAATCTTGCATGATACATTCACATGTCTTTCTCTATCCATTCTTCAACAAACTACCGGCTTGAGACAGACATTTGTAGAAATGGCTTTATTACATTTTTCCTGTAAAACTGTTAAAGAATATCTCGGAGATGGTTAACGCTACAAAATATTTATTTAACATAAATAGTGCTTTGAGATCTATATTTGCTTTCATCTAGTAAGATTGTTTCTATCTTACGGTTTACTAATTGATAAAAGTATTTTAAAATGAAGAGGACTTGACTAGAAAATTCAAGGTATGTAGTTTATTTGCAACGAAAAGATCTTAAACATACGGTATGATAATTAAAATTGTTGGGAAAATCTAAATAAGAACTTTTTTTGTGTAAAGTGTAGTTTGGGTTTAGGGGGATTTTCTTGAGAATCTTGTCGCGGTTTGGGAACATACAGAACTGAAATGCCAAGTTTGGTTGGTATTTATCGGACTCTGGTTTTCGGTTATGTTTTCACATGTACCTTTTTCTAAAAATTGTTTTTGGATTCAATGAAATCTCAGTGTCGAATTTTCAGGTGGAATATAGTAAATACTTGGTAGAGAAAGTAAAAATAATTTTTAAGAGTTGCGTTGTATACAAATATCGTATTCTGAAACAAGTAAACATGATACATGGCTGACACAAAATTTAATGACGGATAGCTCGACACAACATTCAATCAGAGGCTTGCCACGCCTTGCGGTGTTGTATAGTGAAATCATGCTGTAAAGCCAGTGATATAAATATCATTTGCACCCACAAAATTTATTTGTATAACAGGAAAGAGAATAGTAACAGTCCACAATCAGCCGCCATTAAATTTTGCGTTTACTGTACATAATACTTTATGAATTCAATAAATTCTGAATTATGAATTTCGTTTGTGAGCCATGCAGTTCACAGACAGACGTGCGGGTCGGTTCAGGTGACGCTAAAAACGACAGCAGTTAAAACTTCCATAAATAAAAACCCAATTTCGAAATTAAAACATTTTAGGGAATAACTTTTGGCAACTGTTTCTTGTATGGACGATAAAATAAAAGTGATAAAACTGGGAGATAGACGGCTGCCTTAAAGAGGAACATGCGCTATTCTTGCTCGTGCATGCGGAGTTACCTCACTGCATTACAGGTTTAAAACCTTTGTTATTGATTTGATCCCTGTTAATACAAGGGATTATTGTTATCATGGGATTATTGAGTTGAATCCGGCAAGGGGAATATTGTATTAATAGAATTTTATATTAGCAAATGTGTCTAACAGACAACAAATTGACTTTACTTATAGGTTAATGATTAATTCAATTATTGCCGCCTGCTTTCACTATATCCATTTACTCTTCTGCAAATATACTGATTATATATTTTAATGAGCAATTAACTTTAATTGTTATAGTATTGTGAAATAATCATAATGGCTGGATTAAAGTGATTTGTGTTGCGGTTTTGCGGTGTGGATTTATTGATGCTATTAACTGGGGTTGTAATGATAGGGTTGGTAATTTTGAATATTTTGAAATCACAACTTTATTATTTTATAGCGTTTATATATTTGTGATTTGGCATTTTATAGCATTTTGAAGAAATGCATAGCATAAGCAGGCAATGTTATTTGATCTAAGTCACATTTGTGAAGGATGAATAATGGAACAAAATGGAGGAAGTGAATTGAAGTAGTATACATAGGTGTTAGGGTATGTGTGCGCAGATAATATTTTGTTTATTGAGCAACTTCGGCTTCTATGCCTGCGTCGGTTGAAGGTCTAAACTACGCCGAACACATGTTTGTGTGTCAGTTATCAGCTACTGCAAGTAACGAGAGGAACAGTGGTTTTCCTTCAAGCGTTCCCAGCAGTATTCAGGTAGGTAGCCGTTACTATCAACATTCCTGATCTTACGCTCTACATACACACCATTGTTGCCAAGTGTAAAGTCCACGAATTTATTCCAATAGAGACGCTGGAATCCAGTTATTACTTTCTCTAATACGTTGAGTATTAGAGGAAGTATTGTATTCCACCCAAATATTCGATGTCGAGATATCACCGGAAATATGTTTTGAGGCCTCCTGAATCCAAAAAAGCATTTTTAGAAAAAGGTCCGTGTATCTGTCAGTTTGTGGACAGCATAACTCAAAAACGAAAAGTCGGTAAAAAACCAAAGTTGATACTTAAGTTTAATGTCTTTCAAGGATAGGACACGAAGATTTTGAAGAAAATTGCTCCACCCTAAACTATCCTTTACATGGAAAATTTGTCGAAAATTTTGGTTCTCTTGAAAATGGTTCTAACGATTTTGATTAAAATACTATATGTTTGAGATATTTCTATGAAATGTATATCTGGAATTTTCTGGCTATAACCTATGTAGTCCTGTTCACTCTGGATGACTTTTGCATAACTCGTAAGCCGTAAGTGATAGAGCAAATCTTACTGTACAAAAAATGTAAATCTTGCTAAAACATACTATTTATGTCTGAATAAATTTTTTGTAGAGTGAACCATTTCAGAGATATGCCTCGTTATTTGTGAGAGTTTAGGAGAACTTACGCTGTCAAATGGAACATGCTATTCATATTTTATATGTTAACCGTGCAAAGAAAAAGGGATCTGAAAGCTTTAAAAGATTTGACTATCGCTCAAAGCCTATTGTATTCCCATATTCTCTTTGCACCTACAAGGATATAAGCAACAAGATAACTTATGCAAATGTTTATCTCAACTAACACGAAGAAGATATAGGAATAAGAGTTCATAAGAATGGGTAGTAAAAGAGTAGAGGTCATGTGAGTGCAACACATAGGATTTTTTAAATGTTCTATTTCGTTAATGAGAAAATGTTAGGTGAAAGGAAAATTGTGTTGTTTAGGTTTTTCACAAATGGTTCCCTTAATAAATTTGACAAAAGAAAACTGATATTTATAGAACATCACATAACAGTTGCACAGGGAGGAGAGAAAGGGGGGGGGGGGTCTGAGGGCGATGGAGGGAGAGTATTTTTCGCTACAGATTGTGCTGTTGGATAAATAAATATTAAATGCCAGCATATGTACATATATGAAAAGTAGGTTTTGTTTACCTACATTTTGAGGCAGCGCTATGCTTGATCAGGAACTGGCTACAATGGGGCACTCCCAGCGCCAACAGAGAATTTCGGTGATTACACAAACCATCGCTCAGCAAAAAGCTTTTGAGCCTGTTATCGATGTTCTGCCAATCTCCATCCCTTGCAAGAGATGTAATATACCTACCCTCACGTTATACCTACCTATATGTATGTGCAGTTTTTCAATTACTCATTAATTTGTGTACCTACAGTGGAGGGCAGTTTTTGAAGTGGGCTGAATGCTGCTGTAATATCGTAATAGGGTGAGCGTTTCAACAGCAACAAGGGCACATGCGTCATTTCACGGCTTATAAAGGAATTATTCTATTCTCCATGTCTTAATCGCGATTAATATTTGCACAGAAACATTTTCAAATTAGTTAATGGAATACACAACTTAAGTTTAGTAGAAATCTTGCAAAAATTGACATTTGTATTGCATAACTTTAAAAATACTTTAGGTCTATAAATACATTTTTTTTTTGCCTTTTTTGTACTGATGAAAGGTACTGCTTCGGGCATACGTTAACCGAAGCCATACGTTAATACATGGATGTACAACCTTCTCTCCTTGGAGAACCTTACGCAGTGAGCGGCAGTACCCCTCCCCACTCCTCAGTCGGAGGGACGGACAGTCAGTATCCAGTGACGGACAGAAATAATCGGCGCTTAACATTTGACAAATAAGTTGGAACTTTTGTGGGGAGCCATCAACCTACTTATGTTGAGCGTATATTTCTAAAATTCGTGTTTTCTTCCTGCCTTACTGTGATCCCTCATCGGCAGTCCGCAGCGCCTAAAGACTGTGCTCCAGTTATACTTTTTTAGCAGTCACCGCAAGAGGATTCTCCGATTAGCATTTAAGCGACTCATAACAACTTAAGCTTCTCATTGAAGTCACCAAAACAGTTAAACATACTTAAACCGTAAAGTATTTGTATGTCAGAAGCCAGAAGATATAGATACGGAGTTCAGTAGCAGATCTGCATGGTCTTGTTTACCAGATTCATAGCATATAAACATTCTGGGCCTCATTAGTGAGGTTTCATGAAAGGGCTCAGGCGCGCTGCGGCATAGAGTGCCTACGGTATATCACAAAAGTGCATTACATTCTAACTGAGCTAATGAATTGGAATAAAATGGCTAAGGTGAGCAAGGAGGCGATCGCTGCGGGAGTCTCCGTTTGATACGAGCGCTCTAGTAATGTACCTGAAGATTAAGGTAGGGTGAGGAAGAATTGCAGTGAATTGCTCTCCCGAGCGGTCAGACCCCTTTAATCCTCTATATTGGAGGAGTGCTCTGAACCCTTCCTAACGATCCGGGAGGGTACTGCACGAGTATAATCCATGATTACAGCTTTATCTTTTTAAAAACCCAACTTGGAGATCTTAGTCACCCTTTTCTCATCTGTCGTGCAAAATTGCACTAACGTAACTGACACAATGGTGAAAACTAAACAACATGCTTAAAAATAGCTTTTATGTGTCTATATTTATGCATGAATCTTCCATTTTGCTTGACTGAGGCGCACATAAAGCCTTGTAGTCCTTCTTAAATTCTATTTTTTCCTCACTTTTCTTTCTTTCGTAGACTTTTTAAGGGGACAAGATAGTCCGAACATACAGAAATTACCTTAGTGAATTAAATTACCACTTCTCTTAAAGTTCTCCATTGTCTTTCCTGAAATTTTTATCAATTATAATATAAATCATGACAATTATGTCAAGTGGTTTTTTGCATTGATAACTTATGTGATTGGGTCTACAAAATCATTTCATTCAGCAGAAAAATAATAAAATGTACTCTTTAAACATGTGAATTGATTTACCAGAACGTATGAGAGGTGGAAGAGCTGAAATTTTCAGTACCTACATTTAGGTAGGTATACAACACACAGTTGAACTTTCTGAACCACAATAATTTTATGATATATTGTATTAATTATATTAAAAAAGCAGTAACATTGCAATTTTTCCTCTTTTTTTACCTTTTTGACTCTGCAAACTTTTTTCTTTAATTTCTAGTAAACTGATATACATAATTAAATAATTGAGGTTCAGAAGATATCTGAGTATGTTAAGAACAAGTATGCAAAAGTCCTATTATATATTACAAGTAGTTTCAGAGAAAAAGTGTTTTTGTTATTTTATATTCTGTTGGTATTTAACAATAAAATGAAGGTATTAGTAGTTAGTTATATCATACGTCTCAATTTATTTCAGTATTATTGTAGCTTCTTTTATTTCTGTTTCTTTTCCTAAAGTCAAATCCATGCAGTCGTAGTCTAATGTAATCCCATCATCACACACCCGAACCATCTCACTATTTATTTTACGTGGGCCCTCCCCATCCTTCACTACAACCACATTTGACTGCAGTCGCTGGGATTAAACACACGACGTTCTACTTTGAATGGTTGGCCAGTCCATTTCGTCCGGCCTTTAACAATTATGTCTATTCGAATTACTTCCTGTAAGATTCCTGTGACAAGGGCACCTAAATCGGTTTAGGAATTAGAAGAAGAGTAGCAAATGCAGCAACATAATGTATGCAATAGAGTGTTACGATATTGAAGTTAAATACCAATTTGGTATGTATCCGACATGTTTATCGCTGTTCACACGTAGGACCGCGTTTTATTCAGGGGATCTCAAACCATGTATTTCTGGTGAAATCTACTAGTTTTGGACGGTATGCATGGTAGAGGTCTATTAGTAGTATGGTATGGTTTTTTTCCCTGTTCGCCTCTTTGATTCTATCTACACATATTTGCAGACACAAACACCGATTCGGCTGGCCGCAGTTGGTAGAGCGCCTACCTGCTATGCAAGGGGTCCTGGGTTCGATTCCCGGCAGGGGGTAGGAATTTTTCTCCAGCCAGGATTATCCTTCCCTGAGTCTGGAAGTATAATGGCGGCGCCGTGGCTGAGTGGTTAGACCACTCGCCTACCACCTAGGCGGGACTCGCATGTGGTATTCATGGTGGACGAAGCGGTGTCTGGGCTGGTTTTCTCCGGGTTCTCCGGTTTCCCCCGTCATTCATTCCAATTGCTCCATTATCACCCTTCCAATCATCCATTTTGCCTGCATTTCATATCATCCTCTTCCTCACTATCATACTTGGTGCTTGGCTGACCACCCGCTTCCAGGTCTTCACTCTGCCTGGTCCATAGGTTCCTGTGCTCCCCGACAGACATCTGACCCTAGGCACTGGCTTGTAAGTCCTAGGGGGTGTAAGTCCTACATAAGGGGCTCGAACTCATGACCCTCTGCGCGGCGGAGCGCCAGACATACGCTCCAGTGATCACGGCTTCAAGGACCGGCACTATGAAATGCAAACTATGCTTTTAACACACAGACGTGAATAGAAAAATACTTGCTCCTTAACTTTTAACTATTATATTTTGTAATAGTTCTACAGGGTTAATAAAGACCTGTGTAACTTGTCAAATGAAACCGGAAATTTCTTTTTACTCGCTTTTGATTTCTAATTTGTTTATGAAACAGGACACAGAAATATTTTATTTGTCTAGATATCAGGGGAAGTAAATTCCTACAATGTCGGAATTGATTCGTAATTGAATCATGAATTGGTAAGGTTCTTGTCATAAGCTGTGCGGAAAGTTAAAGGTGAAGTAAACCTTTCTATGCTGCTTTGTGGGACTTCTGCGTTGTTATAAAGAGAACAAAGAGTTGTAACTGAGAATTCATTTCATTCTACACGCATCGACTTGAGGAAGAATTCTGTACATCAAAGAGACACTTTTTCATTCAGAGAAATCAACTTTGGTCAGAAAAAAAATCGCGTGACAGCTGCAAGAGTCACAACTTGGGCGAAAAACCAGTTCTGTCTGCTCCTTACGCAACAGAAAGATTCTTAGCTTTTGAAAGGAACAAGGCGAATTGTCAGGAACCACCACGGGCAGGTGTCCTGGGCATCGTGGCAGGATTACCCACACCAATGCTTTGATCGGCATTTTGGGTACACGAACTCATTGTAATGTAGAAGGAATACAATTAGGCCGAAACAATGCAGTCTTGGTATAATAGAAGAAATCTGAAAATAGTTTACAGAAGGCCATGCATACGAGTATGTTGGGTTAACATAGAAAAGTATGAACTAAAAATTTCAGTAAATAAAACGAAAGTGAAAACAGCCAGAAAGAGCGAAAATAATAGTGTAAGATCAAATAATCAAGCAGGTGCAAAATTGTAATTATCTTGGATGTGATATATGTTATATATGTGATAATCATTATGGTTTATACAGTAAGATTCAGAAGTACCAACATATATATGAAACTACTAGAAGACCTAAAAATACAAGGATGTTATAAAGTTATGGCCTTCCCTGTAGTATTATATGGGAGTGAATAGACAATAATAAACAGAAATGGGAAGACCATCTCAGTAGAATGGATTCAAGCAGACGAAAACAAAGATTGGTAGGAAGACCAATGTTCAGGCGAAAGTGAGACCGGAACAGGCCAGTGGCCTAATCCATGAAAGGAGGAAGAAGAAGAGTAAACGAACTTTAAAAATATTCACTCGTTTTTATGTTTTAGGCTCTTATATTTAAATGATTGCAACTTGAAGAGATGGCTTGTCTGATGAATTAGTATACTTTGTAGAAGTTCATAGAGAAAAGTGTTATTCAGTGCTGAGGCTTTCACGGCCGGCATTATCAACTATGTTAAGTAGATTTTCCGGGCTTGTGAGCCGTGGTCGAGTTGGATTACCTTCCTCATGTAATTACCTCATGTTGGTATTCATGAGAACGAGCGATCGTGAAAATTTGTTACCAAGGACACTAATAACAAACAAAGATGAATATGAAAGTTTGCAGTGAACTTTAGTTTATGTGCAGCCGCTAGTTTAGACCAAAATAACAGAGGTTGACCCTGAAGATGCTGGACGCAGTTTTCAGCGAAACGTCGGAGGAAGGTAGTCCAACTCGACCACGGCCTACAAGCCCGGAAAATCGACTTAACAAAAGTGTTATTCATTTGCAATTAAAATCATCAAGCTGTCAGGCGTGTTACTGACGTTTTACTCGATGGTAGTTGAGTTAGATGTGCTTGTTGCACTTCCAAAACACGAACTTAATCCAGAAGATACAGAGCGTGATAGCACTGCTGCTTACCAAGCTGGAGATCTAGGTTCGATTCCCGGTACCGGCGTGGGGAGACCTAGTTCGGGGTGCACTCAGCCGCGTTAGGACCCTGAGCGGCCAATTGAGGGGCGGGGTTCGTTGGTTCACACTAAGTAAGCGAAGCTGCTGGTTCTGTTAGTATTGTCACAATAAAAGATTAATTTAACTCTTAAGTAAATCTACATCTTGGATGTGTACCACTCGAGAACCGCGCTCCACAGCTTTAGAAGCACTAAAGGCTTGGACAGTGTGAGATTTGCTTTAAACCGCAGACTCTGCCGACTTGGACAGGTGGTCATGTTTTGAAGAATATTGTATCTGCCTGCCTGACTCACTCACGTACGTACGTATCCATATGTCCACTAAACGTCTAAACAAAGGGATGATTCATTTGGCTCACCGTCACCAGCCATTAAGCTCTGGGGAATAAAAGCTCGGCTTTATGACGGGGTGTGTAATTTACGGTTGGTAGTAAGGAGATAAGCGAAACATTACTCCGTTCTGGGAAATCCCAACCTGCTTCCTAATCCCTTGTGGTTATTACTGCAGGGAGTAATTAAAGGGATGTTTTAGTATTTATGGCGCAGGACATGGGCCAGGAACTGGGTTCCTTATTGTACAGCTTTATTGACCTTATTTGCCATAAGTAGGGCTCAATTTGGAAAATATTTCTTTTTTATGTGCTAAAAATGTCAAAAATATGTATCAAAATAAACAAAGTATGGCTGAGCTAACGTAAATGTACTCACCATACATCATTCTTGGAAGGGATCAACGACTCACTGTAGAATTACAGCATACGACCACATGTTTTCTCAAATTTATCATCATCCCGAAAGATTGTGGTTTGTCAGGTCGAAGTGTCTTGCATTTCGATAATGTTGTCCATCCAACACACATCGCCAAATCCATTATTTTAGGATACTTCCCTGCCTTTTCTTTTTAAGTTTTCAATTTTTTCCACATTCTGGACTACTGCAGCTGCTTCTCTCACAGGCATTCCTATTGATTCAAGTTTCTTTATGGTGTCACAGATTTGCGGAAATGTTTGCTAAGTCATTTAACAGTGTCACTTGAAAGTTCTTAAAGAATTTTAATTCAAAGGATATTTATTATTTATTTATGCCAACTAACTTACTGTTGGTGTTTTTAAGCACACAACCCGCGTGTGGGCAATGTTTGAGAGGTAGAACTGGAACTGACATCTTTACAATTTAGTTCATTTATGATAATTAATCCCTAGGGCGTCTCCTTTATGCAGAGGTTAGCCTCATTCGCCCGGCCGCTAAAGCTATCCAGTTTTCTGCGTAGTACTGAACTGCGGCCAGTCATGTTTTACCCAGACCTAGGAGGCAGCGGAGTGTTTGGATTTTTGTTCTGAAAAATGTCATTTCCTTTTGAGTGACTTAATGAACACCTTTTCGCCTATTAGAAATCAATATGTCAATGTAAGGAAACTTGGTTGTAATTTCCTCACATTCTATGCAATCCATGCTCAACACATGTGACATGAACCATTTTAGGATAATTATCCGCAAGTCTTGCTGCTGCCTTTCTCATACATGGTGCAGCGTCAGTCAAAAATAACAAAACATTGTCATATCGTACACTATTTAGCCATTAAACATGGTTTGTTACAGGTATGTCTTGGCAGGTCAGTAGAAAAGTTGACTGAAATTTCGGAATGACTCTACAACATTTCCAATTTTCCTTCCAGTAGAATCTGTCATTTCACATATGCTCACCATATATTTTAATTAGCACAAATTTTACGTATATAAGTCACAGAACTTTGTGGTTTCACAAATGACTATAGAGTTTAATGCCCACCAATTAAAGACGCACCAGTTCATAGCGACACTGCTATCCAACAATCAAAGGTGCACCAGTTCATAACGACACTGCTATCCAACAATCAAAGGTGCACCAGTTCATAACGACACTGCTATCCAACAATCAAAGGTGCACCAGTTCATAACGACACTGCTATCCAACAATCAAAGGTGCACCGTTCATAACGACACTGCTATCCAACAATCAAAGATGCACCAGTTCATAACGACACTGCTATCCAACAATCAAAGGTGCACCAGTTCATAACGATACTGCTATCCAACAATCAAAGGTGCACCAGTTCATAACGACACTGCTATCCAACAATCAAAGGTGCACCAGTTCATAACGACACTACTGCCCAACAATCAAAGGTGCACCAGTTCATAACGATACTGCTATTTTGTTGTCATTATGCTGTCGTTGCAGAATGCATGTTAGAGATATGCCATGTAAACAAGTGAAGCCGATGTTAATACTGCATCTCCAGAAACAATCCAACAGCGATTTAAGTAACTTTTGACTGAGATATTTCCGGATGTCATGTGTTTATTCTTGTGAACCAATCCTCGAATGTGTAACATCACCACAAGAACTTGCTGCATATGCAACACAGCACCTAGGTATAATTTTGGAAGTCCTTGAATACAAACACTTCCCAGTTAGCTGATGAGCCAGATTTGTTGCAGGTCCTTCCTTATCTCACCTTGACAGAGGCTCACCTGCTCCAACGCACGTGTCCGCATCTTCTACTTTCTCTGCGCCCTCTTCAATTTTAGGGCTCCTAGATCTAATCTGGCCTGTAAACAAAGGCCCTGAGAGACAGTTGCCGCCTCCTCCTCCTCCTCAAGTCGACTTTTTAAACGTTAATGCGTTTCAATTCAACAGTAAAGTTTGCGAATCTTTTTTTACCTCTTTGGCAAACTATTCACAAAAAACTTATTTTTCGTTCACTTCATGTTAATTGAGACACACGTTTAATTGCTCATGCTCATGTTTATTATGTTGTCGAAAAAATGTTTTTAAGAGATTCTTAGTCCATTATGACTTAAACCATACTCTTTCTGGACACACCATGTGAAGGTGGTCTCTTATGGCATCCCAACATTTATTATTATTATTATTATTATTATTATTATTATTATTATTATTATTATTATTATTACTATAGTAATAATGAAACAGTAATTCTCTATTACTTTAGTTCGGTGAGAATTCGTCTTTGAGTTTGTCTTTTTTTTTTCTTTTTCCTTAATGGCTAATTACCCTTTTATTCAGCAAGAATTTTTCATTTTTCTTCTAAATATAAGTTTATTGTTTTTGTTCCAAACAGAATTTGTCATTTAACTTAATTTTTACACATAGGCAAGAGCATTGAGAGCTTTTCTTAGATGTTCGGTTTTCTCGAGATGTTTCAAGCTGTAGTGTAAAGTGCACAAGGTTTCTGTGAGTTCCACGTCAGCAAATATATCATCCTGAGTTACAAATTGAAAGGGTTGTTCACAATGAAGCTGTAAAAACAACCCCGTCCCCTCTCCTCCACTTACCTGAAGTCTAGTGTGCACCCAGCTCTGGTCAGGGGTATGGGGTGAGGTGAAATGGGTAGGTGCATGTATCTCCAATGTACGGTAGGCAATTTAATGAACAGTACTAAAGCCACTGTCCAATCCTTTTGCATGCTTAAAATACACCGAAGTTAAATACGCACAGTGAGAAGCCAAAGTATGTAGGTGTCTATGCCCTACAAATGGCGTTGTTTACAGCAGAAATGTGGGTAACTGAGGAGGAATGCTGGTGGGATGAATTACATAGAAGCTGTCTCTCGCCTTTGATGGATTATCTAGTGTTTGCGCAGGAAGATTGGCCCTTCAGTCCCCACATCAATCAGGCCTCATGCCTCTTGTTTGTTCTATATACCCACACTCCCCTACCTCAACGTTTGAAAACACCGTCTTTGTAAAATATGCAATTAGCAACAGTGATCCAAGCGCCGAGACGGAAACAGTGCTTCCGGACAAGTCCGATCTAGTTCACCAAAAAACCTGATGTGTTGTACTCACATGACTTTCTCTGCTCTTACACAAACTATTCTTAATAACATTTATTCCTCTGTCTACTTTATGTTAATCGAGAACATTTGCAGTAGGCTTTAAGCGATAGTCAAATGTTTTACAATAGGGTGTACAGGACCAAATAAACTGGTTTTGTACAGCCTTTTAATGGTGATGTTAAACTTACTGTTCGTAGTAGAGAAAGTAGAAAGATCCAAACAACAGCTCCAATGTACTGCCATCTAACAGCAGTTCTAAACATACGTTTTTACACAGCTTTAATAGGGAGAAAGTTTACCCCAGTTTGTGATTTTGGCACTTGGATCACTCTTGTTGCTTATCGCTGTTCAGTTGTTGCCTTTATGAGAAAAATAAATGTTTTGTGTGGTGAGGAGCAATATCAATACTAATATATATTGCTCTGTGGTGTGACGGTAGCGTATCTGCCTCATATTCGAGAGGTGCCGAGTTCAAATCTTTGTTAGGGTGATTAACAACTTTCGTTTTCCGAGGGTTTCTCTTATCCTCTGAAAGTCGGGTAACCATAAGCTCTAAAGTTCTATAGACCTCGGGCTCATTTGGGCACCATTTCACACATTTAATTCTTTCTAGTTAAAAGATGTTCAACTTATGGATATGTCACTGAAAATTTGAAATCCTGAACAAATAATTAACTCATTTTTAAATTTATATCATGCGTGCAATATAATGCAATCATGTTACAGCCTAAATTTCATTCATTTTGCTCTTATAGTTTAGAAATTAAGATAAAATTTGTTACGTCACTAAAAAGACTTCGCGAGAAAAAAATAGTTTAAATTTTTGTGTAATATTTTAACCCTAGGTTTCAAATACATCTACCTACTTTTTTAAAACTACTCTAGGTTTCTCTGCCTCCGTCAGTTTAAGCTCCAACAGTCCTTAAACTCACAAATATGTTTTTCGCATAAAATTGTAAATTTTGTGTTTGAAAATAAAAATATATGCTTAGACCCATCGACAACAAAAACCTGGGACAACTTCTATTGGTTATGTCTCTGAACATGTACAAAACTGCTGCGCAAGAAACACTTTACGCTGAAAATATCAATGGCGACAAAACAGTGGTGAAAGATTTGAATGTACCTACAGCTCACATTAAAATTCACGCGACCTTTAAAATGGCGTTTGGGGGCAAACTATACATTTTTCTCATTGACGAATGTCTCAATTATTTTGTAGAATTATGATAAGTCACTTTCCTCGATTTTCATGAAATTTCAGTCATGCATATCTTTAAAGAATCCATTGCTTCAGGCCCACTGAGATAACCAGTTATTTGTTAATTTCCAGGGGAGGGTTATAAGTCTTCGAAAGTGCTCAGTTTTGTATGGATCGTCCTGTAGTTTATGTAGATTCTACCAAGGAGGCTTAATTTGAAGCGTTTCGCTTAATGACATACTCTTCTGTTCTTGAAAAAATATCTCGAGGAAAATCAGTGAAGCAAACAGAATAGTAAATATTTATAGAACCTCAGAGGACACCAGAGAAGTTGTGCGTGCCTTTGATTAAATACAAACGAAACAGCTACCAAAACAAATCACAAGTTTTCTAGGAAACAACAAATTACCGAGAACTTGTTAGTGAAATTTCTCAAAACTAGGAATGACGGCTTTGCTCCCAAAATACATTTCTTGGAATCTCAGTGTAAACTCCCCCTCCCCCTCCCTTCCTGCTCGAAAACTACTGAGTTACTCAATCTCGGACAAAGTGCAGATGAGCAGTTTTCTGCCTCCATAAATGCAATAATAGCAACAGCGAAGTCAAGTTTATAACTAAATTTATAGTTTCAAATCAATGCAAATGCTGTCTTCGAAGACCGTGGCGTGGCAGAGAATAGTTTAGTATTGAATTTCAATATAAAGTTCTGCTGTTAGGGGATATAAGTGCAGGTATTTGTAATGTAATTAGGATAGAATAATGAACAATATTACATCAAAATGTTCATTTGCGGACTAATAATGTTGCTTATTTATAGTAGTATGTTGCCAGTTTGGTCAGTACGTTTAAGTAGGCATGCCACATAAAACATGACGCAGGGTGGGCGGAACGAATGTTGCTCGAACGCTTTCTGCAAGCCCAATAACCTCTCATTCATTACCTAGGCCGGTGACAGCGCATTGAGGTGTTAAGCAAAATGGAAGTCTTGTCCATTTCGTGGCGCAGTTACAACCGTGCAAGAAACATCAGGTATGAGATTGGTTTGTTGGAAAACTTGGACGAAGAGAAAAGCAAATAACGCACACAAATGGAGACATTAAGGTACTATGTATTAAAATATCAATTATACCCCTAACAGTCATTTCATCCATTTCATATGACCTATTGGGTTAAGGGACGTTAAACTTTAAAGAAAGAAAGAAAGAGAGAGAGAGAGAGAGAGAGAGAGAGAGGGGGAGAGAGAGAGAAAGAAAGATACAGTAGCTAAAGCGACAGTTCAATTTTTAAAGGGCGTGTCGCTATGTGATGACTTTGCACAAGGAAAGGAAAAGAGGGAGGGAGATTAACGATTTCAAATTTGAAAAAGGTTAAAGTGGAAAACGAATATCTCCAAAATAATTAAAAGTAAAAGATTTGACAGAATGTGTTCTTTAAGAGATCTACATTTTTTGTTGTAACCTTTTGTTTAACTCTTATGGTTCACCAGTTAACCAAAAGTGATCCAGAATGAGAACGATTCCACAGACTTACCAGGAAATTCAAAATATACATTTTCTTTGCCATGAAAATATTTTCAGCATATGGTTAATCAAAATAATTACTCCCATTTCTTAGAAAATAAAAATTTTCGATAAAATTTCAATGTAAAGGGCAGTTACGGGTGGTAGGATTTTCTTGAAAATCTCAAAAGTCGTCTGTTTAGAAGGCGTTGGTATTTAAGAGACTTTTCGATTTTGAGGTATGCTGTCCATACAGAGCCTCGTGCACATGGACCTTTTTCTAAAAATAATTGATTTATGGATCCAGGGACTCAAAACGTGTATTTTCAGTGAAAAGGCTGTACCTATATTTACTATAGGTTAGTAGTGGAGAGTAAACATTGAGATGCTGAAGCGCGCATCTCATTTAGGATTCGGATTTTTATGCCTAAAAACTCTTGAAATATACATGCATTTATTCTGTAAAAATTACCAAAATATGACGTAAAGTCCTAAAAAAATGTGACTTAAAACTTACAAAAAAAGTTAATTTACTTTTAAGTTAGAATTGAAATAATCCATACCTCGCTGAACCTTCATTTTGAGCAGAACTAGACTGGATAAAACATGCATCCTCTCAGCAGTCACCATCATACTTGTAGAAACGTCTTTTTTGTTTTAATCATGGAATGTAATGGGAGAAACTTAAAATAAGGGAAACCATTAGTAGAAAATTCTAGTTCATTTTCAACGACTTCTTTTTCACAAAGAATGTCACTAATGTTGTACATACGAGTATGCGCAGGATTTCTTTCAATAACACGACGTAATTTTTCCCTAGCTTTGTCAGTTTCTTTTGCCCTGTGCATTCAAAAGCTCACATTCAGTTTCCTTCACAATTTTACGCCACAGTTTCTAGACGACTGATTTTATGTTGACTGTTTCTTGAATTGGCGATTGGAAGCAATTGTTGATAATAAACACTTCCCTCAAAGTTATTGAAAATCTTCTCAATCCCACTGTAGTGTATGCAATAGTAGTTTGCAGAATCAAGCAAAGTCCCCAACATGTTACTTTGGGCTGGGGGAGAAAGGGAAAAAATGTAAAATGATGTTTATAAAAATATCTGGTATTCATAAACTATACATAAAACATGTCATACATTTGGCCTAAATATGAGCAACACAAAATATGATCAAATATGCATTTATATGACCAATAAAAACTGATTATTGTATTTAAAAATGTTGGTAACATGCTTAAATTAACTAAGGCATGGAAAAATAAGTATAACATGTCATAAAAATCCGAGCCCTTTATTTTACTATTATTTTAAGGGAGTGGAGTAGGAGCAAAACTCGCAGATAATTGATGGATAATTCAATAAGCGTTTACAGAATTCAGTTTTGAGAAGAGCTAGTTAGTAATTTGGACCTTAAGCGAAATATGTGCACCTAAAATTCGGTACCCCTGATGAACTCTGGTAATTTAACTAAATATAAAGGTTTCATGTTTTATTAATTCATCATCGTGCTCATTAAGAATATTCAGCTTGGTATTCAAAAGCAGCAGGAGGAAAACGAGAGAAGCTAAATGAAATTAGATTTTCCCTATAGAGTTCTTGAATGTTAAAACGCTGAATATCCGGCCACTCAATGGGACGGATCATGCGCTTGCATAATAATAGCAAAGAGGAAAAATAAACCAAAAATTGCGAGTTGAAGGGAAATCCCCAATGCCACTGCTGGGAAGCGTTTCTGGCAGTAAGTTTTTTCACATGTGTTTAGGAATACACACAATGGCTTTTAAAAGGCTGTGTGTAATATTCATGTGACATTCTATATTACAATTTATCTTCATAACTGCTGCACAAGCTATTCAGGTACAAGGTCTTATTTCTGTGTATGTACCTGGTGCTGGTTGAGATAAACGTTTTCAGAAATGGTTTCATTAACATATTTATTTGCAGGTACAAAGAGCACCAAAGAAATCGCAGTGTACCTCGCATCTGCCACATTATATATCGTTATACGAAGCCATGACCATCTCATTGTTGCTTTAGGCCACGCTGCAAGGCTGTGCCACACCAGATAAATAGGTACGCCAATAACCGCAACAAAGCTTACAAAATGACGCTCTCGATCGTATTGGCTAAAAGAGAAAGAGGTATAGTGAAGGCATTCACTTTGTCATGGCGACCTCTTATCATACCTTATTAGCTAGTACACGACTCGCCTTTAAAGGGGTTTAAATCCAAAGGTAAAACTTGATGAGCCCCCAGGCTAGCGGTGAAACTTACCTACGCCTCAAAAGACCCTAGAAAACTATACAAAATCCGCCGAAGGTTTCCTTTGGCGCTCTTTGTACAAGAGGGATGCCGGAGTCTGAAGCCATAGTCAAGTCTTAAAACATCTGCAGTGTTGCACTCACATGACTTTCCCTGCTACAAATTATTCTTACAAACGCTTATTCTTCTACCTACTTCACGTTAATTGATATAAACATTTACAGAAATTAACCTATTGCTAAGTTTATTGTAGGTACAAGGAAAACATGGGAATACAGTGGACTTTAAGCAATAGCCAAATGTTTTAACGGTAGTCACTATGTGACCGCTTTGAAATTCCGTTCTCTTTGCATGGCCAAGAGAAAGAAAAAAGAATTATGACTTCTCATATTAAAAAGTAACTTATTGTTAAATTCAGACAAATAACTACGAATATCTCGGAAATAGTGATCTGCAAGAAAAAAAATTTCGTCGACATAAATCGAGTACTTAAACGAGATATACATTTTATGTGTAGTAACGTCTAGTCAATGTCTTACGGTTATGCGAAAGTCATTCAGAATGAAAAGGTCTTGAGAGACTATTCCTCGAAAGTTCAACATATACATTTTATTTGACGTGAAAACATCTTAAGCGTATAGTAATTTAATGAAAAAGAGGAGTTTTTTGAGGAAATCAACATTTTCGAAAATTTTTCAGTCTGTTACGGGGGGGGGGGGGGGGTGGTGTATTTAGAAAGTCTTCGTGTTGCATCCTGAAATTGATATCAAGTTTAATATTTATCCAATTTTTCATTTTTCAGTTATGTTGTTCACACACACACACACACACACACACACACACACACACACACACACACACACACACACACACACACACACACACACACACACACACACACACACACACACACACACACACACACACACACACACACACACACACACACACACACACACACACACACACACACACACACACACACACACACACACACACACACACACACACACACACACACACACACACACACACACACACACACACACACACACACACACACACACACACACACACACACACACACACACACACACACACACACACACACACACACACACACACACACACACACACACACACACACACACACACACACACACACACACACACACACACACACACACACACACACACACACACACACACACACACACACACACACACACACACACACACACACACACACACACACACACACACACACACACACACACACACACACACACACACACACACACACACACACACACACACACACACACACACACACACACACACACACACACACACACACACACACACACACACACACACACACACACACACACACACACACACACACACACACACACACACACACACACACACACACACACACACACACACACACACACACACACACACACACACACACACACACACACACACACACACACACACACACACACACACACACACACACACACACACACACACACACACACACACACACACACACACACACACACACACACACACACACACACACACACACACACACACACACACACACACACACACACACACACACACACACACACACACACACACACACACACACACACACACACACACACACACACACACACACACACACACACACACACACACACACACACACACACACACACACACACACACACACACACACACACACACACACACACACACACACACACACACACACACACACACACACACACACACACACACACACACACACACACACACACACACACACACACACACACACACACACACACACACACACACACACACACACACACACACACACACACACACACACACACACACACACACACAGTCCTTTTTCTAAATGTACCTTTTTGGATTGAAGTAGCCTCATAACGTGTAGATATTTGCAGTGAAATCTCGGTAGGTATCAAATTTTTGGATGGAATGTAATAGGTATCTTCTCTACCTATTATGTACGTGTTAGAGAAAGTAATAATGAATGGCGACTTCACAGTTAGAATATGAACTATTTGAAAATTCAAAGCAATAACGGCATGTTACTCGGGAATAGATAATGGCAAAAGTTTTTGATGGCTTAAATAATGTTTTAATAAAATCTTCATTTTCTGTGACAAATTTCTGTCCATCCCTCTTTTTATCAATTACTCGTGAATAGGTATACACGTATATATAGAAAACTAATTGAGAATTAAGAAAGATTTCACAGGATACCTATTCCTAGTAAATTAAAAACGCATTTTGTCAAGCAACATCTTGAAACTTGCATGTTCTATAAAGAAAATCCTTGTACCTAATCGTTTTAAATGAAAAATAACCAACAATTTTTCATTTAAAGAGTAGTTAGTGGTGGGCGATTTTGTGGAACATGTTCGTGTCGCATCCTTGGGATACGCTAAATTTAAAATCCTTCTTTGGTATCTAACTAACATTCCGTTTTTGAATTGGGCCGTCCCTCCTGTCACATAAATGGACCTTTCTCTAAAATGGTTGTTTAATTCAGGAGAATTAAACTAATTAATTGTAGTGAATTCTCCATATTTTTGGGCAGAGTGGAATATTTCCTCCACCTTCTATTTATACTCAAGTAAGTAGAGAGAAAGTAAAACGAAACGCTATGAAATGGTTTGCAGAGAATAGCTAGGAAAATAAAATTGAGGGAGAAAGTAATGTTAGTGTTGCACGTCAATTGTTTCCCTCTTTGTTATCGTCGACATTTTTAATGTTTACTCTTGGTTTTTCCTGCCTGCCCGCCTTCCTTTATTGGTTGTAAGGACAAAAGCGGAGCGGAATAATGTGCTGTAATTATGAAAGAAAAGCCGTCATGTGTGACTCAGAAGGGGAATATCTGAGATTGGTTGTGTCTGTCGTTGCTCCTGTTTTACAGACAGTAAAGTTCGGTGGAGCGTTTGTTTGCTTCTATTGCTGTGTTACATGCCATTTCGCGTGTACAACTAACAACCTGCTGAATTATGCTACTATGATTTCCTTTGTAGTTATCTCCATGGATAGAGCAAGTGTTGTATTTCGCTCAACAATTGGATGGGTATCGACATTTCATTGGAAATGGCCGTTTTGGACTCACTTAAACTCGCGCGCGTTTGTGTGTGTGTGTGTGTGTGTGTGTGTGTGTGTGTGTGTGTGTGTGTGTGTGTGTATGAGAGAGAGAGAGAGAGAGAGAGAGAGAGAGAGAGAGTGAACAGAACATAACAGCATATCTAAATCTGTCTCAAACTAGGACGATATTTGAAAGGTATAATCAGAAATACAACATCAATGCTATATCCGGGATTTGAACCATGGATCTTCCGCTGTACGTGCGACTACCTACCATGGCAACATGCCGGTACCAGGAATACACAACTGAAAATGTGATTTTCTAAAGTTCTCAGCCAATTTAGCAGAACATTAATATTGTCTTGTATCAACATTAGAGGTTTTTGAAATTTGAATTCTATTATGCTATACCAAATGCTCCACACGATACAATTTTAAACAATTTATAAATTTTGTAAAATTCTATTATATTTAGTCTAAATTCTGTCATTTGAAATGTCTAGTGTTAAGTTTTATGCACAATTAAAAAGTAATAACTCCAAAATCGTTGAAAAGAAAAAAGAAGTGTGTGACAAATTTACTTGATTTTGTTTTGGGAACGTACATGACACAATTCAGAAGAATTGCATGAAAACTGCATCATTACAATATTTTCAAAATGTGAACGTGGTGAAAAAAAATTTTGAAAACCCTAAATTTCAAAACGAAAGAAAGTTTTTATTCTGTATTTTTAACGAACATTATATAAATATAGGTATTTGTAGTGTAAAAATTAAAAAAAAAAAAAATTTGAACTTATGTCCCTAGGTATTTTTAAAGTGATGGAATACAAATATGAATTTTTGCGTGACTTTGCTAAATTTCAGTGCTGTATTCCCTTAAATTCTTCAACTGATCCGCATGTTCCTGGTAGACCACAAGGGAATCCGGTGTTCCAGACACTTAACCTAATGGCGACATACACGCAAACTTGAGTACAAACAATTTTTAATCTGCACATTTATAAAATAGTGCATTAACAATGCTAGAAATGCTATTTTTGTCTTAATAGAAATTACCAATACAATTCAATTAACTGCTATTATTTATTTATGCCAACAAACTTACTGTTTGTGTTTTTAAACACACAAGCTGTGTGTGGGCAAAGTTTGAGAGGTAGAACAAGAACTTAAAAATTCAATGCCACAACTGGGATTTGAACCACAGACCTTCCGCTTACCAGGCGGCTGCTCTAACCACTGAGTTATTGTGACAAACTGCCAGAATGGCATTAAATTCTCAAACCAGTTCGTATTTCTCCTGGTAAACCACAAAGGCAGTCTCACATAGCTCAGTGGTTAGAGCAGCCGCCCGGTAAGCGGAAGGTCTGTGGTTCAAATCCCAGTTGCGGCATTGAATTTTTAAGTTCCAGTTCTACCTCTCAATTAACTGCTCTTGCTAAGAGTTCAGAGTTATTTTATTCAGGAATATTTGCCTGGTGCCGGTACAAAGGGGCCCGGCTTACAGGCTAAAATTTACATTAAATACAATTTACAAAATTTACATGGGTACTCTCATTTGCTGTTGTCTCATCAAAAACCCATACGGTGAGCAGCCTTGGCTCACCGAGAACAGTTTTTGGACGTATTCTCAGTCTTTTTGTTTGCTCTTTTTTTTTTTTTATAGTTTTTTTGTTTATGTACACGGATACATACGCTCACTCCTGGGCATACCACACATATCTCCCATCACACGCGCGCACACACACACACGCACGCTCGTATATACATATTTACACACACTGCACTATATACACGTCACTTATTTACAGTTTTTCCGCAGTTTTCCTGTGCGGCCAGGTTGCAGCTCCTGTGGCGTTTCCGAGGCACAGACCTCTTCCGGAGTGTGTGGCCTAGGGCCTGGGCTGCATGGGCGCGCGTCAGTCGGCGAGCCATGCAATGTCTAGAACATTTTAATTCTAGCATGTTTTCCAGCATGTTTATATACCTTGTCAATACGTATAGAAGAAGTGAATGGTGCAGAAGCTAGGCTAGTGAATAAGCTGGTGTGGAGTGGAGCGCAGCGCGCAGTTCATAAAGGAAGATATATGAGAAGGAACCCTGCACTATGCACTGGGGGAGAGTTGGCAGCTCCGAGACACCTGCTGCTACCGCCGCCGCCGCCGCCGCCGCATTAAACACTTGGGTCTTCTCCAAGGGAAATACACTTTCAATACACTTGCTCTAATTATTTTAAGTAATGCTTATCGCCATTCCTTTACACCTTGTTTACCGTACAGACAATAACGGAGGTGTGAAAATATTTTTACTTTTCCCACTACGTACAGCCTTGGAAAAATGATAGAGCGCATTAGAAGTCCCACGTCGTGCCTTAGTGCGCGTGCGCTTTACACAAGTGGACATTTCCAACATGCACACGAGTTTACGGAGTCTGTTCCATGATATCGTCTGTCGGACATACAAATAAGCTCTATCTTGAATCATCATTCGCATTTTCATACAAATCCGAGTTGGAAATATCGACTTGTGTAAACCGCGCTGCAATCCTAATGCGCTCAGTAATTTTTTCCATGGCTGTACATAGGTAGAGAAGGTATTGTATTTCACCCAACAAATTCAATACCAACATTACACTGGAAATAGATGTTTCGAGGTCCCCTTTGTGTCCCTACCATAAGTCAATAACGAAAACTCGGTTAAATAGCAAACTTGATATTTACCCTTTACATGGAACATTTTTTTGAAAATTGTAATTTTATCAAAAATGCCTCCAATTTTGATTAATATACCATATGTTTAAGATATTTTTATAACAAGTGAAACTTTATCTTGAATGTCCTCAGAAGTCCTCTTCATTTTGAGTGACTTTTATATTACGTAGAGGATAGAGAAGGTCTTGGCACACTATAAATGTACATCTCGTTAAAACATACAATTTCGGAGGTGTTCCTGTTATTTGTCTGGATTTCCCAATACTTATACTTCTCTCAAAAGCGAGATGATTATTATTCATTTTTTTTTTATTTCTTGGCCATGCAAAAAGACCGGAATTTAGTGACCAGCTTTAAAACATTTGACTGTCACTTAATCCATATTGTATTCCCATATTCCCCTTGCATCTGCATAAAAGAAACAATACCGCGACCTGGATTTGATCATCCCGCATGAGTGGAATAGTGGCTCATATTCTACCGCCACTGCTGGCCACGTCAACTGCTGCTCATGTGGGACATTTCCAAAACTACAGAGCCATTTTTGTCCCAATCATGTAGATATAATATTTGTAAGATGAGCGCTAGAAGTGCATGATATATTTGATGTGTGGAATATGATAGCTCGTTAAAGTAGAACAGCCATATTGGCAAGCAACTACAACCCAAAGGGTTTTACGATCTAATAAATGTCGCATAACGCACATGTAATCATTATACTTCCCCTCACAGACTGGGGAAACTTGCGGGGAGAGTTATTTTTGTATGCACATCGTGCGAGAGTGGTGGGACCATAAAGTCCAACCAAACGCCATGTTGATTTAGAGTTGCACTGCTCGTAACTGTTATTCTGGGAAATAAGTTCCTACTGAATTGCGCAGCTTTGCAGCGGTATGCGCAAGTAAATTGTGAAAAAAACTTCAAACTAATCGATACAGCAGATTCTTCTTCCACATTTTGTACTTCCTTTACCATGAACACAGTGCGTGGGAAAGGTGTTCAATTCCACCCAAAAATTCGATACCGAGTTTTCACTCGAAATACACGTTTTGAGGTGCTCTAAACATTTTTAGAAAAAAGCGTGTGCGTGAGTGTCAACAGTATAACTCAAAAATGAGTACCAAGCTGTTGCAACAAGAATCGCCCACCTCAAACTATGTATCCTCTGCATGGAAACATTTTTGAACATTTTTAATTTTCTCAAAAATGATTTAGCGATTTTAATTAAAATATCCTATGTTTTAGATATTTTCATGACAGATGAAATATATATCTTGAGTTCTCTGGGATTATCCTCTGCATTCTGAATAACTGCTAAACCATAAGAGATACACAAAATTTTACTACAAAAAAGGGAGACCTCGTTAAAACGCACAATTTTTCAAATGCATTTTTTTTAAAGTAACCATTTTCAGATATTTCTTGTTATTTGTTTGATATTTCAAATACCTCCACTTTTGTAATGCAGGAAGTCATTGTTTTTATGCTCTGGTCATGCAAAGAGAGTGGATTGTCAAAGCCATCGCATAGCGACCAGCTCTGAAAATATTTGACTATCGCTTATCAGTTACCATTGTACTTATAAGTTAATATTCAAATGAGCATCTGTCTTAACATAAAGTAGATAGAAGAATAAGCATTTTTACTTTCTCTACTGGTAAGTAGGGGAAGTATTGTATTCCACCCAAAAATTCGATGTCGAGATTTCACCGGAAATACATGTTTTGAGGTCCCCTGAATCCGAAAAAATCATTTTTAGAAAAAGGTCCGTGTGTGTCTATGTGTCAGGCTATCAGTCTGTGGACAGCATAACTCAAAAACGAAAAGTCGGTTAAAAACCAAAATTGGTATTTAAGTTTAATGTCTTTCAAGGATGTGAAACGAAGATTTTGAAGAAAATAGCCCCACCCTAAACTACCCTTTACATGGAAAATTTTAATTTTCTTGAAAATGGCTCTAACGATTTTGATTAAAATGTCATATGTTTGAGATATTTTGATGACAATTGAAATGTATATCTTGAATTTTCTGGCTATAGCCCATGTAGTCCTATTTAGTTTGTTAGAATGGTTAGTACAAGAGTAGAGAAAGTCATGTGAGTGCAACACATCAGATTTTTAAGAATAGTTTTACAAGAGTGAGTAGAGAAAGTCATGCGAGTTTACACATAGTTTATTATTTGTTTCGTTTATATGCCGCCTTCAACGTCTATATCATATTGGCGGCTTTGTGTTTTGGAACAGTTGCTTATGGTAATGATGTTCATCCGCTTACTGTTGGTGTTTGTCTTAGGATTGTCTTTACATTCACACACATCCATGCTCTCTTTCGTACTTCCAGACTCTAGGGGGGATGGGGAATAATCCTAGCCATCCTTCCCCGGGAATCGAACCTGGCACCCCTTGCACGACAGGCAGGTGCTCTACCGATTGAGCTACGGAGCCAGCCAATAAGCTATTGTAAGCGTAATTTGTAGAAGAGAGTAAAAACAAACGATAGTCGGAAGAGAAAGTTTTACCATTGTAAGACAGCTATTTTTAGGTTTTTATTTATGGTAAATAAGTCACTAGATGTCGGTGCGCAAACAAATGTTCATTTAATGTGGTAATCCTTGGAAATCTAGTTGTGACAAAGGACTCTAGCAGTTTCAGGAGTAACGGTCCACTCTCCCAAGTTTGTGTATTAAAACAATATGCGTCAAAAAGAGGAGCAAAGACGAGATTGTTACGCGAAGATTCAGTTCCGGGAAAAGAGAGTTAAGGCACGTAACTTTTATCGATATAAACACGCGGGGTTTGGAGCAGAACACTTTTATCAGATAAATTGACTTGACTCGCTTGTTGGCAGTGAGATACATATCGTGATTCTGCAGCGCCTCTGATGCTCTCCTTTTTGCACAAAATAAAAGAGCATCATATACATTTATTGCTTTCCCGAGGGAGAGAAAGTGTTGTATTTGATAGAGCTATTTGATTAGAAATGCATGTTTTGAGATTTCCAGAACGCGGGGATTGAAATACGTATATGATGCCTTAGCAGTCATATTTCCCTACCAATAACGCCGTTTATAGATTTAAGGAGATCTATACTTTTGGTTAGTAAGAGTGCGTATCTCTTACGGTTTACCAGTTATGCAAAAGTTATTCAAAACAAAGGGAACTTTTGAGGATATTTCAGAAAATTCAACATATACATTGTATTTGTCCTAAAATTGGAATTTTAATCAAAATCGTTGTCTTTTCTGGGAGAATCAACATTTTTTAAATGTCCTACGCAAAGGGTAGCTGCCCGGGATAAGGGGTTTTCTTGAAAATTTTCGTGTCGCCTTCTTGGAAGATGCTGAACTTTAATATCAGGTCTGATATTTAACCAACTTTTCGTTTTTGGGCTATTCTTTGAGCGCGCGGACACACACACACACACACACACACACACACACACACACACACACACACACACACACACACACACACACACACACACAGAAGCACGCACACACTTCTTTACCTGGTTACCCTCCTTTTACGTAGAACTTACAAGCCAGTGCCTAGGGCCAGACGCCTGTCGGGGAGCACAGGAACCTCTGGACCGGACAGAGTGAAGACCTGGAAGCGGGTGGTCAGCCAAGCACCAGGTATGGTAGTGGGGAAGAGGATGATATGAAATGCAGGTAAAGTCTTTGATTGGAAAGGTGACAATTGGTGGAATGAGTGGCGGGGGAAACCGGAGAATCCGGAGAAAACCCGCCCAGACGCAGCTTCGGCACACACGGGTCCAAAAATTTCACTCTTACTCACTCGTCGGTCTGGGCGGCTCAGTTGGTTAGACGCTGGCCTACTGATCCCAAGGTCGCGGGTTCAAATCCGGCCCAGACCGATGGTTTTTAAGTGTGCTTAAAAACGACAGCTGCATGTCAGTAGATTTACTGGCATGTAAAAGAACTCCTGCGGGACAAAATTCCATCACACCGGCGACGCTGATGTGATCTTAGCAATTGACAGCGTCGTTAAACAACAAAATAGTTTTTTTTTTTTCATGATTTGTTTCCTCCTTTTTTTCCTCAATGTTTAGTCGCGATATGACTTTTATGTTGAAGCGACTTCAAATAATAAATAACTTTTAAAAAAATATAGTTTTTTTTTACTCACTCAGTCACTCTCTTCCTGACTTCTCCCGCCGGAGAGTCGAGGTTAAATCTCTTGCAGTAACCTCACTCTGCAGGTACACCGCAACTGACGTCACAAGTTCACTCGGAAAATCTGTTTTGTTGCACCAGAAACACACTAGCTGGCGTATTGACCTTGGTTGGCAGAGCGCTGCATTCGCACGCAATCTCTTGACTTCAACGGGGAAATACCATTAAATTGTTGACTTCGCTTTTAAGCACACTTTAAATCATCGATCTGGCGAAGTTTGAACCCGCGACCTTTGGATCAGTGGGCCAGTGTCAACCAGACCGACCCGAATACCTCCGGAGAAGTTTAGACCATACCCGCTGTATTACAATACTTTGGTGGCGGTACCACAAGAAGAAAAGTGATTTGCGGGGGCAGTTTTGAGGATTCTCAGTACGAATGGGCTGGTTTTCTCAAGGCTTCGTATTATACCTGTATCGTTTCCTTCATTCTTTTAGGGGCGTAATGAAACGAGAGGTGGAGTGAACTCGGATGCGAGATGGGGTTGAACATTTTTCGATGGGTGACAGTTTGTAAGAATTGAAATTTTGCCACACCATTATTTAGGTTAAAAATGATGTGGGTGGGGTTTACTATCACAAAAAGAAAATAAGAAAGGGGAACAAAGAAAAGAATAGGAAAACACCTAACGGGAGGGGGGAGGGCAACATTTTTCGATGGAAGAGAGGCAATTGGGGTTAATGAAGCCGAAGTAACAAATAAAAAAAGTTTACCACCAATATTATGCTTTTAACTCACGTAAAGTGAAGAAATGTGTGGAAAATTGATGATTGTCAAAACCTCGTGCTAGACCATGGATTTTTGCTTATGTGCTTTTGAAATATTAATAAAAATAGATACAACTAAAATAACGTATTTCCATTCTGACTGATGATTGCCACTGATAGTTTTGTTCGCCGCTGTATGTTGAGGCTGCATGGTTGGATTTCCAGTTCTGGGGTGGTATTTTAAATTGGTCTTCATCTCTGATTATCTCATGTGGAGTATCCCCAAAGCCCAACGTGGTTGGGTAAAAGCTCTAGGTCTTCTCATTCCATCACAATTAACACTACTTTACCATCGCAGGTAATGAACTCGTTCCTCTGGGTGCCACGACCCCATATTTATTAAGCTCCACAAATTAAGTTTAATACTTTTTTTTAGAATTTCTAAATGACTACATATGCAAGTTTAGGTTTACAAGAAGTGCTTCACCTCTAATAGAACAATTAATATACTTTCATGATCACTCAATATTTATTATTATAAATAAGCCTATAGCATTATAACATTTGAAAAACCGTCCAGGTTAGATCGTAATCTTATATAGAGGATCGAAGTTCATCTTGATAAAAACAAAGGTAGCGATGATCTGATATACAGGTGGCCCACATAAAGTATTACAGGTGAATATTTCTTAGCATTTGGTTTTTTCTGTCCATTAAAGAGATATTATCTGTACTACTTTATATGGGTCTGCTGTATATTACTCGGGACATTTAGCAAGGCGCGTGGATTGGTGACGCTATTATCGTGTTTACATACCCTGTTCACCGACAGAAGTGCATTGCTATCTATCCTGAATAATACACATCTTTTGGTTAAACCTGTAGCTGGAAGACCAGTGTCCAACGATAATAATATTAACGATAAAGAGCGCTAGTCCCTTGGCCTGGGTACTACACTGCGCTCAATTCTAGGCAACGATCGTGCACCTGTAGCTAAGGTGCTACGGTTTATCGACGAGATTGTGTTCGGGAAGCAAGTTTAGCTTGTTTTTTCTTCTGCGATTTTATGTTTTTACCATGTTAATTCTTATATTTGTGTTTGGTCATGTGTTTTAGCGTTTTAAGTGTACTGTTTTAGCATTCACCTTCTACCGTTTTCTCTCTTTTCACATTAACTTTTCAATGTTTTAACTGTTTTAGCTTTCACTTTCTAATGTTTTAACTGTTTTAACTTTCAGTTTTTTATTGTTGGCAGTTTAAATATTTTGCAATTTTTATGTTTTGACTTCGGGCCCAAATGACCTCATCGACGGGCCGTTAAAATACTCTTACTCACTCACTCACTCATCACTCACTCACTCACTCACTCACTCACTCACTCACTCACTCACTCACTCACTCACTCACTCACTCTTTCTGTTTCATTTTCCAGTTTGAGCTTCCCTATGATAATGTGGCGGCCATTGTAGTTTTACTGTTTATTTAATTAATTACCCGATGAAGAGTAGCAGCACATTTTATGTATTAAAACACATTTCACATTTGTGTTGTGTTATTTTTGGGTGTTGGCGTAAACATTTCCAGCCTTTTGTTGGCAGTAAAAAATAAAAGGTTTGTGTAGGTTGTTATTATTGTTATTACATCCCAGTTCCGTCCGCAGACATGTGACCTTATTTCGCATGGCAGGTGTGTGGCATGCAGTATGAAAGTTTATTGCAGGGTTATAATGATGAGAGATGAGAGATTTTCCCCTGTTGCAGGTTCATCCTCTTAGAAGCCCGGACGGACGGACGGACGAGCCGGTCGCCGGTTCCCCTCTCGAGCAAGTTCGGTAATACGCTAAACCGGTAAGTACATTAGAAACTGAATGTTATTCATTGCACTTTCATCAACTGTGTGCTCTAGGCCGTGTTGTGTTACGGGAGTTTTCTTGTCTTTGTACTTTCAATACTCAGAGTAAAATACTGCAATAATCACGCTATAACTTCCTAAACCTACAGTTGACAAAAATGTCAGTTAGTCACGAAAATTTTAGCGCTCATTATTAAATAATTGTTTCACTTTTTAAGGTTTTTACATTCCCTATCACAACCGCCAATGTATTCTCTGTCATCATATGTCGTTAAAATAACATTTTTACACCTATATTGACCATTAGACAGACATTTTAAGAAGAAAATGTAGTGTAAATGTCCGTCACACGCGGAATTGCTCTATTCCTTCTTTTTAAGGCCCGCCTCTGTAGTGGGGTGGTAGCGTGTCTGCTTCACATCCAGGATGTCTCAAGTTCGAATCTCGGTTGTCCAACAAAGATATTCCTTATTTGTTTGAATTTACTAATATTTCTACCTTTTTCAAATAGGAATATGTTATTCATTTTTTTATTCCTTGGCCTCGTAAAGAGAACAGAATTTCAAAGGCATCGCAGAGCTACCGGCTCTTGAAACATTTCACTATCACTCAAGGTCTACTGTATTCCCACATTCCCCTTGCACCTACATGAAAATTCGCAGTAAGGTAATTTCCGAAAATGCAGCACAGAAATAAGCATTTGCAAGAATACTTTGTATAAGAGTGAGTATAGCTCTACACATATTTGTGAGCAGTTTCTCCAAATTGAACTATGCTAAAATATGTTACGCGACGATCACTTGGTGTATCTTCTAAGGCTATGCACTTCGACTTTGTGGACAAATATTGATACACTTCTTAAACGTAAGCAGTACCAAAGAAGTCACTAATGAACAGATGTTTATCGCATAAGATTTGAAAGCGCTTTCATAAATTAAACGCAACGTAAATGTAACCAACCCGTCACTGTAACACAATGCACGGCTGGGGGTTAAAGAGACCCAAAGTCCACGTATAGTGGAAGGAGGTAAACCTAATCTCCCTTCTTTCGCAAACGTTGGACATCGCTGTCGTAGACTGTGTTGAGCGTCAGTAAAAGAAAATTGAGGGATAGCAAAAGTGAAACTGTAAATTTTGCAGTGCTATTTTTGAAGTATACCCATGACCTAAGACTGTATAAATAGCATATGATGGATGCACTGGAATTGGTATTAGGTGGAGAAAGTCATGAAACTCTTCCATCTGGTTTTCTGGTAGTGGAGATATGTTTGCTTTCATGGGAATGCCTGTTCTTTGTAATAAAACGGGTCACTTATGAATGCTCTGTAAGCTTTATAAATCGTGGTTGGTACTAAGCCGTCTTAACTTAGTAGTGCTTCCCATGCAGAGCCAGAAAGCAGTAATGGCTTTCTGTGCAAATTAATTTTGGGATTACCTTACCTTTTGTGTGCAATTGAGTGCAAGTGTTCATTAACGCCTGCCAGAGCACGTGCTTATCTCCACCGCCATCCCATTGCACAGGTTTAGCAAAAGGGAAAATTAAATTCACTTCTTCTATTGACAAACGTGAAGAAATTAGCTATTCAACCATTACTAAGGTTCATAACGCAGGAAGAACAAGGAATTCGGTGTATGAGATTGTACACAAAACGAATTCAGTAAAATGCACTGTTTGGAACAATTCTCAGTTTCTTATCCTCTTACGGGCTCTCGCAAGGGGTGAGGGACGATTACTAACCAATGACACTGCTATTTGCAATACGCGGCTAGGGGCGTAGCGCTGTAATGAGGACAAGGAAAGGTGGGGGGGGGGGGTGGAGGGGAAGATAGATACACGTGGCCTCATAGAAAAGCCACATTTCAATTTTCTTTAGCTTTATCGCTAAGTTCTTAATGGTGTGAGTCAAATCAAGCAACGGTGGTAGTTTAATGAGTAACGATTTAGTGAACCATCAGAAATAATCAGTATTTCCCTGTCATTGCTTTTAACTATATCCAGCCAGTAGCATGAGTACTGCCCAGTCATTGGAGAGGGATAAAGAGATGGAAAGAACGGGAAGCTACGAAGGCCTTCTTAAATAATCATGATATCCTTGCATTTTACTATATTCACTTTCTGCACCTTACTTATACGTTATTCACTTTTACACTGCCGCTCAAAAGTTTTTGGACCAATGAAAGTAATCTTATGCAGCATTTAATATGACTTGTTATTTATTCCATGCAAGCACAAGGTACCAAAAATCATCGCAATGTAAATTAGGAAAGAGGGAGCATAGAATGTGTTTTGAACATTTACAAAATAGGCATCACAGAGGCTGCTTCTACTCCCAGCCATTATCCAGGCACGCCGTACCACCGATTATCATTTAACCCGGGTCCACCCCGTCCTAAACTAGAGCATACTTCTGGTCGTGAAGTTGATCTTGGCTAGGCGGCAGAGAGCAGTTTAACTCGACCAATTAATTAACAGCAGTGCTCCGACATATTTAACTCATGGCTAAGGAGGTGAAGGCGACATCGCAATAACTATTTGATGCCCGCCCCGCTTATATAGCCAAGGCTTCTTTCTTTCTTTCTTTCTTTCCTTCCTTCCTTCCTTCCTTCTTTCTTTCTTTCTTTCTTTCTTTCTTTCTTTCTTTCTTTCTTTCTTTCTTTCTTTCTTTCTTTCTTTCCTTCCTTCCTTCCTTCCTTACTTCCTTCCTTCCTTCCTTCCTTCCTTCCTTCCTTCCTTCTTTCTTTCTTTCTTTCTTTCTTTCTTTCTTTCTTTCTTTCTTTCTTTCTTTCTGTCTCTCTTTCTTTCTGTCTCTCTTTCTTTCTGTCTCTCTTTCTCTTTGTTTCTTTCTTTCTTTCTTTCTTTCTTTCCTTCTTTCTTTCTTTTTTATTTCTTTCTTTCTTTTTTATTTCTTTCTTTCTCTCTTTCTTTCTTTCTTTCTCTCTTTCTCTCTCTCTTTCTTTCTTTCTCTTTCTTTCTTTCATTCTTTCTTTCTTTCTTTCTTTCTTTCTTTCTTTCTTTTTTATGAATATAGCTTTAGGTGTACAAAAACATACTTCATGGGTAAGTGCTGGTAAGATATTTGGAAGGAAATAGTTTAGTCTTGAAATTTGAAGTAGGTAATATTAGAAATCGCAGTATAGATATTTGCTTATGAAGGGCGCCAGAGAAATGTAGCTATCACGGGCGCTGCGTTGGTTTTCAGCCAGCGTGTGCTAGAGCAAAACCAGCTACAAGAGTGACCAGTTTTAATCAAATTAAAATTGTCTACTGTTCTCAGAGAGAAGTAAACATGTATGTTGGCGCATAACAATGTAATTAAAATGTCTGACGTGAGAAAATAAGATATAAATTACATAAAAACAGAATTCAAACAAAAGTACTAGCGCTGTCACTCACGTGGTAAAATTACAAAACAAAAAATAACGAAGTATTTAAAAATTCAAACCAGTAATAACAAATGGCACAACAACCCCAAGGAAAGGCACAACTCTGGCACTTATTTCTCAGAATTAATGCCTTAGAAAAAAAGTACAAATAAAATAAAAACAATGTATTGTTAGTATTACAATTCACTTCGATGAGACAAGCCATGTCAGGTTTTTGCTTTTATTTTCTTTAAATTACCTCTGGTTTGCAGTTACTAACCTACGGCCCAAAACTTTCGACCAGCACTGTATGTTTTTCCCAGATATACGTTAGAGATTTTTACGTCACCCATATTTTTGCATTAATGTTTAACTCATTTATACGTTATGCGAATGCTTTGTTTAAGGTATTGTGACTTCAACAGTTTAAAGTCACTTCACTCAGTGTTCACTTAATAAACTAGCCGCAATATTTCCTGAAACTTCGCTTACCTCACACTGTCATTTCATAATGTGAACTTATAGTTTCACTGTTCTGTCATCTCATTTGGTTCGCATTGTAACGAAATACGCCCGGCGTAGCCTCTTCTTCCGGAAGGTTCCTTCGCTGCAGACGAACACAAGAGGTATCTAATCCCTTGCCGTAACGGCACTCACAATCGTCACAAACTCGCTCACGTGTTTCGTCACAACAGAAACGCACCCGCTGACTGGCTCACTCACGAGCTCCGCCAGACACTTGCTTCGCGAGGGCATTTGTTTATGTAGCCCTTAGGAATTTTCACGCAGTTCCAGAACGTTCGAGATGGAAAAACATCTAGAAGATTCTATTCAAGCTTTACAAATTACACAACGATTTCTATCATCGCAAAGTCTAAGAGATGACAGTGGTAAAATCAAAGAAACATGTCGGTCTGGGTGGCTCAGTTGGTTAGACGCTGGCCTACGGATCCCAAGGTCGCGGGTTCAAACCCGGCCCAGGCCGATGGTTTTTAAGTGTGCTTAAAAACGTCAGCTCCATGTCAGTAGATTTACTGGCATGTAAAAGAACTCCTGCGGGACAAAATTCCGGCACACCGGCGACGCTGATGTGATCCTGGCAATTGACAGCGTCGTTAAACAACAAAATAATTTTAAATTTTTTTAATTTCAAAGAAACATAGGTGATTTTGTTTAAACCAGTGTAATACACGAACACTGAATCTTCTAGTTTTTATGAATAGCATAAATATAATACTCTAAATAGGTATTATGCTTATACTTCGTGTGTAGGACTATGATATGTGTCAATTTGAGTCGAATTAATGCTCGATGCTGCATTTGTTCTGTTTATTCGGAAGCGCTTTAATCGTCACCGAGAGTTCGCTAAATAAAAATCCAGCAGTTGACTTGAGCTGAAGGTGTAACGTAACACATTGTGGTAAATACTAGCAATGAATGCAGCATGGAGTATTAGTTCGACTGAAATGATATTAATTATGCTTATTTCTGTTTCTTTCATTTTCGCTTTCTGATATTAAATAATACATAAGTTTGGGCAATACTCTAATTGAAGTTCCAGGTCCACAAGAACAGTCCTTCCTACATTTTCTCATTTATAATCATTTTAGATGTTGCCCTTTGAGGTTATGCTGTATCTACACTTCTATCACAAGTAGTAATCAGCTGTTGAGATAATAACATGTATTTCATAGGTAACATACATTTGTCAAAGACTTTGTTGTTGTTGTTGTTGTTATTATTATTATTATTATTATTATTATTATTATTATTATTGACAGTACATTTCAAATTACCAGTTATATACCTGAACATCACAATTTATTACCTTTCCATGCAGTGTAGTACAAATTATAATGTAATTAGAGGAAGAACGGCATAAGTAGCAAAATAATTCAGGCATGAAAGGGTTAAAAAGATTTCAAGAATGCAAAATTAAATGTATGTTTACGACGGTTTGTCATAGATGGTTAAAATGTTATGCGCAGTTTGTTTTAAGCTCTAGGTATGTGATTAAAAAGCCAAAGCAATCAGAAAAACACTTCTGACACACACAACCCGCTACTCTGTTGTGTTGCGTTCTGTCTAACAAACAGGCGTTCGTTTCAAATGACCATGTGATCAAACTGACACAGCGAGTTTCCAAGAAAGAGCGTGACGCGGTTTTCTGAGGAATTTGTTGGCACGAACTGGAGTATTTCCACGATTTCTTTGCGAAATTCAATACCATCTTGTATTTCCAAAGTATTTGTCCAGTCATCGCCCAGCGTACTCAATTTTGAACTACAAATCCGTGTTAAAACGTAAATAAGCTAAATTCAGTGTCATCCGAAATAGTACAAAATAGTCAAGTTTTGTCAATCTTGGAGTAATATTCAGTTACTGCCCCAGACTGATAAAATATATTTTATTATTAACGACGCAGTCAAATGCCAGGAGCATATCAGCGCCACAGTGTGCCGGAATTTCGCCTCGTAGGAGCTTTTTACATGCCGGTAAAGCTAATGACATGGGCCTATCGCTATTAAGTACACTTCAAATATAAATATATAAATAAATAAATAAAAGCATTGGTCTTGCCCGGGTTTGAACACGCGACCTTGGGATCAGTAACCAACTGAACCACACAGACCGACAGCCGCAGACCGCCTTTAAGACCCGTACCTACTGCGACAAGTAATTATAAACATTGGATAAATTATAATAAACCAGCTGGAATACCTACATGGCGTTGTCCTTGGTTTGACGATTTATCCCTAAACCTTTCGGACTTACGTCGTACTTGTCCAATAGCTTTGTGTTTCTTTGGAGACATTTAAAAACATTCAACACACTTTAACAAATATTTAATTAAAACCCTTAAGATACTACAAAGAATAAAAAATAAACTAATGAATAAATAAAAGCACTATGTAAAAGCACTGTTGAACAACCATAAATACCACAGGAAGAAAAGCGAGTAGAGAACACAGTGTGAATGTAGATATTACGTTGCAATTCTGTTTCAATAAATAGAAGAGTGAATTGCTTGCAGAGGGATGAGAAGAGAAATACACGTGAATGTGTTATGTGAATGAAAAGCTAGTAGAGAATGCTGTGTGAATATAATACGATGCATTTTCATTTCATTTAGAAAATTATATAAATTGTATGTAGAAGTGGGACTAGAGATAGAAATGTGTTTTGTAAATGAAATGTGAGTAGAGAAAACCGTGTGAATACCGTAAGTTATATTTCTATTTCAGTCATAGAAAACGTATGAATTGGTTTTGAAGGGCAAGTAGAGAAGCACGTGTGAATGTGTTACGTAAACGAAAGGCGAGTAGTGAAGGCCATGTGAATGTAATACGTTGCACAGTAAAATGGAAAGCATAAAAACCTCTTTGTAAAAACATTTATTGTAGATTTGCCAGTTTTCATCGCATTCGGATGAGTGGGATAGATAACAGCCCATAAGGGACAGCCATTCATTTTTACTTTCTCTACCGGTAAGTACGGGAAGTATTGTACTCCACCCAAAAATTCGATGTCGAGATTCACCGGAAATATATGTTTTGAACCCCCTGAATCAAAAAAAAAAAAAAAAAAAAAAAAAAAAAAAAAAAAAAAAGCATTTTTAGAAAAAGGTCCGTGTGTGTCTGTGGACAGCATAACTCGAAAACCAAAGTTGGTATTTAAGTTTAATGTCTTTCAAGAATGCGACACTAAGATTTTGAAGAAAATAGCCTCACGCTAAATACCCTTTACATGGAAAAATTTTCGAAAATTTTGATTTTCTTGAAAATGGCTCTAACGATTTTGATTAAAATGTCATATGTTTGAGATATTTTGATGACAAATGAAATGTATATCTTGAATTTTCTGGCTATAACCCCTGTACTGGTATTTACTCTGGACGACGTTTGCATAACTGGTAAACCGTTAGAGACAGACACAGTCTTAATATACAAAAAATGTAGATCTCACTAAAATACACAATTTATGTCTGAATGAATTTTCTTGTAGGATGAACCATTTCGGAGATATTCCTTGTTATGTGTGTGACTTTCGGAAAACTTAAAACTTTCATGAAATGGAACATCGCTGTTCATTTTTTATATGTTAAGTGTGCAAAGAGAACGGAATCTCAAAGCTTTAAAACATTTGACTATCGCACAAAGCCTACTGTATACTAATATTCCCCTTGTACCTACAAGGAAATAAGCAATAAGATAATTTCTGGAAATGTTTATCTCAACTAGCACGAAGAAGACAGAAGAACAAGAGTTTGTAAGAATGGTTAGTACGAGAGTAGAGAAAGTCATGTGAGTGCAAGACATCAGATTTTTATATTTACAGTTAGGGTGATCCAGGTTGAAACGGGAGCACTTAATAATCTCATACATTTTCCTGTTAGTCTGGCGCGGTAGCTTTAAGGAAAACGCGGAAGGTTAATATCGATTGTGCATCTTTGAAGATTCCTCCTTCACGCTTACCTTAATTAATTTTAGCTGCCGAGGATTCCAGAGGTTCCAAAACTATTTCCGTTTGATACTTGCGCATTTTACATTGGGAAGTGGCTTTCATGGAATCTAGAAGAGCCTTATTTTGTTGAAATCTTGATATATAAAATCACAGTTTCCTCCACATAGTCATTTTTCATATCAGTTCTAAGCATTTGTTTACGCCAAAGCTTCCCATTATTTACTGTAGTAGCGGAGGAAATATTGCACTCCACTTAAATGTTCGATATCCTTTTGTTTAAAAATGCAGAATGAGGAGATATGAAATATTAAAACAGATGATGGGCAGGGGCAAAAAACGTGAAAAAATAGGGATGGGAGACATATGGAGAAAGCGGAAGGAAACGAAGGTGAGAACTAGAATGGCGGACATAGATAAACAAGAGATATTATGAGGTAGTTTGGATAACAAAAATCACTTGACATTTTACAGATAAATTAAAATGGAGTTGGGTAGGGAACAGTGTGTAGAGCAATGCAATGAAGAGGAAAGGAGAAGAGGTGTCATATACCTATCTAAAGGGTCTAAGAGGAGCAAAAAGGGGGGATGTGGACTATGCGGGATAGAAGAAAGCACTGAACGTATGTACATGACTGAAAGTAAATAAGTACATAAATGGAGAAAAGAAATACGGGGGAAAAAATGGCATAAGATTCATATAAAAGTAGTAGAAGAAAGTTGTGACGTGTTGCACTCGCATGACTTTCTCTACTCTTGTACTAACGATTCTTACAAACTCTTATTGCCCTACCTTCTTCATGTTAGCCGAGATAAACATTTGCAGAAGTTACCTTATTACTTGTTTCCTTGTAGGTACAAGGGGCACATAGGAATACAGTAGGCTTTGTGCGATAGTCAAACCTTTAAAGCTGGTCGCCGTATGAAGTCTTTGAAATTACGTTCTCCTTGCACGGCCAAGAGATAAAAAGTGGATAACGACCTTCCATTTGAGAGTACTGCAAAACTCACACAAATAACAAGGAATATCTCCGAAATTGTTCACTCTACAATCAAATTCGTTTGGACATAAATTGTGTGTTTTTAACGAGATCTACTTTTTTTTTTGTATAGTACGATTTAGTCGATCTTTTACCGTTTACCAGTTATGCAAAAGTTAGAGTAAACAGGACTGTGTGGGCTATAGCCAAAAAATTCAAAATACCTATGCATTTCATTTGCCATAAAAATATCTTAAGTAGCACTTTAATCAAAATGGTTAGAGCCAGTTTTGACAAAATCAAAATTTTCCATGTATAGGGTATTTTAGGTTGGATGAATTTTGTTCAAAATCTTCCTGTCGCATCCATGAAAGATATTAAACTTAAATATCAAATTTGATATTTATCCGACTTTTCGTTTTTGAATTATGGTGTTCTCTCTCTCTCTCTCTCTCTCTCTCTCTCTCTCTCTCTGTCATGTACACACAGACCTCTTTCTAAAAGTGTCTTTCTATTCAGGAGACCTCAAAGCTATTTCCGGTGAAATCTCGATATCGAACTTTTGGGTCGATTACAATACTTCCTCTACTTACTATATGTAGCAGAGAAAGTAAAAAGAAAAACATCCGACAGGAAATAAAGAAAATAAAAATACAAGTATGAGGGAAGATAGGCAAAAGAAAAATATAATAGAAAAGTAAAAAAGAGAGGGGGAAAAAAAGAAGAGGGGAGTTAGATTAGGAGGAGACCTCTCGAGAAGCCGGAAGGTCAGGGATCTAGGTAATAGGGGCCAAAGAGAAAGAAACGACAAAGGCTCTTATTTGTGTATAGATTAAGGAGAAAGTAAATGTAGGTATAAAGTATCTGTATGAAAAGGAATGTACAAATAAATCTATCGAAATGCCAAGCTTCATTGTTTACTGTTCTGCTGGCGTGTGCCATTTTAATTCAGTTGGTTAGCGCAACCAGACTTTTGAAATCCCTGCTATGGCATTACCTTTTTCAGTCTTAATTTTATCTTTCCAACCTTACCTACCATTTCGTAAGAATAGTTTATAGAAGAGTAAGTGGAGAAAGTAATATGAATACAACGTAACTTTTAACTTTAAGTGCTACTAGGGTGAGCAATCTGTGAGTGGAAAATAGTAAATCTGTGCTTTAAAGGTGGAAGGCGAGTTGAAATGTGATTGCAGAAAAAGGCTAACATTTTCCAAGAATGCAGAATGAACAAGCAGGAGGAAATACCGCAAACAGACAGTGAGTATGCTGGGCGTGGAGCAGACGAATGCCTCGCATTCCTTTCAATTGCTAATGAAGCTCTTAACTGTTTTACTGCTAATGGAAAGCGTTCGTTTTCATCATGTAATCGGCAGTATTATCTGCGGGTATAGGAAAACTGAAGCTGCGCCATTAAAAAGGTTGATGTGTAATGTAGTAATTTTTGGTTTACAAGCCTATACAAAAGTCACTCAATCACTTCAAGGGTATCAGCACACAGACTATTACATTTCATTATATATGTAAATATGCTAAACTTGGGGTATTTTCATCGAAGTCGGTAGAGCTCCTATCGAGAAGATAAAAAATATCCAAAAATTGTCTGTAAAGACTAATTCAGGTCTGGGAGATTTTGCGGAATGTAATTGCATTCTGTAGCACAAATGTATTATATATTTGTGAGTGTTGAGGAATGCAGGAACACTAACGAGGTGACGTCCAAGTCAGGGAGTGGTCATTAGTGACCATTGCCATGTCATTTGTTTGCTATGTTATTTTACCGTACCTACTCGGTGTAATTCCCGTTTTTCCCATCAATGGTAATTAGCTCGGAAAGTGAGTTGAGAATTCTTAGAGGTTGGATTGCGGCTCAAATAATTTAACAGTTATGGATAATATTTTTGCTTACATTGGAGATAATCATTTTGAAGTCCCCTGCATAAATTAAACGGAAAGTCGGTTAAATACCAACCTTGGTATCAAAGTTTAGCATCTTCCAGGGATGCGACACAAATATTTTGAATAAAATCCTCCCATTCCAGACCAACCTTTACATTAAACATTTTTGGAAAATTGTGATTAAGTATCTGAAAATGGCTCTAACGATTTTGATTACACCATAATATGTCTAAGGTATTTCTAGGACAAAGGAACTGAATGTAGGTATATATTGAATTTTTTTATAATGTCCTCAGAAGTTATCTTCATTCTGAATGACTTCTGCATAACTGGTAATTCGTAAGAGACAGATAAAATTTCATCGCACGAACAATATAAAACCCCTTAAAGCACAATTTGTGAAATAAAGTTGTAGAGATAACTGTTTTCGAGATTTTCCTTGTTATTACTTCGGGTGTTCAAATATTTACTCTTCTCACAAATAGGAAGTGGTACGTTTTTCTATCTCCTTCCATTGTAAAGAGAACGGAATTACAATGTCGTTACATAGTGACTATGTCTTAAAATCTTTGTCACTGCAGTATTCCCCTGTTCCCATTGCACCCACAAGGAAAGAGGTAATACAACTATTTCTACAAACATTTATGTCGAGTAATGTGATGTAGGTGGAAGAATAAGCGTTTTAAGAGTAGTTTGTGCAAGCATGGGTAAAGAATGTCGTATGACTGCAGACCAGATTATTTTATAAGTTATTAATGTTTTGTCGTTACTTTGAACCGCCAGCATAGCATTGGTACAAACCTCATTTTTACTTTCTCTACTGGTAAGTAGGGGAAGTATTGTATTCTACCCAAAAATTCGATGTCGAGATTTCACCGGAAATATATGTTTTGAGACCCCATGAATTAAAAAAAAAAAAAAAAAAAAAAAGCATTTTTAGAAAAAGGTTCTCGTGTGTCTGTGTGTCAGTCTGTGGATAGAATAACTCAAAAACGAAAAGCCGGTTAGAAACGAAAGTTGCTACTTAAGTTTAATGTCTTTCAAGGATGTGACACGAAGATTTTCAAGAAAATAGCCCCACCCTAAACTACCCTTTACATGGAAACTTTTTCGAAAATTTTGATTTTCTTGAAAATGGCTCTAACGATTTTGATTAAAATGTCATATGTTTGAGATATTTTTATGACAAATGAAATGTATATCTTGAATTTTCTGGCTATAGCCCCTGTAGTCGTATTTGCTCTGGACGACTTTTGCATAACTGGTAAACCGTTAGAGATAGACCAAATTATACTATACAAAAAATGTAGATCTTGCTAAATTACACAATTTATGTCTCAATAAATTTTCTTGTAGGGTGAACCATTTCGGAGATATTCCTTGTTATGTGTTTCGGAAAACTTTCGTGAAATGGATCATCGTTGTTCATTTTTTTTTATATGTTAAGTGTGCAAAGACAACAGAATCTCAAACATTTGACTATCGCACAAAGCCTACTGTATTCTAACATTCCCCTTGCACCTACAAGGAAATAAGCAATAAGATAATTTGTACAAATGTTTATCTTAACTAACACGAAGAAGATATAGGAATAAGAGTTTGTATGAATGGTTAGTACAAGAGTAGAGAAAGTCATGTGAGTACAACACATCAGATTTTTGGATAAGGAGTGCTCTTCTCCAAGAAGTAGCAACCTCTAACTCTTCCTCGCTATGTCCCATATAATTCCACCACATGTGTACCTACTTTCAAAGATGATTTTCTCACTCATGTAGTTATTACACTGCAAATGAAGTATTTTGCTCTATGGTCACGAGTATCTAAAGATACTCTGATTTAAATGGACTTTCGACAACCTGCTCCAAAGAAGGCAATACAAGCACTTAATGCAATATAACTGCTTAACAAAATAGTTTAAGCTAGCCGTCTATCAGCACAGGCTTACTCGATTCTTCGCTCTGCAGTGCACGAGTTGAGCCGAGCTTAACCGATGAAACTGCATGCTTTTCATGGCTACATGTTGACTTCCTTGCAAGGGCCAATTGTCCCATTTCCACTTAAAAAACTACTGCATTTGGCATCTGGAAATGACATGTTCCATTTGCAGAACGACGTGAATGTATTGCGTTTGGCTTCAGCTTTTGAGCTAATTTCTGTATTTTAATATCACGGAAATATTAAACTTTGTATTAAAGGAAACAACTCTCGAGAAATATTACGTAAAGGTTACGACTTGGGTTGAAAAAGGATAGAAAGATATCTTGTGCGTCACGTTACGTTAATTTGATATTTGCGGAGGAGCTGGGGTAGCAAGAAACAAATTAGTTTTGACGAGAAGGAAACTTTGTTTGCAGGGAGTAGTAATAAACTTGTGATCAGCTTGGTTGAGGTTTCTGTGGTGAGGCGCTCTGTACACGTGCGCCTCGTGGATGGTTAATTGAAATGGTTTGCGACAGGGGCCTTTGTTACCTCCGGTTTGCATGTTTGCTCAGATCGATTACACTCCCTGCACCCTGACACAAGGTCTATGGGGAAACGAGCGTATGTCTCAGTATTATCCGCCCCATGTCGTCTGCATTTATTAAACCTACTTCCAGCTCCGGCCAGGGTTGAAACAAGAGTGCTAAAAGCTCTCGAGAAGGTCATTTAAGTGGACTAAGACATTCAAAGAGCTGTTGTTTTAAATTTATTTCTTTAGAAAGGCTTTATAGTATGGTTCAGCATTAGAAATGCTATTTAGAATCAGGTTAAAGTACTTATTGACTAGGGCCAGGAAGTTGAGTGGAAATCTTTTGTTTCTTTCTTGTGTCTGAAGACGAGGCCCAACATAATATACTTCATTTAAGGTCTTTTTAGCTCAGAAAATGGATTTCATTTGTCCTTGTTTTACTTTATCTGCAGTTTTTTTGTTTGTTTGCTTAAATGTCCTTTTTTTCGCATTTGTGTTTCATTTAATAGCTTTTTTTTTGTTTTTTTGTTTTGTTTTGTTTTTTGAAACGTTAACTTCTTTAACTATATTTTCCTGTCCAGCAGAGTCTAGTCTGAATCCGGGTTGTTTTAACTAATATGCACTGCTAAGACTGGCTACAACAGGTGGTTGAGAGGATCATCTCTATTGTATTCATACATAGTACCAACAGAGCCTGCGAGAAACTACTGAACCTTCTCTAAATATCCCATTATTTGTTACCAGCATCGCGACAATTGCCTAGACCAGAGGGTAGGAGTATTTACCCTATCTTTGACTGCAATTTCACTTTATGGAAGAAATCCCGACGTAAATATACCTAAAGCTAATCTAGTAAACTTTTTGCGACAACCAGTATCCGAATTTGGAGGGCAGGTATTTTCTGCTGATGGTAGCAATTTTTCTGCAAATATTACGAGGTAAAATTTAGTGCAGAAAAGTGATTCAGTATTCAGCAGCATATTGAAAGACGTTAGAGCAGCCTAGGGGCCGTAAAGAAAAGAAAATCACGAAGTGCTAGTGAATGTTCTCCATTTTACAAAGGACTTTGTAGTGCCTTAGTGCGAGTATTCCGTTAGCAAAGAAATGTCTATTTGAATTTCTTTCCCCAGAATCTCCATTGCTAGTTTCTACATTTCTTTAATGCCGTTTTTTTCCATTATATATGTTGTACTTTCAGACATATGCATTAGATATGGAATTAAAACTGAAATTATTAATTTGGACCACCCTTTTATGTCTTTTTGGGGAGTATTGTTAGGTGTTTTTAGGTGTTTTTAAAGGTCTCTGTGGCCAATTTGTGTCTTCAAACTCCGAGCTCTATTAATGACAAAAATGAACAATACAACTTCAACTGAGGTTGGACAAATGAGGTCCTTCTGGCACCAAACAGTTGCTGAAGGTCTTCTAATTGTGAATCACTTCCGGAAGAAAGTAGCAAGTCCTGCGGGAGATGACTCTTGATCCAGCGAACCGCGTCAAGTCTTCGTCCGTCCTTCTTCGTGGTCTAGAGGTAACATCCTGCCTCTGTTTCCCGAGGTAGCGGGTTCAAGCCCGGCAGAGGGCAACAGATTTAGCATGGCTTCTTTCTGAAGGGAAGTAAAGCTGGTGGTCCTGGCACGTAAAAGTTAATTGCTGCCATCTAGTTGGAATCGATTCATATCTAACTGTAGCCAATCACAGACATCAGAGTATATTCCCCACATGACCAAACCACTTGCTAGGAGTTGGTTCCACTTTACTCACATTCAGCTGTTTCATGCTTCTAAACTTTAGGTGTGTAAAGGAATGTTGTTGAAGAAACATTCCCACCCTCCTGCTGGGAATCGAACTCGCGAACTCTGGGTTTGGAAGCTAGCATGATAACTACCAGACCAAAGAGGTAGACTTCAAAAATATTTATTGATTAAAAAATAACTTGGTAAAAGCTGAAAAAGTAAGCAACCAAGCAACCAACCGTTGTGCATCAAGCTGGGGAAGAAAACGAAGCTGTAGATACCAACCGAGGATATTGATTTTCAATTTCCTTGCCACCATCGCCTTTATCTGTTGCTTGAAACTTGAACTAAGAGACGATATATCGATCAAAGGGTTCTCGACAACTAGAAAAATAAGTAATATTGTTGGCTTCCCCTTTGCCGTTTGGGAATTTTGAATGACAGAGTTGGCGAGCCTAGTAAGTAGAAGAGAAGCGAGTTAGCGTGTATGTGGGTCAGGTTGGTCAGGCTCTGACCCAGGTTCAAGGTGGCGGAGGAGTTATGTAAATGAGCTACAGGCAATTGTGTGGAATGATCAGTGGGGATATTTACTTGGAACTGACACGCGCCCCGCCGTGACGTGTCGTGACGTGGCGTGTCTTGTCCACCCCTCCCCCAATTATATGAGTAAGCATTTCCTGCATCGTATTTACTTATTGGGAAATCCACTGTGAATAGCAGGTAGATGCAAGTGATTAGTGTAAACAACCAATTCAAACTAATAACCAAGAATATATGGGAAATGATTCATTTCATTAACAAGTACTCGTATATAACCATCTGTTAATTCATGTGACTTTCTCTACCCATTGTTCAATAAGGTATTCTTTAAGAAAACTTATTTATCTTCACTTCATGTTAATTGAGATAGACATTTGTAGAAACGGTTTTATTACATATTTCCTTGTAGGTACAATGGGAGTATGTATAAAATGCGGCTGGTGATTCAAGATACAGTCTGTTTGTGTGTCCGACAGGTCATATCATATGGAACAGACTATCAATAAATTCAGCTGCATGTTGGAAATATCCACTTATGTAAACCGCGCTGCAACGCGAGGTAGGACTTAGAAATATTCTGCTCTCCTAATGTGCTCAGTCATTTTTTCCACGGCTGTACAATGGAATATGGGAATACAGTAGGCTAAAGTGATAGTCAAATGTTTTAAGAGCTGCTCGGTATGTGATGTCTTTGAAATTCCATTATTTTTGTATGACCGAGACAAAGACGAAAGGAAAGAAGAATAAACAAACACTTCCCATTAGAGAAAGGTGTAATATTGTAAAATAGAAACCAGTAACAAGAAAAATCTCGGAAGTATTGGGGCAAAAAAAAAAAAAAAAGGATTGGACGTGAATTTTAACGAGATCTCCATTATTTGTGCAGTAAGATGTTGCCTATCTGTTACAGTTTAATAGTTAGGCAAATGTGGTTCAGAAGAGGACTTCAGATTATTCCCAGAAAATTTAAGATACATGTACATCTCATTTTCCAAGAAAATGTCTTCCACATTGGTTTGAGCCATTTTTGAGAAAATTAAAAATAAGGAACATTTTTCCATATGAAGCTTAGTTTGAGATATGCTATTTTCCTAAAAATCTTCAGTAGCATCCTTGGAAGGTGCTAAATTTACTCGTAAATACCAAGTTTGGTACTTATACAATTTTTGAGTTATGCGGTTCACACACACACACACACGTACACATACAGACCGACCTTTTTCTAAAAAGTCCTTTTGTTTGGATTCAGGATCTCAAAGCATATATCTTATCTATCCCTTACCAGTTATGTAAAAACATCAATAGGAAGAGGACTTCACAATGCTATTAGTAGAAAATTCAAGGTTTACATTTTTCATGATCAAAATTTAACACACAATGCCTTTTTCAAAATCCTAGCTCCATTTTTGAGAAAACCAATTATAACAAAAAGAACAAATATGTGTTGCACTCAAATTACTTTTTCTACTCTTGTACTAACCATTCTTACACACTCTTGTTCCTATATCTTCTTCGGGTTAGTTAAGGTAAACCTTTCCAGAAATTATCTTTACTTTTTTCCTTGTAGGTGCAAGGGGAATATTAGAATACAGAAGGCTTTGTGCGATAGTGAAATCTTTTAAAGCTTTGAGATTCCGTTCTCTTTGCACACGTAACATATAAAAAATGAACAATCATCCATTTCACGAAAGTTTTAAGTTTTCCGATTAGCAAGATGTACATTTTTTGCACAGTAAGATTTTGTCTATCTCTAACATTTTACCAGTTATACAAAAGTAGTCCAGAGTAAATACGGCTACAGGGACTATATCCAGAAAATTCAAGATATACATTTCATTTGCCATAAATATATCTTAAACATATGGAATTTTAATCAAAATCGTTAGAGCCATTTTTGAGAAAATCAAAATTTTTCATGTAAAGGATGGAGTAATTTTCGTCAAAATCTGCGTGTCGCATTCTTGAGAGATATTAAATCTAAATGCCAACTTTGCTTTTTCACCGACTTTTCGTTTTGAGTTATACTATTCAGTCACACACACACACACACACACACACACACACACACACACACACACACACACACACGCACACGCACACGCACACGCACACGCACACACACACACACACGCGCACACACGCATACACACCTTTTTCTAAAACTGCTTTTCTTTTTGGATTCAGGGGGCCTCAAAGCGTATATTTCCGATGAAATCTCCGAATCGAATTTTTGGTTCGAATACAATACTTCCCCTACTTAATGTAGGTACGTAGTAGAGAAAGTGAAAATAATACATTTTGTATGTATGAAACAGAATACAATGTTGCTTTTTTAACGGACCGGTATTTTATAATGCATTTTTGCAGTAACATAAGATAGGTACATTTGAAATGTAATTGCAAACTATGTAGCTATATTTTCCGTATTCCAGGCCTAGACTGCACTCCTACACGTGTCGCACGTCGTCACGGGGCACTTAGAACGGAAAGGGTGGGTAGAAATACCAAGTTTATTTATATGGGTGCAGACGCGGACCCTTTCCTAAAATGGATACTTATGCAAGGGACCTCAAAATGTGCATTTCCGTTGAAAGTTTGATGAAGAATTCTCAGTTGGAATGAAATGTTACCTCTAGTAACTATAGGTATCAAGCAAAGGCATGTATAAGAGATTACTTTGTATAAAATTGTGATTGGAGTTGTCTTGTTTGACGTGTACGTAACGCTGCAAGCGGGAGAGATGTGAACTAGCGCGACAGATGGCTAGTTAGTAACGCAGTGAAGATAGCGGTTATTTGCTGGACAGAAGCATAGTAATTCAGTGATTGCGTTGGGTTCGCACCCTGCGGTGTTTGTTTGCCCCACTCTCGCTGCATCTGACAGAGAAAGGGCGGATGGAACATGCCAGTGCAGAGAAGAGTAAGCCGCCCCAACCCTCCAGCCTTTTTCGGTCAGTTTAATTTTCTCTGAAAGCAAATACAAGGTAGGAATTGAAAAAACGGACATACTGTAAAATAGATACCACTGTTTGTGTAACAACAAAGGAAAAATCAGGAAGCTAAGAGATATCCAATATTGTTGTTCGCTGTTAGGGCCACGGGAAGTGAATTACATTGAGGAGGTAAGGGGGAAAATCTGATACGATACAGTCACGTGATATTCTGACAAATAACCTGGTTCAGTTTCCCCTGAGACTTGGCTTACTCATTTCAGCAATGTAAACGTCACGAAATACGCAGCGTAGCATAGCCTCTTTTTCCGGACGGTTCATTCGCTATCGAACACAAGACTTCTCTAATCTCTTGCAATAACATCACTCATAGCAGTCACCAACTCGAAGAGCAGCGCTTTAGTCGCGCCGGAAACGCTCTCTGTCTCTCTCTCTAGCTTCTTCTGTCCCTCATGTTGTGCGAGCGCTCTTTTACATAGTGGCTGGAAATTTCCACGGAGTTACAGGACGTACAAAAAGGAGAAACTTCAAGAAGATTCTGGTTATCTAGTGATATATCACCTTCAGTGTTAACATTGGGCGAACACGCTACTTATCTGTTTAGGTTCTAACTGCCCGGCGCTGACTCCGCGATAACCTTGGCCCATAGCCTCTCCAACGCAATATCGTGACAAGTTCTGTTGCTTTTTATTTCGGTTTATTCCTTCTAAAACTGAATCACAATTTACAATCTGTGATCTTGCAACTCGGAACCGTTCTGTTGTATCTTAATGTTGACACAAGCTTCAGTTGTGCCAGCTCTGCGATATATTTCTTTCTCTGCAATGCAAATTGTTGTATTCTACCCTAAAATTGTCTACCCTCCCTCTATTATTTATTATTTGGTATAGGTGCAGACTGTTCTTGCGAAATTAATTGCTCCTCCACACCAGTCGTGTGTAGAACAATGTTGGAAAAGGGTAGAATGGGACTCATGAATTCAACGCCATAGCCGGGATTTGAACCAGGATATTCCGTGTCCGTCCGCTTGCTCTAACCACTGATTGATTGATCTTATAGTTGGTTAAAACCATGGTAAAGCTACGGAAGTAGTTGGTGTTATTGCATCCGTTATGTTGACACAGAACCCACTGTATTAATTCTGTGGACGCCATTGTATTGCTCGTGTGTGCGTGGTTTTGTCTAATTGTTTTAGAGCGTTATATTGCAGTTATAGTTACTGTTGTTATTTTTGTGTTCGCAACAGAGTAGTTCATTATATATTGCGATATTTAGCGTCCAGAAGTGATTTTATCCAAAAGTGTTATTGCAGATCAAGATTTGCCAAAGGTGAGTACGTTCTTGTGTTATGTGGTAACGATGTTCAAGTATTATTATCATTTGAAAGCATTGTACTTTAACCCTGTGATATTTGAGGTTAGAAACAATGCTTCTATTATATAGGTTGACAGTACTGCTTTTTGGTGTAATGTCCACTGCAGTTTAGTGTAATGTCGGCCATATTGAATTCTTGGGAACTGCCGATAAGCTGTTTTCCCTATACGAAAGTTTTTTTATATATTTCATTTTAATCGAGATAAACTTGGGCAGAAATGTTTAATTGCATACTTTTATTCCATAATTACTTTCAAGTGAAATAAATGTTTGTACTTGTGATAGTGACTTCATTTTCAACATTTACTCTTTGGTTCATACCGCTAACTACGAGCAGAAAAATTATTTACCTAATAATCCGTTCCCTACGTATTTCACATGGAGGTCCCATGCTATGAGAGGTTTGCTTTTAATTCCATGATTCACACGCACAGAACTTTAACCAAAAGATGCTCCAGATTCACTTGCCGCTCCCTTTAAAGAGTATTTACCATTCTGAAATTAGCAAGAATAGCCAGCAGTGCTTAACCCCCTCGTAGTTACATAATGAACATCCTTAGAACCCCATTATCCACGGCACTTTGCGCTCAGCATGTAAAAATTCGCTTTGAAGGCCATGACCCCTCTCCACTCAGGTGCTTGCTTGCTTGGGCATAAGTTTTGAGTGTGTGCGCGCACTCAGGTTTGGCTTCCGGCGGAAGTAAGGAAAACAAAACAAAGTCGGGGCGCGTGTCGCACCAAACTTCGGGAAAGCTGTGTTCACATGAGTGCGCCTGTCATTACTTCTGATTGATTGCGCTGAACGATACATGTTTGTTTGTCACTGGGTAGTAGCATGTGCGGGTGTTCTTTACGAGCCATATTTTTCACTGCCGTAGAAACTTTTGCCCTCTGCTCGCCAAGTTTATAAAGGAACGTTAAATGCGGAACAGAGCTGTTTATGTACGTCGCGAGGGGAACATTAATGTTGAAAACAGAAGCTAAAAATTTATGACCATGTTAGAAATAAACTTTTATTTAACGACACAAACTCTGGGATTTAAAATGGGATAATACAAAGACAATTACGTTTTGTTCTCTAATGTGTTATATTCAGTGTTTCTCACCCCTCTATCGTTTATTTAATGGGTATACTTCCATATTCTTATGAAAGTTTATTTTTTACTTCATTTTAATCGAGGTGAACCTTTACAGAAGTAGCTACATTGCACATTTTGTTATACATAGGCCCCCCCCCCCCCCAAAGAAAAAAGCCATGTCTCCTCCGGAGGTTTGAACCCGCGACTTGGGGAACCAGACGCTAGCATGTTACGCCTAGACCAAGGAGGACGACTTCGATACCGGAACAATTAATGACATGGCCTATTAATCACAGCATGCTGATATATGCAACGAACTGGCATCCGATGAAATCGCATCCTTGCAAGCGTATTGACGATATCCGAGGCTTTGTTAAACTTTATTGACCAATATCAAATACCGGTTATGATGCTGAATGGAAAATGATGCGGTCGATTCGACCGCCTCGTATGTTCTTGACGTTGGTAGTAGGCCTGTAGTGTGTTGTGTGTGCCCAATCGTGTCTCTTATGATCTAATGACGTCACCTTGTCGGTCTACCTCACCTTCTTCGTTTTGTGTATGAAACGTTTCCCCATCTGTGGTAGCATTAGAAAGATTTGTTTTCGAGTTCAGTGAATGCGGCATAGCTCGGCGAAAAGTAGGTGTAGGCACATCCGCCCTCTTTCCCTAAAGTTGTACCTCACTGGTCTAGATACTGGCAAATGTGGAAAGAATCATAAATGAAAGGGAACTAATTGATTCCATTACGAACTATACATTTAGCTTCCAAAAATATTGAAGAATGATGTTCAGAGGTGGACGTGTGTGTGAAAATGATTTTTTAAATACATCGAGGATATTGATTGGTTACTTCGGTTACTATCCTTCGCCGTCCGAAGTGTGTGAAGTGTGACGGAAAATTGTGCGGTTAAACAATGGAGGCAATCGGACTACACGTTATTTTAAGAGAAAATTGGGAGGGATTACGATGTGCCCTTTCTGGAAGGGAACCAGAACCTCATTTTTGAGAGGGAATCGGCCGAACTCGGGCTAGAGCTTCCTGGGGCTTGCTGGGGGTCAAAGAAGTTAGGTATAGCCAGTTTAAATGGAAAGAACAAGAAGGGATACTAGAGGGTCCAGCTTAGAGAAGATATTAAATGACTGTTCCACTCATACTCAACCAGTCATGTGCATGACAGCCAATGACAGCCTTCATTCGGGAAAAATTAATCACATCCCATTATCACCTCCTATGCCTTTCTTATGGTACAATCAAGTTAGAGAATCTAGCTGCACTGTCCTACAGATGCGCAACAGCTGACGTAATTTGACGCAACAGAATCGGTATTCAAATGTCAAATATGGCTGACTCGTTTCGATGCTGAAGTAGATGAAATAATTCGAAGAGGGGAAACCACAGAACACAGAATACAACAGGAAATATGTTTGACAAATTTTGTATTGCACGAAATTATAAATTAAGAGCAGATACTCCAACTTCTCACATTACCAGCATCTTAAGAAATTGGAGCATCAATATGAGAATCTTGTAGGCCGTACCAATGGACGCTAATGTATGTATTCATGCTACATGTTTACACGTGGTTAGTAATTACAACACAGCATTTAAATAACATTTCATATCATCCTTTAGTTCGTGAAATGGTCTTAATAAATCCAACTCGTCATAGTCAAATTCTCTGGGTAATTGTCTCGTCACTTCGTGAATGGAGAACGCATTGATAAGTTGTTGCGTCACTTATAATTAGGGCTAGGAAGTTCATGCATTTACATGTTTTTTCATAGAGGTTAAAAATGTATGCTTTTACAATATGTACACGAATTGTGGAATTTTCAGTTATTTGGACATGATTTTATGGTGCATATAACTGCATATTTTCTTGATTTCTGATAAATGAATAGTATTTCAATATTATAGTCCCTATATTGCATATTTTAATGATTTTTATGGTTTTTTTTTTTTTATTTTTTTTTTTTTATTTTATTTTATCTTTTTTTTTTTTTTTTTTCCCATCTGTATAATATGATAAAATCAGGACAAACTCTGAAAGGTATTTTTCCTAATTAATTCATATAACTTGCTTGGCACATGCTCTTCGTTGCATTTCTGAGACAATAGGCGATTCTTTCCCATTGGCAGATAGATTTGTGTCCAGTACAAAGAGAATTTTTGTTAAATCTCCTAAAAGAGTTAAATTGTTTAGATCAACAGCACCTAATATCCGACTTCCTCCTGCACCAGTGTTAACTCGATGGGGAACATGGGTCGATGCACTTTTATATTATGCTGGGCACATAGAAATAGTTGAAGAGGTTGTTAATTCATTGGACTCGAAAGATGCTTCATCAATAGAAACTGTGCAAAATATTCTGTCAGGCACTGGGTTAAAAGAGGATCTTGGTTTCATATCTGCCCATTTTTCTTTCTTACCAACAGCCATAACGGCATTGGAAGCTGTAGGGTCTCCTTTGCTTGAATCACTTACTGTCTTTGAAAAAAAAAAAAAAAAAAAAAAAAGTGCTCTAAGTTCGGTTTCTGGTAGCATAGGTCAAAAAGTGAAAGAGAAAGTGAATTATGTAATTTCAAAAAAATTCTGGTTATAAACAGATGTGCGATATTCGAGACATCCTCAAAAGAAAACAATGTCACACCAAGAGACTTGACTCTCTCTGTGAAGCAGTTAACATCATTTAAATATGCCCCGATAACATCTTGTGACGTGGAGAGAAGTTTTTCACGTTACAAAAGTGTTTTGCGAGACAACAGACGGTGTTTTACAGTTGAAAATTTGTGCAAAGTGTTCGTTATGAACTGCAATTTAGCTGTTAATAGTAGCAGTGGGACCACTTCTGCTTCAACGTCTAAGGAGTAAGGTAACTTTATGTATTATTTATAATAACTCGTCTTGTCTACTGCAAAGGGACATTAATTGTTTTAATGAAATAGTCCATATTTCTTGGCACATGTTCAAGTTTTTAAGAGCATATTTGCATGCATATTTCAGTGTTTTTTAGGGCATGAACTTCCGAGCCCTACTTATAATGTATATGGAAGAACCACAATTAAAGGAGTGAGAGCCTAGCATATATGATACGTCTTATAAGAAGGATGGATGTGGTCCAATACTCTGTTATAGTGATATCCAGCTGGCTAAAGGAAACACAACTTTAAGTAATGCAACACTATAAGGCATCGAAAGCTTATCTCAAATTATTAGACATAATTCGATACCACAAATATCATGAGTATCGAGGTGCCATCCCTCGGCTTAAGTAACTCCGTTAGTGCGACAGAAGAAATGTTTGATTGTGAACGAGGCTTTTATAAGAGGAGTGTCTGGCAGAAGCAACAGCTGCCATGTTCCGGCTGGGTGATAATGCTAGCACTAAAGTTGTCTCTCTGTGCCTTAGGTGTGCTGGGTCGCAACAAAGAATGATGCATGCCACTTATTATCTAAGTGCTCTGCACCACTGCTTCCATTTCCTTTACAGTCTGGCGTGCTTTTCCAGGAAGCGCCAGCGTAAATATCACAACTTTGTTAATGGGCTTCTCTCTGGCCTGTATTGAAGTAACATTTCTTTCTGCTTACACGCATTTGTGGTGCGTGACTTAACGGTTAATGGTTAAAATATGCTTTGTGAATATTGGCTTGACAAAAAGCGAAGTCTCGTAGTAGCCTCGAAGCATTTCATTTTCTCAACGTTATTACATAATAGGAAAATCAAGAGATAGACATAACGTCCAACAGGAAAACAAGGACCTTAGTCACGCCTGATAACATTTTGTCGTAGCATAAACCATTTTCGAAATGTTCAGTGTTGGTTTGAAATTTCCAATATTAAAAAAAATACCTTGAGAGCTTTACGCGACCGCTCTTTGGTTTCTTCTGAGTTCATGCCAAGACTTCCATTTACAAAACAGTTGACTTGCTCTATTCTTCTGTCTCTAATACAAAGTTTCAAGTGAAACTGTTTCGGCTCCCAGTGTTCCTGTAATTAACTGGAAGTAGGAGAAAAAAGAAACCAATGGTACATTCACCTGACTTTCTCTCCTCACTATCATTTATTTACTCGTATGTTTTACAACACTAATATTGTGAACATGGTAGGTATATTTCTGTTTACATGTTGATCGAAATAAACGTTTGCAGAAATAACCATTACGCATGTCGTTGTAGGTTCAAGAAGGATGCAGTAAGATTTGGTGTATATCTTACGGTTTACCAAATATGCAAAAGTCATCGAGAGTAACCAGGACCACATGGGCTATGGCCAGAAAATTTATAATATAAATTTCATTTGGCATAAAAATATCTTAAACATATGGCATTTTAATCAAAATCGTTAAAGCCATTTTTGAGAAAATAAAAATGTTCGGAACATTTTCCATATAAAGTGTAGTTTAGGGTGGAGCAATTTTCTTACAAATTTTTGTGCCACATCCGCAAAAGATATTAAACTTAAATACCAACTTTGGTTTTAACCGACTTTTCGTTTTTGAGTTGTATTCTCTCTCTCTCACGGACTTTTTTCTAACACTGCTTTTTTCGGGGGCCTCAAAACATATATTACCGGTGAAATCTCGACGTCGAATTTTTGGGTGGAATACAATACTTCCCCTACTTACTATACGTAGCAGAGAAAGTAAAAAACACTCGTACATGGAGCATTTTAGAAAATGTATTGGTATATCATACTACATAATTATTTTCTTGAAAAAAAATTACTGTAGATACTTGAAACTTTAATTAAAGTGAAACACCTATGCAGTAAACATTCCATAAAATGAAATAAAAAAAAAAATTAAATTAAAAATTAAAAATTTATCATAGATTTTAAAACTTTTGCCAATCTTAATCCTGATAAATCATGTAGAAATGGTTTATTGGCAGGCAATGCTTTAAGCGAATGTAATAAATGGAAGTTGGGAGGGAATGTTGGTTGCTGGAAGGGAGTCGAGGCGACGAGTTGCAGTTGTACAAGGAGGGAGCTGATGAAAGGAGCTGTTGAACGACGCATTTAATGTGTTCATGGTCTGTACACATCCGGGAATGCTCCAGGCCTATTCTTCTCATTGTGCAATGGAGGACTGAAAGGAATTTCCGCTTGACACACCCATACCATCCCCTTGGTCAAGCTGGGCCTCTTCTTGGAATTTCGGCACCAACATAGGATAGGGGTGATTGACGATTTCCTAGCCACGATAGGTACTATATGATTTATGGAAAGAACGACTTTAAATTCCCGTACTAACGCATATTACACCACGTGGTTTATGAGAAAATAATAAACTTCTGAGAAATTACCATAAAATGCTGCTTAAATTGGCTGCTTGTGCTTTGTAATTTCATTCATAGTCACGAAGATGTTGCTTCTCAGGGTCGGTAACACTTGGAGAGTGTAGGAGAATGTGGGCAAGGACAGCCGCTTGTTTACATCGTGCATAGTCTTCCTCTTCACTGGCGAGTTACGTCGGGAGGTCGCGGGTTCGGCCCTCGTGGCCGACCTTCCTGACCCAGGCGAATGCACTTTATGCCATTCCATCCTTCATGCCATTCTTTCAGGGTTGAAAGAGTTGGGGAGCGTCGTGACAGCAGCACGGCAGGAGGAACAAGTGTGACCCTACTGGTTTCCGGGCTCCCCCCACCCCACGGGATCGTACAAGCTTGAGGGGGAAGGGGAAGCCGGTTTCCGAGTCCTCCCCCCCCCCCTTTGGAACCCGAAGAGGAGGGAGAGGAACCGAGGCGAGCCAGCTTCCGCCTGGGTGTTTCTAGCTGGGAAAATGTAGAGACCCTGCCCTCTGCTCTGTTGTGGCAACGTTACGGCAGTCCTTCGGACCCACCCGGCTCAACCATGCTTCGGGGGGGGGGGGGTGCCCCGTCAGGGGCATAAGCACAAAAGATCGTCTTTCGGTAGAGGTGCTCAGTCGCCCTCCGCAAGTTGTCAAGAGCTCTTTGAACAAAATTCTCCATGATATGAGACTTCAGTTCGATAAGAAAAATAAATCAGTTATTATTTATTTATGCCAACAAACTAAAAATAAATGAATATTAATAACGATAATAAGATAAAACTGATATTTCATAGGTCAGATATTGTAGCGCTGGGGGCTTTGTTTTTAAGAGAAATTCAGGAACTTAATAGTGAGGTTGGATGAAACTTGGGTAAACGTCGGCCAAACCATGTCAAAGGGCGCGACTGACGGTATGCTTGTAAGTTCTACAAAACTCCCTATTATAATCCAGAGAGAGATTCAATTGTAAATTAGGTACTCAGAATGACAACTGTGAAGACGCAAAGACGCCGTGACTTTGTATTGAGAACACATTACGTGTTTGTGTTTAGTTCTGTATTTTGAATGGAGCAATAGTAGCACAGATCTGTCGGAGGGGGACAGTGTATTTGTTGACATTAGGATAGACTAAGGTTGGGTCCAGTACAGGGTTGCCAACCCGTACGATAATTATGGGGGCATACGATAATTTGAATGTTTTTACTCATGGTTGTCAACCCGTACGATAATTATGGGGGTGTACGATAATTTCGATACCGGCGAAATATCATTTTCACCGGTTTGTCACACCAGCGAAATGAACTTGATTACAAATAGCCACACCACTTTTGCCCTCATGGCCTGTCTCCACCCCTCTGAGCCAACAATTTCATATCCCATTAACCCTTCTACCCTTTATCCTCCTGTTGCCAGTTTGCCGAGAACTGGTAATTTTGAAGAAATGGTCAGTAGAGAAAACTCGGAATACGTGATATTCCGTGTGAAATAAAGAACATGTGGATTGCTGTTAAACACAGGAAATGCTAATTTCAAAGAAATGGCGGCCTTTGCATTATCAGTGATTCCATTCCCCCACAGAAACACTTTTTGTGAAGGAGTTTTTATCAAACTAGGTTTCATAAAATCCAAAATTAGAAACAGATTGGCGCCAGATACGATAAATGGATTTATTCTGTCGTCTCAGCTTATGAAATAATGTGGTGGGTCATTTTCGTAAGTATTATGCTGATACATTTATTGTTGTAGCATTTGGTTTACGATGTACGATAATTTTGAATGCAAATCTATAATTTTACTTTGACACATTGACAACCCTGATCCAGTACCTACACACTCTTTTCTCAAAACATAGAGGGGCTCATCCCGCACACCTGACCACTGGGAGATAACTATTAACAAACAAAGGACGACCCTCATTAAGAGGGTGAGATGCAAAGGAAGCAAATGTAGGTATCAGCAGTCAGTCCAGTTTTGTACAGTGCTGTGTTACGTTACTGCACAACATGGCGTTCCTTTTCCGGCCTTGGATTTCACGTGAACCTGGATCTCAGCAACCGAAAACTTCCTTCATCGGAAGAGTCGCTAGGTTACGTAAACATTTAGTGGCGGTGGTGAAAAATGTAAGTTCCTTCTTGCTACAATAATAACTGATAACATTAATTAATTATTGGATTTGTTATATTTAATCGTGGTAAGCTAATCTATCTGCGTGTATTGCATGTATGTGCATGAACTATATCAAATCCTCTTTTTCTGTTTATTATTGCAGGCATATAATATAATGGTTAATAGTTGAATTTTACTATTGAAATATTAGCTAGATGTTTACTTTTTATTTGTTACATTTACTTCCCATTTAATCTATGGAGCAGCTGAATGTGACCTGCAAGTTATTAATTTTTAAGGGCATAATCCATCTTCCTTGTGTTGGCAGCGTTGTATTTTCTTTGATCTGAATCGTTATTCTTTTATCTATCATCTGAATGGTCGGTAAATAAGTAATTGGTGACTGGTACGAATATGGATGAAATTGAATTACAAGAACCAGACGGACGAAATTCTTTGAAGTCCCAAATGATAATATTGGTATTACTGCCAGAAAATAATAAAACAGTATATTATAAGCGATTTATTGACTGGTGCAAGGTGCTAGCGAATCAGCAAAACGAGGCACATTCTTGTCTATTAGTCGCATATAGATGGGCCCAGAATCACCGAGCGGGGTAGGAAGGTGCCGGAACCTACATATCTAGCGATTTCAATTTAGTGTTTCCAGGTCGGAAGTGTGGACTTTTTGGTGGCTTTTCCTACGAGGTTGGCAGCTACATAAAGAAATCTGGAACCTCAGCATTCGTTCCACGTCTTGCAAGTTTTGGCACACCCGCTGGGTACTCCCATCTCCTTCATGCCTCCCGGGGTCTGGCATAGAATAACCCGACTATAGGCTCAGAGTGGAATCCTACCTTTGCCTCTAGGTCTGGAGTTATATGTTATTGATATTTAACAAATTTCAGGGCTGGTTAGAAAATAGTGTATGCCTCACTGGTACACTCACAAACATTCCAGTTCTCAGACCGACATTCTGCTGTTAACACTTGTTCATAAGTAACTATTAAAGCGATGTGGAGTTGAGGTGCAGATGGTGGAAGCATGATGTTACGGTAGCGCCGAGACAGGAAATACTAAGATAACAATAACGGTGTAGGAGTGGTGACACAAGTCATCAGGTTCCGTTAGACCATTACCGAGCACGGCGCCAAACCATTAGCAAGCAATGTCTTGCACGGACAAATAACGATTAATGTGTTAAATTTACTGACTTTCTCTGCCCATTTAACAGACTATACTTAGTCTTCTATTTACTTCATCTTACTCCAGTTAAACTTTGTAGAAATTTGTAGTTTATTTTCTTGTAGGTGCAAGGGGAATGATAGAAAACATAGTTTAAGTGATACTCAAATGTTTTAAGAGCTGGTTAGCTATGTAATGACTTCGAAATTCCATTCTCTTTGCATAACCAGGAGAACACAACTAGCAAAGTGCAAGTATTTGAAAATTCACACCAATCATAACGAATATCTACGAAATGGTTCACTCAAGGATGAAAAAAAAAAAAAAGTATTTGAATAAACTGATCTATAATTTCTATGTGGTAAAATTTTGTCTAGGTCGTCTCCTTAGAGTGGTGGTAGCATTGCTGCTCATCAAGCGGGATACCCGGGTTCGGTTCCAGGTACCGGCTGGGAGACCTGGTCCGGGTCAGCTCTTTATTGAGAAGTAGCGACCCCTGGTTGCGAAGACCGCCCAAGCAACCGGCAGTAACCGGGGCGCTGACCGTATTCCACCCTCCAGAACTGCACCTCACTCAAGATGTCTGTGAGGGGCAGAGGTGGGGGACGCGGCGGCCTAGCGGTAAGCCTTGGCTCGGAGAGGTCTTGCGCCGCGGGTTAGTTTAAGATTTTGTCTGTCTCTTACAGTTTACCAGTTGTGCAAAAGTCATCCAGAATGAAGAGTACTTCAGAGGACATTACCAGAGAATTCAAGATATATATGCGCATGTTATTATGTAGGAATTTATACATATTACACTTGTGGTATTAGCCGTTTTTGAGAAAATAATAAACGTCAGGACTGGGAGAATTACGAGTATGTAATAATTCTCTATTCTCTTAAAGTGTAAGTTGTAAACATTGTTCCTTATATTTGCACTCTCCGCTTAGTATGTATTTTTTTTATTATTATTTTTATGTCAAGCCCTATTATGAATTTTAAAGCACTTTTTCTGTTGAGTGTTTTACACTCCCACGATGGTGTGTGATTATTATTGAGGCTCACATGTATTATTGTTAAACAAGCTATTGTTGCATTTGCAGTGAAACAAAGTCCGGTCCTCGTAGGCCAGTATTGTATTTTTACCCGCATGGGAAGTAGCAAACAATAAAGCTATCGTATTAATAAACAAGGCGATGAGTTAATTTTAAAATGATGGAATTCCCAGTCGTAAACCTATAGTAGCTTGTAGTTAAACATATACACCACGCTTTTGCACTAAGTGGCCGCTGGTGTATTACAGAAACAAGTGCAACTGCTGAGGTTAGGAAAGGATTGTCAGTATTACCAACTTCTCGGGCATCTTGTCAACAGTGGTTCACTGGCTTAGAGTGCGAAGTATTAACTACAATACCAAAGTTAACATCACAGTAATAAATAACTAGCAATTACAAAATAATAAAATCACTATAGGCAAAAAAAACTTGATAAAGTTATCATTAAAAGAAAAGAAAAAGGGGGAAAAAAGAAAGAAAGAAATTACTGTATGGGAGTGAAGCATAGATTATGACAGAAAAACAAAAGGAAACTCGAAGTAAGCGAAATGAAGTTTTAAGAGCAGTGACTAGATATAAGAGAACAGACCACGAAAGAAATGAAGATATAAGAAAAGAATTAGATACACATATACAGTCTGAAAGAAAAAATCCGATATGTTGCACTCACATGACTTTCTCTACTCTTGTGCTAACCATTCCTACAAACTCTTATTTCTCTTAACTTCTTCGTGTTAGTTGAGATAAACATTTGCAGAAATAAAATTATCTTATTGCTTATTTCCTTGTAGGTGCAAGGGGAATGTGGGAATTCAATAGGCTTTGAGCGATAGTCAAATGTTTTAAAGCTATGCGATTCCGTTCTCTTTGCACGCTTAACATATAAAAAATGAATCACGATCTTCCATTTGGCGGAAGTTTAAGCTTTGAAAACTCATACAAATCCGAAATGGTTCACTCAAAAAACGGACATAAATTGTGTATTTTAGCAAGATGTGCATTTTTTGTATAGTAAAATTTGGTCTATCTCTTACGGTTTACCAGTTATGCAAAATTCATCCAGAGTAAACAGGACTACAGGGGCTATAGCCAGAAAATTCAAAATATGCATTTCATTTGTTATAATAAGACCTCAAACTTATAGCATTTTAATCAAAATCGCTAATGCCATTTTCAAGAAAATAAAAATTTTAGAAAAATTTTCCATGTAAAGGGCAGTTTAATGTGGAGTAATTTGTTTCAAAATGTTCGTATCGCATTCCTGAAATACATTAAACTTAAATACCTACTTCGGTTTTTAACTGACTTCGTTTTTGAGTTATGCTGTCCACAAACTGACACACAGACACACGCGCGCGCAAGGACTTTTTTCTAAAAATGCTTTTTTTTTTTTTTTTTTTTTTTTTTTTAATTCAGGGATCTCAAAACATACTTCCGGTGAAATCTCTACACCGAACTTTTGAGTGGAATACAATACTTCCTCTTCTTACTATACGTAGGAGATAAAGTGAAAATGAAAGAATATAAAACTAAGTGGAAGTCATTAAAATAATGAATAGAGAGCGAATTCCATTCCACTTTAATAATTACAAACCAATAGGGAAAATGAATGTTGTAAGACCAAATAAAAGGTGGCACGAACAAGATATGTAGATTGCTACAGACAGATTTGTCTAATGATGAGGGAAGAGGTTCTTAGGCCACAAAAGAGCCAACGGGGAAGAGACTAAATGGACGTCTCAGAAAGTTCGGCACAAGAGGCAGAGGTTATGCAGATTAAAGCTTATGGTGGTTGAAAAGCATGGGTGGCCATTAGTGAACAATTGCAAAATGCAGCATATTACGGAAGAAACGATCATGTACTTAAAATTGAGGGTAGAAGGCGCAGAATCGACGCTGGAGAATTCTCCTTTGTTAACAGAGCCATTGAGGAGTGAAATGAATTGCCTGTGGGAGCCTTTCAGGGCAGTTCTCTGTCCGTGAAGAAATTTAGGAAAATTTAAATAGAGTAAATGTTGTATAATTTATTATAAAGATTACATGTTTGACATTTTATGGTTTAATTGTGAATACTAGTGGTAAATTTATTGGTTACACTGACAGGGTAGTTCATTAATGAGTGTAAATTAGTAATGATTTCAAAAACTAGATGTTATTAAAAACCATAAGCTGGTAGCTATAATAATCTGGTGTGTTTTGTTTATATTACTATTGTTTATGTACTTTTTTGTAATATTAGTTTGTACAATTAACTCTGCCACAGGGTAATATCCATTTGCAGTGAATAAATACAGACATATATATCTAAACAAAGGAAGAAAATGGCAAATACCGAGCTGTAGGTAGACATGCAGCTGTCAGTCTGTGAGCAGCAAGTAGTTACGGGGATTATCTAGGCTGCCTGATGTCCGTTGCATTGTTTAGGTTGGATATTGATCAGCCATGGCTAGTTAATGCGGCCAGCAGCGTGGCCAAACTGGGGACACCTTGGTGAACCTTCACACTTCATATCGCGAGCTCGTTTCCATCTCAGAGAAGGAATTTAGCAAGCATCCAAGTTCTGCGAAACCACTAATTAGGTGATTTAGTCAAACCTGTTTCCAAGGTCGCGGAAAGTAATTGAGCCCAAGCACTAAAACCCTTGCTTAAAATAGAAAGCGTATGCATTTCCTTAAAGTAACGGCTCAAGGGCAAAATATGCAGTTTTAAAATGTCGGACGCTAGTTCAGATAACTCTCTAGACAAACTATTCGAACGAAAAACATTTTTTCTTCACTACGTACAGGTGTAACATTTGATGTTGACATTTCAACGGAAATATATTTTTGAGGCCAGAATTAAAAATAGCGATTTTAGAAGAAGGTTCGCTCGCGCGCGGGTTGGTTAAAAATGTAAATCTCATTAAAACAATGTCAAAAATATTTTCGTATAGTTAAGGATATTCCTTGTTATTGCTTTGAATTTTCAAATTGTAATACTTTTCTCAAATGGGAAGTCGTTAATCATTGTTTTTCCCTTCCCTCCCTGGATATCCAAAGAGCGTGGAATTTCAAAACCATCACATAGCAACCACCTCTTAAAAGATTTTGCTATCGCTTAAGGCTACTGTTTTCTCCTGTTCACCTTGCACCTACAAGGAAAATATGAAATAAAACCGTTTCTAGAAATGTTTACCTCGGTTTACATGAAGTAGACATATTTGTAATAATAATTTGTTGAATGATTAGAGAACGTTGTCTGAATGTAGCATATAAGAATTTCCTTTTTTCGGTCTACTTTATCTTAATCAAGGTAAACGTTTGCAGAGGTTGTTCATGACGGATATCGTTGAAGAGCTGTAATCGACAGTCAGGATATTTGAAACCTGTCAACACATCATCATAATAGTGACAGCGCTATAAAAAATAAGGTCGTGTTGAAAATCTTAAACTAATAACGCACATGCAGCAAATGGTTATGCCACCAAACATTTATTCGAAATACATTGTGTAGGTGTTTTAAACGCACCTATGTTTCTTGTTTAGCGCATTTTTACTTTCTCAACTACGTATAGTAGGTAGAGGAAGCATCCACCCAAAAATTCTGTCGATATTTCACCGGAAATATGTTTTGAGGCCCCCTGAATCCGAAAAAGCATTTTTAGAAAAAGATTCGCTCGCGCGCGCGTGTGTGTGTCAGTCAAAAACAAAAAGTCGGTTAAAAACCGAAGTTGCTATTTGAGTTTAATGTCTCTCAGGGATGCGACTCGAAGATTTTGAAGAAAATTCCTCCACCCTAAACTACCCTTTACATGGACAGTTTTTCAAACATTTTGATTTTCTCGAAAATGACTCTAATGATTTTGATTAAAATGTCATATGTTTAAGATCTTATTATGACAAATGAAATGTATATTTTGAATTTTCTGGCTATAGCCTATGTAGTCCTGTTTACTCTGGATGACTTTTGCATAACTAGCAAACTGTAATAGATGACAAAATCTTACTACTATACAAAACTGCAGATGTCTAAAATACACAATTTATGTCGAATTTTTTTTTTTTTGTTTGTTTGTTTGTTTGTTAAGTAAACCATTTCAGAGATATTTCTTGTTATTTGTATGAGTTTTAAAAGCTTAAACTTCCGTCAAATGGAAGATCATGATTAATTTTTTATATCTTAGCCGTGCAAAGAGAACGGAATTTCAAAGCTTTAAAAGATTTGACTATCGCTAAAAGCATGCTGTACTCCCATATTCTCCTTGTACCTACAAGATAATCAGATAATTTCTGCAAATGTATATCTCTACTAACACGAAGAAGATATAGGAATAAGAGCTTGTAAGAATGGTTAGTACAAGAGTAGAGAAAGTCATGTGAGTGCAACACATATTTTTCTCTATCTGTTACGGTTTAATAATTCAAATTTCATCCGAATATCTGCGATATTTTCTGTCACATTTATTTTGAAACATGAACCTAAAGGTCATGCATAGTTGGGTAAATTCGAGCGAGTTGCCCTCAAAGACTCTCACTGTGCAACAATGAAACGAAAGAATGAAGCGAGTGCATATCCTTGACATCCGCACTGAAGAAGAAACATTTCATGAAGCGTTTGAAGCTTTCCCTGTGTCGATACAAAATAATGTTGCGGTTTGACAACCCAGTGTTATGAAATTTTGAGCAGTTGTTGCTTACTTCGCTTGCATCGCGTAACACACACTTCCAACATTTCTAGCTACTTAATCTAATTTTGGGTTTTACCATAATGTTCCCCAGGAGACAGGCTAATAGCTCTGGGTTTACCCAAACTTGTACAGAGTATGGGAAGTAATGTACGAGGATAATTCCCAAAAGTCCTCATCTACAAAGTTCTCTAATGCCACAATAGTTGAAAGGTGCCTCTGCAAACGTTTATTTCGATTATCTTGAAGTAGATATCACCAGATCTTAAGATTCTGATTTTCTCTACCTCATCTTAAGACGTAGACGAAGTATTCGATACCGAGATTTCATATCGGAAATCTGCCCCCTGAATCCAAAGAGGCATATTTTGTTTCAGCGTAAAGCCAGGTAAATAGCAGTTCAGTATCTTCCAGACATGCGATTAAGTTTAAAAAATAAATAAAATGAAATAGATGTCTATATCCTGATCTAAATTACCCCTCTACATGGAAACTTTTTGGATTATTTTAATTTTCTAAAAAAAGAAGTAACAGTTTTGATGAAAATAGACCGCCTCCGTAGCGCAGTTAGTAGCGCGCTTACCTCTGGCTTGGAGGACCCGGGTTCGATCCCCGGTACCAGCATGGGGATTACATACCCTCCGGAAGGTCTGGCACGGGACGCACTCAGCCTCGTTAGGTCCCGGGGGGAACAATTGAGGAGCTACTTGAAGTACAAATTGCGGACCCAGGTCGAGAAGGCCGCATAACTGGCCGGGAGGGCCCGGGACGCTGACCACGTCCCCACCCTCCAGTACTGCACCCCACCAATGACGCCTGTAGTGGGAAGAGGTGGGGGACGCAGCGGCCGGGCGGTAGGCCTTGGCCCTTCATGGGCTGTTGCGCTAGGGGTTTAGTTTGATGAAAATACGACAGTTGTTTTCAAGGTATTTACATGACAAAGAACATGTAGCTATTTCTTGGATTTTCTGGAAGTTTTTGTATAATATTACACAACTGTTTTTCCAGTCAAGTGCTGCCGCTGTTCAGTTGCTTCTCGTTGTGTCATGGAAAGAGCGTTTAGCAGTCTGAATACCTACTGTTCAGTTTACTTTGTACTTATTTTACTAAGAACCAAGGTTTATCTCAATTACTATGAGGTAGGTAGAGAAAAAGACGTGTTGCACTCACATGACTTTCCCTACTCTTGTACTATTGTTACAAAAGCATATTCCTCTATCTACTTCCTGTTGAGAGAAACATTTGCAGAAATTTGTCCCTTTTACACGATATTTAACATGATAGGTCGTATCGTACGATGAATGAATGAAATGGGTGAAATGATGCTCAAATGAGCCCAAGGTCCATAGAGCTTGGAGTTACCCGACGTTTGTCTTGTCAGGATAAGGGAAAAACCCCGGTAAAAAAGCCTTATCCGGATAACTCTATCTATCCAAGATTGGAAATCGAAACTTGTTGAATGCGAGACATACACGCTATCCCTACTCCACAGAAGTGGGCAGAAATTGTCTTCCTGCATATTTCCTTGCGCATACCTACAATGGAAAATGGGAATGCAGTAGGCTTAAGTGATTGTCAGATTTTTAAAGCTGGTCGCTATGTGATGGCTTTGAAATTCCGTTCTTTTTCGCATGATCAAGAGAATATGAATAAATAGAATAAAATATAAAATAAAATGACTTAATACTTCCCATTGAGAAAAGTAAAACTATTTGAAAATGCAAACCAATAAAAATTAATATCTTGAAAATGCATAACTCCACAGAAAAGTATGTTACATAAACCGTGTGTTTTGAAGAGATTTACAGTTCTTTGTGTTGTAAGATTTTATCTTTCGCTTTAGGTTGCCAGTCATTAAGAATTAAAAGGTCAGTAACTTTTCTCAGAAAATTCAAGAGACGCGTTATATTTATCATAAAATATGTTGAACATACGGTACCTAATTTAAACTGTAATAAATGGTAGTTTAAGATGGGGGATATATTTGAAAATATTGTTGCATCCGTGAAAGATGTTGAACTTAAATACCAAGTTTGGCATTTATTTTTCCTTTATGAGTTAGTGTTCACAGACACAGACAGATCTTATCCCTTTATCAGGGAAACGCGTGTTTTCGGTGAAATGTAACAATTTTGTATGTATGTAGTAAAAAGGTTTCATTAGAATAATTTTTTCCCTAGGGCGTCTTCCCCTTATTCAAAGGTTACCCTCATCGCCCGGCTGCTGCGTCCTCCAGCCGCAGCCAAGGCCACGGAGGAGTGCAGGTTGGGGGTGGCGGGGGTCAGCACGCCGACTCCCCGGACCGTAAGGCGACTACTTTGACCTTTTAGGGACGCTACTTTTCTATCAGGATAGCTCCTCAATTGGCCCCCCAGGGACCTAACGAGGCTGAGTGCACCCCGTACCAGACCTCCCAGCGGGGGAAAAAACCCATGCCGGTACCGGGGATCGAACCCGGGTCCTCCGCGCCACAGGCGGCTCCATTAGAATAACTTGTGTAAAAAATTAGATTTTATGTATAGACGTTCCTTAACTGCTATGTTTCTCAGCGTCCCCTTCTATATCGGGCATGAAAGACCACTTAATTTTTCTCCGAGGCCTCTTTATTAGACTTTCTAGCGCTGTAAATGACGAGACCACCGGGTTTACTACCCTTCCGAAGAAGCCAGGCTAAGGATTTTATGCCCGAAAAATACACCGCCCTCCGACGGGTTTGAATCCGCCATCTTGGGAACCAGAGGCTGTTAGCCTTAGAGCCCGAAGTAAGACAAACAAACGATAGAGTGTAGAGAAAGTCCTGTGAATGCAACATCAGATTTTTTTTTTTTTTTTTTTTTTTTTTTGTTTGTTTATTCATAGTACATTAGAACTTGTACCCTCAATGGATTTCCATTATTGAATTTTTGAATGGAATACCAGTAGAATACGGCGAGAGAAATTAAACATATTATGATAGTTACAAAAGTGTTTTGTTGCCAAGCCGGGCGTGTAGGGTGCATTATTGTAACATTACACGACTCCCTTAATGGTTATTGACATTGTTTCTATAATGTACGCTGGTGGAATAACAAACAAACAAACAAACAAACAAACAAAGCCTTCCATGTTCGCGGAGATGCTGCGACGACTTCAGATGATCTTTCACAATTCTGTTTATTTTCTACTAAAAGAAAACACAATTTTCCAGTAAGCTCGTTTAGATGTTGAACGGGAAGACGAGGGGTTACAAAAATAACGTTGAGGAAGACTTGTAGCTTCTAGTTATTTTTCCGCTCTTCTCGTTTTGTTTCAGTAAAGAGGCACGAGAGATGCAGATTTTGAAACTCCTCGAGCAGGAAGGGAAGCACAGCACATGAAAATCTCGAAAGCGCTGATTTCCTACTGAATAAGCTTGTAAAAAGTTAACTTCATATTTTCAGCGGACAAAAAGAGAAAAACAAAGGCCATCATAATCATCAGAAGCACGTTTAATATGGTTAGATACTCCAGCCCTTTCACGTTTGCTTTTCTTTATAACCCTTTCAGGACGAGCTTCAGAAATTTGTAGCCCTTGTAAATAAAGTTAAAATATAATGGATATGCAAGTGCAGCATCCATTAGGCCTGCTTTTTGCAGTTTCACAATGAATAAAACACGCCTCTAATGCCATATATGCAGTGTTCTTTTGTTCTTTTCTTTATTGGTTTCTTTGTGTTTTGTGCACTAATCTCTCACTCTCCCTCTTCCTCTTTCCCTCTCTCTCCCTCTCACACATTCACATTCTCATCATAGTTCCATACTCTGGGAGCGTAGGGAATAATCTTAGAGAAAAATACCCTCTCCCTAACCGGGAATCGAACCTGCGATCCACTCACACAAGTGCTCTACCGAATCAACTACGGGGCCACCCCAATGCCAATCTTCTGGCACTATGTTAACTGAAGCCTGTACATAACTTGATATGGCAGCCCCACGATAGCTTTGAACCAAGAAAAGTGTTACAAGTTTTGTATCTGTAATAATAGTTTCAGTATTTGGTACTAAAGTAACGCAGATAGCTACGCATTAAAATGCTTGTATGTGCTATTGGAATAGTCAGATTTAATTTATGGCTGAATAACAGCCAATAGAAGGGTATCATTCACAAACTTGTTTCTCTCTTTGTTTCAGGTAAGTGAAGTCCCTGATGAGAAATCGTACGTCTGACATGTAAGACACCTTATCTTTAATAATATAGAAAGAATTGTCATCGAATTGGTATAAATAACAGTTTGTGCACTGTGTACATTATTTGTTTGCAACGAATGGCCATATACCAGGTGAGTCAGCTGCCCCTATTTTCCAGCTTTATGCAACACGCATTTTATACTCATACTCATTACATGAAAACATCGGCCTCTAAGCTCGGTTCTATCCAAGTATCTAAGATCTACATGTTAAATGGAATGTTTATTTCTGAAGTTCTAGGTAGCTCAGTTGGAACGAGCGCACGATCCTTAAGTAATCCCTCTGCTGTAGAGGTGGCTCGAATCCCCTGCATGTGCTTTTACCATGTAACATTCACTAATAATATTAGTTGAGCAATAATTGTCTTTAAAGCGGTTATTATTTTAATTCGTAAATGTTTTATTTCCATTTTATGGTATTGTCTGTTGTCCCTGTATAGATGCTTAGCTGATTGTGCATTGGTTCTTGCTTCTCCGTAAATTAAAAGCATATATATGTACTCGTCTGTCGAATACATCCTGAAAGGCTGGCACAAAATATCGTGCGATAGTATACACTAAGAGAGTCGGCATTCACAATAGCACACTGCATCATGCCAGCCCAATGGGACAGAAGTTATTATACCTATTCTATTACAAAATGCAGACGACCAAAAATATTTAAATTAAAATGTCCTAAACCCTCAGAGACTTTAAAATAAGATTATTGTGAATTCGATTTCCAAGTTTTGATGAACAGAACAAAAATTGCACAACGCCAAGACACGAACTCGTGTGCCTGAGGTTAGCGCACAGGGTACAGTTATAATTCTATTCAGCTATTTCGACGCTTGATTGAACCGTAGAATGTGTAGCCACTGCCACCTCGCGACTTTTGGTGTATAATTTAGCCTTTTAACACAGTTTTAATCCTTTGCTGGGCGCTTGAATGTTGTTACTTAAATGGAAAAAAGATATTATGGATGCTATATGAGGTGTACTAGACGTAGTTTGCGCCAAACTTTAAATAAACCGTTATTTAATGTGCGTTTTGACTGTACGGGTCTATGGTGCATAAGGCGTGTCCGTAATTTTTTGCAACCAATCCGTCTGTCAGTACAAGAATTCATCATTTTCTTTTTAGTTGATGTTAGTGTACTCATATGATAGGTCCATTTTATCAGAGGCGTTTACTGAATTGCGTTATACTGTAATAAAGTTTGTAAAATTGGCTGGAAACCCGGAATTCGCTCTCAGTAAACGAGTCGCATGTTTAGGAGTACGTTCTGTCCCTCAAACCGCTGTTCCTCTAAATTTTGCGCATTCGTCTCTCAAAGAACTTCACGCATACGTTTTGGTAAACACAAAATTGGACTAAAGCGCAAATGGCGTTTGATGGATGGCCTACCTTCCAAAAAATAAGGGGCGGATGACTCACCTGGTGTAGGACAATTAAAATATATGTTAACGCATTCGCGGGCTCTCATCAGTGCGCGAGAGAACTTGAGTCACCAGCGGAACGGTGCCGGCACAATCCATATCTTTCAAACAGGCTTCGGGCATGCATTTAGGACAAGTGTGCTTCTAGTATACCGACTGGTACGTTGCTTACAAGCGAGCGCTTAGGATGAACGGTAGGCAGTGCTTGGGGGTAGCAGTGAAACCCTGTGTTCACGTAACAGTATGCATTCTTAGGATTAGAACGGAAAAAAACTTAATAGAATCTAGTCAGGCGCAGCGTGTGTTTACATTTCTGATGTGAATACATGGCGATTTATAATTGGAAGACTTGGAGATGAACTTGGTAGGGTCAGTGACGGGTAGGCGGTTAAGAAAGGAGCGTGATTTCTAAATCTATCATTCAGAATGAAGAGGACATACGAGATTCAAGAAAGATAGTTCAAGGTTTGCATTTCATTTGTCATGAAAATATCGTAAACATATGGTATTTCAATCAACATAAAGCCATTTTTGAGAACATACATTTCGAAAAATATTTCACGTAAAGAATAATTTGGAATGGGGCCATTTCTTGAAAATTATATTGTGTTGTATCCTTGGAAGGTGCTGAACTTACAGAACAAGTTTGTCATTTAACCGACTTTTTGTTTTTGAGTAGTTATGGTGTATGCTATACTCCGATACACAACACATACACATACACCGCGCGCTAATACACAAACCTTTTACTAATTGCTTTTTGGTGCCTCAGAACACGTGTTTCCAGTGAAAGCTTCACATTGAATTTTTAGATGCAATACAACTCCACCCCACTTACTATACGCACTATACGTAGCACAGAGAAATGAAAACTACCGTACACTATACCAAAACGTATTGTGTAATAGTACGAGCATTAATCATGGCTAATACTCACTGCAGCGATCGCCGTTGTGCATAACCACCAGGCGACTTTGAACAACTTGACAGTGCAATAATCCAGGCTAGCTTTCACGACGCAGATGCACCAGAACCAATTGGGAATTAACAATTGCACTTTCATCTGACTGGACAGCAACTGTTGCAACTCTGAATAAATTTGGCATACAGTATTGTAGTTTTACAAAAATGAGTGTCGTTATATTTCAGTAAGGTATACCTAAGCCAAATCAAAGGTGGAAAATTGCAATAGTTCACTGCGGTTCTTGTGTGGTTGCTTATTCAGTTGATTTAAACGTGAATGCTCAGTGGTACTTCTGTTGCCATCTGGCAGCAGTCATGGGAAACATTAACTGGCACTCAGTTGCGAACAATCAAGCACACTGTACAACCCCGGCTGACCTCTTGCAGGGATTCTCGGCGATCGGAGATTATTTTAACCCTATTAAGAATAGGTCACACTCGCGTCACTCATGGACATCTTTTGCGTGGCGACCCGGTCCCCATTTGTCCGATGTGCGGCGTACAACTCTGTATCGCACGCTTTGCTTGATTGTCCCCGATACGCTCAAGAGCACCAGTCCCTTGGTCTGGGTTTTACACTGCGTTTAATAATGGGCGACGACCCAATTGCTGTACATAAGCCGCTGCGGTTCGTCGCCATTATTGGCTTTGCTTCGCAAGTTTAACTCTATTAGCCATTTTTGTTCTACCATTTTAGGGTGTGATTATATCCCTTTTTAAACTTCTACTTTCTTACATTTTTTCTTGGGGTTTCGGGTCTAAGAAAAATAATGGTATCGACCTTGGAAGACTTCTTTAACATTCTACTGTTTGACCTTTTAACGTTTCAACTGTTTTAACTTTTATGTTTTAACTTTCCTTTTTAACTTTTTAATTGTGAGGTCTAGCAGTTTGTGAGTTTTCCTGTTTTTATCTTTTGACTTCGGGCCTAAGTGACCTAGCTGTCGACGGGCCCTTAAACCCTACTCACTCACTCACTCACTCTCTCTCTCTCTCTCTCTCTCTCTCTCTCTCTCTCTCACTGTACGTAATAATTAAGTTATTTGTCCTTGGAGTGTGTATAATAAACTATATTATCATTGGCAAGACAAAGTTAATATTATTTTCAGACAAAAAATGTTCATATTCCCTGCAAAACTCCTGCTACCGATCGGACCGAATTTACTACTGTCATTTACTCAGGGGAATGTCTTTGGCCTTACACGTGCAATCGCGCGTGGAGTGGGGAGCTTCTTGGTACGATGTAAACAGAGTGATACCAGCAGTTCAAAATTATTCTCTACAAGACATTTGGACTGCAAGCAGTGCCAGTGTTGCTACAATAGTATATCGTGTGGTTTCTTGAGTCTCCAATATGCATAATTCATTATTGATATTACTGAAAGTATGATCATAATTGCTTTGTTTGATGCGGTAATGTAATGTATTAGTGATGTTCTTTCGCGCAATGTTTATTGTCCCGGAAAGAAAGGTTAAGTCGCTTTTGAAGCAGGGTGCTAAACGCCAGAGCGAGAGAAAGAAGAAGAAGAAGAAGAAGAAGAAGAAAAAAAAAAAAAACATCGCGCTATCTCAGGTTCTCTTGTGTCAAACACAAGACCATAAACTCCTGAGAAATACAGTATTGATACCATGTATTACACCGTATTGTGACGCAGCGATGGTCGGGCGGTCAGGACCGGACAGTGCGAACCGTAAACAAGATAAACGGTAGGAACAGAGAAGAACGTTCTGGATGTTTCGACATCTCGAACGTTTTGGGAAGTGACGAAGCGCAGTTCTTCGAGTCAATTGGTGACGACTGTGGCGAAGTGCAGTTAGTGATGTTACTGCACAGACGTCTGGTGTTCCACTACCTTGCGAGTGAACCGTCCGGAAGTAGAGCTACGTCACTGAAGAAACTGAATTGACAGTGAATATTGCGATTAACACACATACATAGGTAAGTGAAGTGAGTGATAGAATGAGTTAAGCGAATTGTCGGCGAAAATAATTGAACTAGATCACTAAGTGACAGTGAACATTAGTGAAGTGACAGTTTGAAAAACTGGGCTGAAGTCACAGTACAATACCCCGATTTGGTGTTGTAAAAAAATTATATATTATCATATACACAGGGTGGAAGTGAAATGATCCACCAGACTTTAACAGCAAATTTCTCATGTTGTGAATAACAAGAAGGTCTAATACCAAAATGTTGAAAAGTTTATAGTTTTCTAGAAAAAACATTTTTATCAAAAAAATTTATCTTCACCTGGCTGAAAAATTATTCATTGAAAGTTCGTGATTTATGGCTACATTCATAGAAAATTGAATAAACAGCTTTTTCCTTTGGCGTATTTCAATAGATTCAACGGTTTTTGTGTAAATTAAATTTAAAACGCCCACAATTTATTGCAACAATAAGGCAACAGATGGGTCCTTTTAAATTTAATTTACACAAAAACCGTCGAATCTATTGAAATACCTGTGCCAAAGGAAAAAGTTGTTTATTCAATTTTCTATGAATATAGCCGTAAATCAAGAACCTTCAGTCAATAATAATTCAGCCAGGTGAAGATAAATTTTTTTGATAAAAATATTTTTTTCTAGAAAACTATAAACTTTTTAACATTTTGGTATTAGACTTTCTTGTTATTCACAACATGAGAAATTTGCTGTTAAAGTCTGGCGGATCATTTCACCTCCACCCTGTGTATATATAGCTCTGGCTTTAAAGGATGCTACAACTCTGGTCCTGAAAAGGTGCCCATATACCGGCTCAGTTATGGTGCCCTTAAAGTAGAAGTATTCCAGCTGTTAAAAGATATTTGATCAATTATAAGTGCTAATTTTACCGTGAATGCTGTTTGGGTAATGGAGGCATTTTGTATGCTGGTGTATCGACTACATTTCCTGCTTTGCACAGCAGAATGGCATTGTTAATAATAAACACCGCGCATGTCGCCATCACGGCGGGGTGCTGTGTTTCGAATCATTTATGGAAGTTTATCAGATGAGAGGGTGCATTTGGCAAGGTCTTTGTGCCGCCCGCCCTCGACCAGGAAATTGAAGAGAGCAAATTTGCAATGCACATGGTTCCGGAATGCATATGCAGGAATTGCCTTGACCTCCTCCCTCCTTTTCGGTGTTCGGTGCAAATGGCTTTAATTTATCACCGACGCAGGGGTCGTCGGAGTCTCCCGTCCCTTTTGTTTTCCGCACAGTGACAATGAAGATATCTGTCGTTCCTCACGAGCTACAAGGACAGATCAATGGCCGTCCTGTCCCTTTCTGGCTTTCAGATACGTAAATAAGCCAGCTAGTGGTGTTTGCAGTCTTCCCCGTGTGACGGAGTTGTGCAGATGCGAGTTCATCAAGTTTCAAACATGTTGGACAGCGGCTTTACAGAATGTTAATGTTCAACTTACTCGGAGTACGCGATATGATACGTTTGCTTACTCACAGCGAGTAATATAGAACGTGTATCGAAAGTGTTCCGCATCTTGTGTTCGCAAAGAAAGTAATAAATAATGCACATTTTATACTCGTATATTGATATTTATAACTACGGCTCCTAGTTTCAAAGTTTGCTGGTACGGCATTACATTGTATAATTGCAAGCATCGGCGACTTGATGAAGAAAGAGGTAGAGATGAAGGAATGAATGAAGATGTGGTGCAGTGCATAACCCCTGTAAACTTACTCTGTTTCATACAGTGGACCGGTCACCTACTGATCTGGGAATTAACTCGCAGTTACTTACCTTACAAGAAATTGAGCGAGATGACTCTATGGTAACCTGTAAAATTCGCATGCGGGAGTGTCCCGAGTTCGATTCCCGTCGACTACTCACTCTAACCTTGGGCTTAGTGGTATTTCATCCACCACGATTTGCTTTCTGTCACTACCCTTTCTTTCTCCTTTCTGATCTTTCAAGTTTGCTTTTAGGATTCGTGGGGTGCCGTACAGATGACGCGGATGCTTGTTCAAATGAAAGAGTTCTCTTTGTGGACACTAGAGGGCTGCTTGGTCGACGGGTCGTTCATCGCCCTCTCTAGGGAGCTCCACCGGGAAGGATCTTCGAATCTGGAACTGTTGGTACTTCCGCGGGTCTCTGTGGCCTGTCTATCTGCGGCCTCTAACCTTCAGTGGTTTCTTCACTTCATTCCTACCTGCTGGGGGGGGGGGGGAGGGGGTGGGTGGGTTGTAACCACAGTGGACCTACGTAGGTCGCAGTGCGCGAGGTATCCCCTTTCGCAGTATAAGATATACCTAGGGGTTAAAAATAGCAGTAGCTTAGTTGGGAGTTATCTTCTACCAGTAACAATCACCACTAATATTTCTGTCCCTCGGAACAATCGGAAAGCTTTCTTAAACAATTTCATCACCCCCCCCCTCAAAAAGGAAATAATCATATTACTAACCCGCAGAAAGAAAAAAAAGGTTCCTAAATTTACGTGTTCTGGTTTTTGAAGGGAAAATACAGTAATAACATTATTCGTAACTCTTGAATCTTTTCTTTCTTCAGTTTAAACGCAATTTTCACCGAAATCTCAGACATTGTACAATTACTAAATACAAGTAATACAAAGTGGGTAAGCCTGGAGTGTTAATACTTTTATACCACTCAGTTCTTACTATAATTGTCTTCTTTTAATATCTCCGATATAAGCGATTATTTTACCTTCGAATGTCTAAACATTCCATTTTCCATAATACACCCTTACGTTGTACCCTTGCTCATTTGAGAGTTCGTGAGTAAGTCTCTCTGTTAGACTTATTATTAGGGCTAGGAAGTTCATGCATTTGCATGTTTTTTCATAGGGGTTAAAAATGTATGCTTTTACATTATATGCACGAATTACGGAATTTTCAGTTATTTGGACATGATTTTATGCTGCATATAACTGCATATTTTCTTGATTTTTGATAAATGCATATTATTTCAATACTATAGCCCCTATATTGCATATTTTAATGATTTTATGACTTTTTATTACTTTTTTCTATCTGGATAATATTTTTCATATTGGCAGTACTGCACAAGATGATGCAATTCACGAAGATTTCAATATTATTGCCCCTATATTGCATATTTTAATGATTTTTATGCTTTTTTTATTTTTTCATCTGTATGATATTTTTCATATTGGTAGCATTTCTGAGACAATGGTTCTTTCCCATTGGTAGATAGATTTGTGTCCAGTACGAAGATAATTTTTGTTAAATCTCCTAAAAGAGTTAAGTTGTTTAGATCAACAGCACCTAATATCTGACTTCTTCCTGCACCAGTGTTAACTCGATGGGGAACATAGGTCGATGCAGTTTTATATTATGCTGAGCACATAGAAATAGCCGAAGAGGTTATTAATTCATTGGACTTGAAGGATGCTTCATCAATAGAAACTGTGCAAAATATTCTGTCAGGGACTAGGTTAAAAGAGGATCTTGGTTTCATATCTACCCATTTTTCTTTCTTACCAACAGTCATAAAGGCATTGGAAGCTGTAGGATCTCCTTTGCATGAATCACTTACTGTCTTTGAAAAACACTATGTGATCTAAGTTTGGTTCCTGGTAGCATAGGACAAAAGTGAAAGAGAAAGTTAATTATGTAATTTCAAAAAATTCTGGTTATAAACAGGTGTGCGATATTCGAGACATCCTCGAAAGAAAACCATTTGTCACGCCAAGAGACTTGACTCTCTCTGTAAAGCAGTCGACATCATTGAAATATGCCCCTATAACATCTTGTGACGTGGAGAGAAGTTTTTCACGTTACAAAAGTGTTTTGCGAGAAAACAGACGATGTTTTATAGTTGAAAATTTGTGTGGTGTTGGTTGTGAACTGCAATTTAGCAGTTAATACTAGCAGCGGGACCACTTCTGCTTCAACCTATAAGGAATAAGGTAACTTTATTTATTATTTATACTAACTCGTCTTGCCTACTGCAAAGGGACATTATTTGTTTTAGTTAAATAGTGCAAATTTCTTGGCATATTTTCAAGTTTTTAAGAGCATATTTGCATGCATATTTCAGTGTTTTTTAGGGCATGAACTTCCGAGCCCTACTTATTATGCTATAGACACGCACTTATATGTAGGTATTGCGTCCTTCAAAGGAATGTATTCTAATCCCTCCCATTCTCTGTGTCTAGTGTCTTTTACCCCTCTTGCGGAAGAAAGCAAATGTTTTCCATTCTCCCCAAATAGCAGATTAGTCATACATGTGTCAACAGTGTAAGTTGGTGTAGCACGTGTGGAGTTCTGGGTGAACTTTGTGTCAGATAATGAAAAGAACTGCTCTTTTGTACTGCAGGGTAAAGGGCAGATCCCTCTCCTGCAGGTGACTTCCTTCATTAGACTAACAGCCCGTGTTACTGAAAGAAGAAGCTTTTCAAAAGAGTTCTGCTACAGCCCTACTCTGCATTCCTGTCCTTGACTGTGTGTATGTGCACTCTTTAAACAGAAACTCACATGACTTTCTCTACTCAAACTTTTACAAACGGCTTCATGCCAATCCAGATAAAGAATTTATAGAAATTATCTTAGTGCTAATTTCCTTGTAGATAAACGAGAGCGTGGTGCTGAATTTCTGAAACCAACTTACTGCAGAATTACTATACTGGACGAAGTGTAACTTGGCACTTGTGTATTAGAAAAACAAAGAAATATTCACCATCTATTTCTAAGACTTTAAAGGAACTGACAATTTCAATGAAAGAAACCCAAGGATTTACCACAGCCCGTGCTACACAAGGATAGCAGAAGTGCCAAGTTAAAACTTGTCCACTATACTAAAAGTAGTTGTTCGTCATATTCCTCGTCTTCCTCATCCGCATTTAATTCAGAATCAATTTCCTCAGATATATAACCTCAATTTTCGTATGGTGTTATATCGAGCTGCTTTATGGAAATCAGCTTCCTGCAGTTTACATTTTGTCATTGTGTAATGTGCACGCGCATCTGGACTGCAATGAACCGTGTTCAGTTAATTAATAAAATAAATATGTGCAGTTGAAGAACCACACTTCGTAAACGTATCTTAGATACTGCTTAGTGAAAAGAACAACGTGGATAAGATTGGAAGTTGCAAATATAAACAGGAGAAGTAGGTGCTACAAACATGGCCCTTGGACAGACTGCTTGAAAGTGTGCGCTGCATGACAATGTCGAATTTCCAGTATTAATTTTGGGCGCATTAACCAGAAGAAACTATGTACCGTGAGAGTCGAACTAGGCAACACTGCACGTCTATAATTGATCAGAGTTTTAAGGTCTGTTACATATAACTTTGCCCCGTATCACGTGACTAGTCACCTCTCATTGGCTGCACAGGTCTTCTATCCTATTTAACATGATCATTTATCTTAATATATTCCAAGATAATTGTCAGATTCAATTGTTTTGACGTATGAATTAAATGCAGGCTATTCTGCTTATAGCTATAGCAAAAGAAATAACTTAACTAATACGAATCTGAAGATGAAATCATTAGCTACAAATAGTGATCACTGGGAATTATTTTTGCCTATAGTTCATAAATACCAACATGACTGCCATTAGTGGTACGGGAAATGTTCAACCAGTATTGAATCTCGACCCATGTGTTATAAAACACTGTCGACAGCAGGATAAATTCTTTGTCGTAAATCTGCCAAATTACCTACTGGTGTCCTGTAGACCTGATTCTTAAAAAATCCCCACAGGAAAATATCAAGTGTTATCTGGGAGGCCATGTGACCTATGGTGATCGTGTTATCCATCCGGCAGGAAACTGTCCAACAACGTCCATACTACATTGGCAAAGTGTGATGGTACCCCATCTTACTGGAAAATTATCCACAGGCTGACTGATGAACGATATATGTATTCTCCTATGCAACGATCTGCGCGTGCGTGACTGTTCTAAATTTAATAATGAATGAAAAGTTCCCAATTTCCTGCTAACCATAACATGCATAGTTTTGAAATAATAAACATTTCTTTTATTATAGTTGTAAGTGGAATACAGTGCATATTACGTAACGGAGTTTACACATTTTACATTCTTATCAATAAATAGGTAGGAGGTACCTTCGGTTTAAACCTGTCTCTCAGGATGATGAAAGCATGTGCATCTATCATGGTAGTGCTTATATCGCTTTTATAGCATATTCTTGCATTGCACAGTACTTGTTGGACATCATTCGATAGCCTACATTAACCAACCGTGGAAAATGGGAAAGAACAGTTACGGGGAGGAAAACATTCAACGATGGGAGGGTTCAGGCAAGCCCCTCCTACCTACCATCCCTTCATGTGCATTCGAATACCATGCACCATATACCAGTTCATGGTCTTGCAGGACTGAAGGGAATAGGAGAGACATTCCACGTAGTGTAACCCGAGTTTTGTAAACTTCCCAGATAACGTTACTCCTGGTTGCCAACTTCCGTCCAAAGTTATGTATGTTTGCTCGCTAATATGCTAATATTTTCACTTAAAATTGGACGAGTCATTGGCATTTTCTCTGAAGTAAAGGAAAAAAGGGGTGTAGAAGTAGATATATCCCCGCCTCGGAGTGGTGTGAAATCTGCTATGATATTGTGGTTGCAGAGGAGAGGGTTTCAGCGACAGTCCATGCGTAAAACAGATGTTTATAGGATGATTGAAACAAACAAACAAACCTAGATGTTTCAAAAGCAGACGCATTTTGGGTTTCATTGGACTACATTTTAGCTTGCTTGTCCCTATACCCGTGTGATCTCAATCCCATAGAAGTAGCTTGGGCCAAGGTAATATGAATACTTGAAGAAATGTAACAGGTGACTTATTCATACAGAAATTGCATGATATAACGCTCGAGGATATATCACTTGTGACCGAAACAGGCTGGCAGGGTTTTTGAAAACACATAGAAAAGGAAGAAATCGATCAGTTAGAGAAAGACGGAGTAGTTGAAAACATCGTGTACGTTTTATAAGCTAAATATACTGGATGAACTGAAAATAACGTATACTTTCGCTATTTTGAGTGACTTCTTTGCTTTTACTAGCGTGAATACACATTCCAAGGTTGGTACTATCGTAAGCGTGAGGCTAGCTTCAGACATCGCTGTTTACCTGGAATTGTTTACTGTCGTACTCGCTGCATTCCTGGTAGGGACCCTGAGCTGGTGAACAAACTCTAGTCACTGTTACTAGGTGAGTCTGATGTGTTACTTTAATGCCGTCTTGTTCAGTCCATGGACGTGTATTACCGTGCTGCTCAAATGGTTACCCTCGCGGCATCAAAGGGTGACAGAAAGCAACGTTGTCACGTTTTTTCCAAGTAAACATACGCGTGGACATTTGTTTATTAGAGCACCAATGGGTGAGATGAGTGAGAGAGTAAACAGCGAACTCCACGCTGTTTTACTCCACGTGGAGTTAATATCCATCTGTCATTTGTGATTTCTACACATTCATTGGCTGAAGTGATGCGCTCATTGGTGCAACGTGAAACGTCGGCGACTTTCGAGTATAATCAGTGCACATCTGATAGGTATTAACAAAGATATAGCGCAGGTTAACCATTTGAGCAGCACGATAACATCAATATTCATTAGTCGAGTGTGTGAGTTATATTTCTTTTTGACGTTTCATAAAGTCACATTCATGTTCTGCAGCGCTCTGTTATTATCCTTCAAGTTCTCCTAACTTCAAAATAGTTTGGTATTGCGTTTCTACTCTGCAATTTGTGCATATTGCTTTTCCGCATCCTGTACCCCAGACCACCGCCAGGGTTGGAATTTGGAACTGGTTTCCAGAACTGAACGCCGGGGGGTTCAGGTATCAATTTGTTAAATTCTCTCCCACGCATGCGTCCAGTTATGTTCCCAGATCTAACGTAACACGAACCCTTGGGACCACCCTCTGATCCGCCCTCCAGCTGACGTGTGATCAGCAGTAGGGTTTCCCCTATAACAGCGCCGCGCGGCGCGTGGGCAAAATCACGCAAGGCTAAAGACAAAGGAGGCAAGTACACAAAACTGGGAGAATATTTTCTTTTCTTGTCCTACCGCCTTATTACTTTCTCTACTGGTAAGTAGCGGAAGTATTGTATTCCACCCAAAAATTCGATGTCGAGATTTCACCGGAAATATGTTTTGAGACCCCCTGAATAAAAAAAAAAAAGCATTTCTAGAAAAAGGTCCGTGTGTGTCTGTCTGTGGACAGCATAACTCAAAATCGAAAAGTCAGTTAAAAACCAAAGTTGGCATTTAAGTTTAATGTCCTTCAAGGATACGACACGAAGATTTTAAAGAAAATAGCCCTACCCTAAACTACCCTTTACATGGAAGATTTTTCGAAAATTTTGATTTTATTGAAAATGGCTCTAACGATTTTGATTAAAATGCCATATGTCTCAGATATTTTGATGACAAATGAAATGTATATCTTGAATTTTCTGGCTACAGCCCCTGTAGTCGTATTTACTCTGGACGACTTTTGCATAACTGGTAAACCGTTAGAGATAGACAAATTCTTAATATACAAAAAATGTAGATCTTGCTAAAATACACGGTTTATGTCTGAATAAATTTTCTTGTAGGGTGAACCATTTCGGAGATATTCCTTGTTTTGTGTGTGACTTTCGGAAAACTTAAAACTTTCGTGAAATGGAACATCGCTGTTCATTTTTTATATGTTAAGTGTGCAAAGAGAACAGAATCTCAAACATTTGACTATCACACAAAGCCTACTGTATTCTAACATTTCCCTTGCACCTACAAGGAAATAAGCAATAAGATAATTTGTACAAATGTTTATCTCAACTAACAAGAAAGAAGATATAGGAATAAGAGTTTGTAAGAATGGTTAGTACAAGACTAGAGAAAGTCATGTGAGTGCAACACATCAGATTTTTGAATTATGCGGTTCTCGAAGACCTACACCTAAATCTTTTTCTTAAGATGCTTTCTCTTTTGGATTCAGGAATTCAATTTGATGTACATATTTCCAGGAAGTCTTGATATAGCGCAGCACAATACATTTTCATCTACAGCAACCGGAACTAAAAGTTCAAAGAGTAAATTACGTTATTACGCGTTTCAGTCAAAGCCCCTGTTGTGATCATAGCATTTAGGATCTATAGAAGATACTTTCTCTATCTATGTAATGTGCTGGAGTAAGTCATAACATTATAATCATCATCATTAGATATTATTATTATTATTATTATTATTATTATTATTATTATTATTATTATTATTATTATTATTATTATTATTATTATTATTATTATTATTATTATTATTACATCAGGTTTTTAATGTGTTGAAGATAGCCGTTGTCCATTCTTATATATTCAGGTTCCTCATTGTCTGTGTGATGTTGTTATAGGCTGTCCTATAGATTCTTGGTGGTGCCCATTCCAGTACATTCTGTACTCAGATATCCTTGTTCTCTTCACCACCACACAGTAGTCGAGAAATCCAGTGTATTACCTATGTTAATTCTTGGCCCGTTATATAGGAAACTGCTGAAGATAATTAGCTGAATATTTCAAGGCATGTTCAGGAATACTTTTACAGTTGACTGATGAAAAAAGTTCAGTTTATCTTTATCTGTAAGAAAATAAAAACTTTCGAAAATTTGTCCATGTATGGGATAGCTTTGAGCGGTGGTATTTTTTTAAATCTTCGTGTCGCATTCTTGGAAGATGATTAACTTAAACATTAAATTTGGTATCTAACCAAATTTTCATTTTTGAGTTACTCTGTTTACGGACACACACGTGACTTTTTTATAATTTCTTATGGTATCTCCAAACGTGTATTTCCGGTGAAATCAAGGTTTCGAATTGTTGGATAGAATGCAATTCATCTTCCTATAGGTAAGAGTAGAGAAATTGCAGTCCAACACTTTTCCATGTAGTTGTTAGTTTGAGCTGAGAGATTTTTTATTATCGAAATGTGTATATAAATAGGAAGTTTGGTATTTGCATTTTTATAGTAATGCTGTTGGCCCAGACACAAGTTCGACATCAATATTTCGATAGTTGAGTTAAGTGACCGGAAAAGGGGGAATTCTCCGTTGTGATAAAACGGGAGAACTGCAAGTATGCGAGATATGTAATGTTTCTTTGACACTTGCTAGGTTTTCACTGTTTACAGTTTGCAACATTTTCGTTTCTGGAGCAGCAGGATCAATAATCCCGCGACTGGTCTCTGGAGGGAGTAACATTGTTAATACTCCATCGTGTAATTAAAAGGAAAAATGTTCCCATTCATTATCCCGCCTAAGATTTATAGTCTCGAACACTTGGACTGGAAACCTATAAATCATGAGTGTGAAACTCTGCTGGGAGAAGAACCACTCCAACTTGCAACTATCTCTGTGGCTTTAGGCTTCTTTTTGTTCACTTCCTTTCAATGATAAGAGCGTTTCACCTGCAACTTGCGAACAATAAAATCGCAAACTTTAGACTTTCAATCATTTCAGGACAGGATACTCGTTAATATTGTGATAAAGACACAAAAATCAGCCGACCGGTTATTTTTTTTATCAATCTGTTATCTTCTAAAATTGTATCACAAATGCACAGTTTTTTTCTTGTCGTTAACACAGTCTTTGGTGCTATCACAATTCACAACTTTTACTTCTCGTAACGTTGCTCAGTTCTTTCACTTTCTTTACTTTCTCTGTCTCCCATACACTATGTTGCTACGATCACTCGACGCTCGTCAATCTTCCTTTCGACGACCGTCGTATCTTTCACGACACACACAGCTGTCTCGCACTCGCTGACACTGACCGGCTCATGTCTGTAACTGCAACTCTCTCTGCTGTTGTCTCGCCTCCTTATATAGAGGGGGTGATGTCACATGGACCTTTCTCGACTTGCACACACAGGCTGTTGATTATGTGGCCAGATCTTTCTCGAAAGTTCTGCAGAAAACCCCTTTTGTGTAGCCGCTTTATTGTTAGTCACGTAAACAAACAGTTGCGCCAAGCAGCCTGACGTTGACCCGGCATGTGGTATGGAGAATCTTATCCCCGGCAGTCCTTTTTTTAGGCTGCCCCCGGCGTCACAATATTAATGAAAATAAACGAAATCCATTGTGTGTGTGTCTGTGTGTGTGTGTGTGTGTGTGTGTGAGAGAGAGAGAGAGAGAGAGAGAGAGAGAGGGGGGGATCCTCCATCTCAAACTACCATTTATATGGAGAAATGTTCACTATTTAATGATTTTCTCAAAATTATTCGTGCAGTTTTGGTTAAAATATTATGACAAGTCACTTCGCTTAAAACTGAATCACAATTAATTCACAATTCCTGATCTTGCAGCTTGCACCTGTTCTGTTCTATCGTAACCTTGACACAAAACACTACTCAACTGTTCTACTCACTCAATCACTAGAATTCTCTTAACACTGACTTTTCTGTTCGTATCGACTGGCTTACATATCGAGAATTAGGTAGCGGCGATTTTTTTTTTCAGGAAATTCACGTTTTGCGAAATTTCTTGTAAAAGCTCAGCATCCGAAGCTACTCGAACTATCTGGAACCAGCCTTGTTCTGGCCCGCTCATTGTCTTTATGGCGCACAGTGTGCGATTTTCCAATCTAGGCGGCCAAAATTAAAAAAATCACTTAGTTAGGAATATGATGGTTTGGTATTTTATTGTAGACACCCTAAAGCATCTTGTGGCACTTTTTAAAATCAATTTGAGCAAGGCATCTGGTTTATGTCTTGCCGGAAACGGCAGTATCTTGTTAGTGGCTCTGAACCACTGCAAAACAGCGATAGCAAACATCAGTTTGTCGCAGTGAATGATTAATGTACGTTCTAACTAAGGAAGATGAAGCTGAAGCCATACACTTTAAATGTATGTTATTCTCACCCATATATTAAAGCAAAAGTTAAGCGCGTGCTGTTCTAAATATTATTCCGTGTTTTGCTTTTAAATTTGTAATTGTCTTTATTTAAACAGAGTTTAGAAAAATTGTTACAAAATAGTAAGTATCTCTGGGATTTATATATAATTTATAAAGTCTCAATGGCATGCGTGCAAGAGGTTTCGTTGCTCCGATTGCTCCAATTTGAGTTGTTCATTTTTTTTTTTCAGTTGCGCGTTGCGCGATTTCTCGGAGAAAAGTTTTTGACGTCTGGCGCAAATCCAGCAGGAACAAAGAGGATGTGCTTTTTAATTACGTTCTAAAGAAAACTAGTATTGTAAGTCCGTCAGAAGCTTTGCGTTGTTGATATTAAAAACACGTTACATTTGTTCTGTTTGATGGTCAAAGACAGTGCCTCAGCGGCTAGTAAGTCGTAATAGTAAATGTTTCCATACGATAATGTATTCAGTTATCTAACACAGGTTTTGTTTTTCCCTTCCAGGTGTTCCCTTCTTATTAAGTTCCACACACACACAGTATAAATCAAACGAATGTAATGGTATGTAATTCCAGGCCTATAATTGGGCCACTATATTTAGAACAGGCAGAAATCTGATAAATAAACTAGTATTTTCATGCAAATATTTGGGTCGTTTTTTGGTATTTTTGCAGTCATTTTGTAGCTCATTAAAGAGTTTTTGTTTCCAAAATCCGGGCCCTGGTTATAATAAAACTATGGTTTACGGGATACGCTCGTTCCCAGATGTGCAGCTGGTGTTGCAAGTAGATAAAGTGTGCAGAAACTCGAGCAGTACGAAATTATTGCGAGGCTTCCGCAGAAGCAGGAACACTGACTGGGTCCAGGTGGTCCTCTGGCGTGTGCCACACCTGCCGCCAAACTGTTGCGTCGCAGGAACACGCGACCCCTCCAACATTCTATTGTAAAGATGTGAGGTCAAACCTCGATGCTCATGCGAGACGGGTCAACATCTGCTTGCTCCGGATTCCTTCGCCTTAGCAACTGCTAATCTCTGGGGACCTGAACAGAATACCTACGGAGTTTTGGTTGCTATTTGATGCCCTTGGAATTTTCTCCGCAGTTAAAACTATTGCAACAAATAACATTCGAATTAATTAATAAGGTATTCCATTTACAATCTGACAGTCGAAGTGTGAATTCTTGTTGAACATTTTGAATCACTGATCCTCATTTTAGCTCTTCCAGGCCTCGTACCAAGGTTTTCATACAAAATATTACACAAGCCAACAATATTCAACGTTACCATAGCAACCAACCTTTTCTATGCGACAAATGAAAGTATTATGCAACTAAACAAGAAGTTATCGTTCACAAAAAGACATGAAAAAAGTAATAATGTGGTCATTTAAAATGTTTACGAATGCCGCATCCTGTGCAACAATGGCTGATATTGTTGTTTTTAAACGATATTCCTTTCAGAATATGAAATTTCCAATGTCGGGTATTTTTTAAAAGCTTTTGCTCACTTAACGAAAGATGCTGTACATTTACTAGCAGTAGAGAAACAATGTGTCGAGAATTAGGTAAAAAGACAGAAATTAAGCATTCTTTTTGAGGTTAGGAACACTAAAATAAATAAATATTTTGTTTAACGACGCTGTCAATTGTTAGGATCACATCAGCGTGGCCGGTGTGCCGGAACTTTGTCCCGGAGGAGTTCTTTTACATGTCAGTAAATCTACTGACATGGAGTTGTCGTTTTTAAGCACTTGAACCCGCGACCGTGGGATCAGTAGGCCAGCGTCTAACCAACTGAGCCACCCAGACCGACATTAGGAACACTAGTTCGCAGATGCAGTACAACAACAAAAGTTGATTTTTTAAAAAATAATTTATGGTCACTTTAACTGTTACGCTTCTCAGCGTTTCATTCTACACAGGGTGTAGAAAACCGCTTTATTTTGCTCAGGCTTTAAGGTCTTTAAGATGCTGCAAATGTACGACTCTGGACCACCTACTTTGCTTTCCCTCGGAAGAAAGTCATGCTAGGGAATTTACGTCCAACTAGCTTTTTAACCCTAGATCACGGAGGACAACATCTAGTGACAGTGCTGCGTGGACATAATTGAAAAATGACCATGAAACATCAAAATGAACGTAACTCCACAAGTGTGTAAGTTTCAATGAATACTGTACACGTTTACTGTACCCGACAACACACACGTAGCGACAGTACTGTAGAGCTATTGTTTACATCATACATGAACAAGTTTCACCATAGAATTTAATGTTGACGCAGTAGAAAGTAAAAAAGCACCTGCGACTGTTTGTTCCTAACCTCAAAATGCTTATTTTGTATGACTTTCTACTCTGCAGTTCTCAGCACCTTTTTTCCCGTGGCCTATTAACTATCGTTGCATCAGTCGGGATTCGAAATCAGAATTACTTTTACCTTTCAAGGGCCATAACACGACACGTGTCATTGATGTAAACACCTTGCATAAAGCTGGCATTCATGAGAGTCCATAATAGATAAATAAAGAACCAGCTGAAGGTTTAAGGTCCATCTTTTGTTAGTTTTAATGTCAAGTCATTGCTTACAAACCTGGTGTCTGTATCACTATATTGCTTTCCGGACTCGTTTTGGCATTGCAGCGTTTTGGAGAAATGTTAATAACGGTTCGAAATAAAAAATATTAAACAGTGTGTGGAATTAGAGAAAGTATTGTGTTTCACCAAACATTCGGAGTAGACATTTGGGATACCTTGAATTCATGTACAAAACGGAGGAGGTGAAATAGAGCGACAAGATGACGTCATCAGCACATAAAAGAACACGTTGGACACCACTGCCTGTTTCTAGTCGTAAATGTTTGTTGTTGCTGAAGCGACTATTGTCTGACCACCACTAGAAGGAGAGCTCGTAAACATTTTGTACCGTCACCAATGTTTATGCAGGCTATTATCAAATACAATACACAGTGTTATCAAAGGAATGCGTAATACTTATCACTAGTTACATATATGAGATCTGGCACCATGGCTGATTCATACACACACAATTCCTGGTAAACAAATCCACTATGTGAGTAGATTAACAGTTGTGGCATGCATGTAGGTATATGCGATTAACTTCCATCCATTTTTGCATAAAAATTGTTTGCGTATTACGTATTCAGTTAAGTTTGTATGTTTCTGTTTGTAATTGAGTGTTATAGAAACGTTACATTTGTACAGGGTAAAAATAGCTGTTTTGAAATACTACAACATATATAACTATTTCTGATTGCATGCAGGTATATAACTTCCAGATTTAAAAAGTATAAGGACATGTCGCTTGTCACTTCGCGACGCTTAGTTACGGCTCGAATAAGTATAGCATTTTTCTGCAGTAGACCGATTGTTTACAATGTTGATTTAGCAGGAGAATTAGAACTAAATAGGACACTAAATATATAGACAGTTTTGTTGCAGCTATTGTGCTATGCGTAATTATAAAAAAGTCATTAAAACATTTTATTATTTGAACTTCAACGATTGTACTGCGAAGAAATTCCAGGAAACACAGCGTTCTGCAATAAAACCTGACATATTATTCATTTAAGTGGTATTCAGTTATTAATGCCTCAGCACGTACATGCCCTGAGGTAAAGTAAAGACCCGCTGAAACATCGATGGCTAACCGAGCTTGGACGGCTAGGAAGTCCCCTCTCATACCTCAGACCCCTCTCGACTTCTTCTGTTGGTTAGACAAGAGTGACTGCCTAATTTGGATATCATCGAAATGTCGCTCCATTCGAAGCGTAAATGAATGGCGGCCTGAAAGCATTATTATTATTATTATTATTATTATTATTATTATTATTATTATTATTATTATTATTATTATTATTATTACTATTACTATTATTATTATTACTATTATTATCTATTGTTGCTGCTGTTGCTGTCGCTGTTCAACAAGGTAATTTTGGAGTACTGACCTGGACACGTGCTGTTTAGGTACATTTGTGGTGGAGCACGTTAAGGTGAAGGAAAGAGATGAACTAGCGAGCAAGCGTTTTCACGCTAATATATACGTACCTAATTACTGAGACTGTTTCCACTACACGCTACTCTGAAGGGAATCAATTAGCACACCCTCTGACGAACTTCTCAATACACACCGTTGAGGCGGCTCATTTTCAATACACAATACTCACGCATTACAAACCTCAATGTATGCTCCGGTAATAGCTTTGCTTACCTTTCCCTGCCAGCAGTTCACTTATTGAAAGCTCCTCAATAAAATAAGAATAAAAAACATTTCGCTTTCTCTATTATGTATTTCCAGAGACTAAGGGAACAATTGTATTCCTCCCATAAATATATGTTTTGAGATTGCCTGAATCAAAGAGAAAGAAAGAAAATGTGTCTGTGCGTGCATCTATCTCTTAACAGCATAACTAAAAAACGTGGTCAGACAACTAGCAAACTTTAAGTTTAGCATCTTCCAGTGTTTTCAAGAGAATCCCCGACTCTAAAATATTTTCCTTATCTTTGGTATTCTGTTGTTGTTGTAGTGTTTAACGCCCGCTTTTACTACTACGGCACCGCAGGCGGTGACACTGATGATGCATGAAGATGGAGCACCGGTGGAATGAGATGGCGGGGGAAACCGGAGTACCCGGAGAAAACCCGCCCTGACGCCGCTTCGTCCACCACGAATACCACATGCGGGTCCCTGGGATCGAACCCGGGCCGCCTAGGTGGTAGGCGAGCGCGCTAACCGCTCGGCCACGACGCCGCCATTTGGTATTCTAAAAAATGCTTAAAGCTATTTTGGCTAATGTACCAAGTGCTTGATATTTGCGTGATGTTGAGTAGCTGATGATGGCCTCTTCCTTCTCACTGAATCGTATATAACTTTGAATGGCTGGTAAACCATAGGACGTAGACAAAAGCTTACATATACGACAAAACGTTCAATTTATGTCAAGCATATATTCCTTGTTATTGGTGGACATCACTTTTCTCATGTAGGACGTCGTTATGTTTTCTTTCTTTCTCCGTCATGGGCATCATATTGTGACACGCTGTTTAAATATTTGACTATCGCTTTACCTAGTGTATGATACATGGTACTAAGAAAGGTGTAAATGCGAATTTAAAGTTTATCTGGCTTAACAAGAAAAGGATGGAAAAGTAAATATTTTTGAGAATAGTTTGCAGAAGAGTGAGTAGGTAAAGTCATGTGAATGCAATACAGTAGATCAGTTCAAGTATTTTAAGTAGCCATGTATTTGTTTTTCGTAGGGATGTTAATAGCGAAATCAAGATTTCAAGATTTCATTACTGCTTTAGCTTCTGTATCCCTAATGTACTTCTAAGCGTGTGACAAAACCATTTCTCGGAACAGCGATATCCAGCCTTGTCTCTTATGGGCTAATGACGTCACCTTATCGCTTTCCTCCATCTCCTTCGTTTCATGCATAAAATATTTCCCCTTCATGCAACCAAGCCTTAAATAAGTTTGTTTTTGAGTCCCACGAATGTGTAATAAGTCGAAAAAATAGGTGGAAGCAAATCCGCCATCTTTCTTTCGCATAAAGTTGCTCATCACAAAAGCTTCTATAAGAATAGACTGTAGAAAGGTGGGCAGAGAAAGTGATGTGAATGTAACGCACCAAAACTTTCTAAACAGTGCATCGAAACTTTGTAAACACGCCACATAATGATAATGCCGTTTAAAGCAAGTATTAAAATAAGTTGCAAAGTTTGGCATGGCCCTAGTGTGTTGCCTTGCGGTGCAACAGACCTCTTCCAAGCAATATTCGACATCATCTCTACAGTGAGAGTTGCGGGAACTCGTGTAGACGCAATCGTCTGCGAATTCCCATAGACGTAGCAATTATGTCTGTTTACGACCCCAGAGATATGAGTGGTGGACTCATCCGCATTATTATCGATCTTCGCTTGCATCTAAACTTTAAAGGTTCCTCTGTCATTTGCTATAAAAGCCACATTCATATTAGTGTCATTCAGTGTGCCATAAACTTCCCTTTTGATGGTTTTTGTTCCGGGCATCCTATTGCCAGAACTCGGTGGCAGTTTCGGAAAAGAGGTTGGCATTATTCAGAGATATTACTGTGGGCCACTACCGTGCGTTCGGAAAGCCGCTCTGCACTTAGACTGTTAATATAGGTTAGAAACAAAACTGTTTTCTACTTATGTTACCGCAAGATATATTGGCAGGTAATTTGTTTCATAGTCGCATAACCTCACACTTCGCCGAAGTTGTTTTTTCTTTCTCATTTAACCTGGCGAGATCATATCCCACTTATTTTCCTGTACATCCCAATTCCGTTGGCAGCATAATAAAAGCGCCCTTTTTTTCCTTTGTCGACTTATTTTACATGGCTTTAGCTACGTGGTCATATCGCGAATGATCTGTTAGGAGATAGCTCGGTGTGTGGTGGACAGTTAAACTTCTAGGTCTCATCCCTGTACCATACCATCTTCCTTCATCACGTGTACACAGAGACCTTAGTGTTAGGAGATACCTCGTGGCTCGGTGTGTGGAGGACAGTTAACCTTCTAGGTCTCATCCCTGTACCATACCATCTTCCTTCATCACGTGTACACAGAGACCTTAGTGTTAGGAGATACCTCGTGGCTCGGTGTGTGGTGGACAGTTAACCTTATAGGTCTCATCCCTGTACCATACCATCTTGCTTCATCACGTGTACACAGAGACCTTAGTGTTAGGAGATACCTCGTGGCTCGGTGTGTGGAGGACAGTTAACCTTCTAGGTCTCATCCCTGTACCATACCATCTTCCTTCATCACGTGTACACAGAGACCTTAGTGTTAGGAGATACCTCGTGGCTCGGTGTGTGGAGGACAGTTAACCTGCTAGGTCTCATCCCTGTAGCATACCATCTTGTTTCATCACGTGTACACAGAGACCTTAGTGTTAGGAGATACCTCGTGGCTCATTGTGTGGTGGACAGTTAACCTTCTAGGTCTCATCCCTGTACCATACCATCTTCCTTCATCACGTGTCCACAGAGACCTTAGTGTTAGGAGATACCTCGTGGCTCGGTGTGTGGTGGACAGTTAACCTTCTAGGTCTTATCCCTTTACCATACCATCTTGCTTCATCACGTGTACACAGAGACCTTAGTGTTAGGAGATACCTCGTGGCTCGGTGTGTGGTGGACAGTTAACCTTCTAGCTCTCATCCCTGTACCATACCATCTTGCTTCATCACGTGTACACAGAGACCTTAGTGTTAGAAGATACCTCGTGGCTCGGTGTGTGGTGGACAGTTAACCTTCTAGGTCTCATCCCTTTAGCATACCATCTTGCTTCATCACGTGTACACAGAGACTTTAGTGTTAGGAGATACCTCGTGGCTCGGTGGAGGACAGTTAACCTTCTAGGTCTCATCCCTGTACCATACCATCTTGCTTCATCACGTGTACACAGAGACCTTAGTGTTAGGAGATACCTCGTGGTTCGGTGTGTGGTGGACAGTTAACCTTCTAGGTCTCATCCCTTTAGCATACCATCTTGCTTCATCACGTGTACACAGAGACTTTAGTGTTAGGAGATACCTCGTGGCTCGGTGGAGGACAGTTAACCTTCTAGGTCTCATCCCTGTACCATACCATCTTGCTTCATCACGTGTACACAGAGACCTTAGTGTTAGGAGATACCTCGTGGCTCGGTGTGTGGAGGACAGTTAACCTTCTAGGTCTCATCCCTGTAGCATACCATCTTGCTTCATCACGTGTACACAGAGACCTTAGTGTTAGGAGATACCTCGTGGCTCGGTGTGGGGAGGACAGTTAACCTTCTAGGTCTCATCCCTGTACCATACCATCTTGCTTCATCACGTGTACACAGAGACCTTAGTGTTAGGAGATACCTCGTGGCTCGGTGTGTGGAGGACAGTTAACCTTCTAGGTCTCATCCCTGTACCATACCATCTTGCTTCATCACGTGTACACAGAGACCTTAGTGTTAGAAGATACCTCGTGGCTCGGTGTGTGGTGGACAGTTAACCTTCTAGGTCTCATCCCTTTAGCATACCATCTTGCTTCATCACGTGTACACAGAGACTTTAGTGTTAGGAGATACCTCGTGGCTCGGTGGAGGACAGTTAACCTTCTAGGTCTCATCCTTGTACCATACCATCTTGCTTCATCACGTGTACACAGAGACCTTAGTGTTAGGAGATACCTCGTGGCTCGGTGTGTGGTGGACAGTTAACCTTCTAGGTCTCATCCCTGTACCATACCATCTTGCTTCATCACGTGTACACAGAGACCTTAGTGTTAGGAGATACCTCGTGGCTCGGTGTGTGGTGGACAGTTAACCTTATAGGTCTCATCCCTGTACCATACCATCTTGCTTCATCACGTGTACACAGAGACCTTAGTGTTAGGAGATACCTCGTGGCTCGGTGTGTGGTGGACAGTTAACCTTCTAGGTCTCATCCCTTTAGCATACCATCTTGCTTCATCACGTGTACACAGAGACTTTAGTGTTAGGAGATACCTCGTGGCTCGGTGGAGGACAGTTAACCTTCTAGGTCTCATCCCTGTACCATACCATCTTGCTTCATCACGTGTACACAGAGACTTTAGTGTTAGGAGATACCTCGTGGCACGGTGGAGGACAGTTAACCTTCTAGGTCTCATCCTTGCACCATACCATCTTGCTTCATCACGTGTACACAGAGACCTTAGTGTTAGGAGATACCTCGTGGCTCGGTGTGTGGTGGACAGTTAACCTTCTAGGTCTCATCCTTGCACCATACCATCTTGCTTCATCACGTGTACACAGAGACCTTAGTGTTAGGAGATACCTCGTGGCTCGGTGTGTGGTGGACAGTTAACCTTCTAGGTCTCATCCCTGTACCATACCATCTTGCTTCATCACGTGTACACAGAGACCTTAGTGTTAGGAGATACCTCGTGGCTCAGTGTGTGGTGGACAGTTAACCTTATAGGTCTCATCCCTGTACCATACCATCTTGCTTCATCACGTGTACACAGAGACCTTAGTGTTAGGAGATACCTCGTGGCTCAGTGTGTGGTGGACAGTTAACCTTATAGGTCTCATCCCTGTACCATACCATCTTGCTTCATCACGTGTACACAGAGACCTTAGTGTTAGGAGATACCTCGTGGCTCAGTGTGTGGTGGACAGTTAACCTTCTAGGTCTCATCCCTGTACCATACCATCTTGCTTCATCACGTGTACACAGATACCTTAGTGTTAGGAGATACCTCGTGGCTCGGTGTGTGGTGGACAGTTAACCTTCTAGGTCTCATCCCTGTACCATACCATCTTGCTTCATCACGTGTACACAGAGACCTTAGTGTTAGGAGATACCTCGTGGCTCAGTGTGTGGTGGACAGTTAACCTTATAGGTCTCATCCGTGTACCATACCATCTTGCTTCATCACGTGTACACAGAGACCTTAGTGTTAGGAGATACCTCGTGGCTCAGTGTGTGGTGGACAGTTAACCTTATAGATCTCATCCCTGTACCATACCATCTTGCTTCATCACGTGTACACAGAGACCTTAGTGTTAGGAGATACCTCGTGGCTCAGTGTGTGGTGGACAGTTAACCTTATAGGTCTCATCCCTGTACCATACCATCTTGCTTCATCACGTGTACACAGAGACCTTAGTGTTAGGAGATACCTCGTGGCTCAGTGTGTGGTGGACAGTTAACCTTATAGGTCTCATCCCCGTACCATACCATCTTGCTTCATCACGTGTACACAGAGACCTTAGTGTTAGGAGATACCTCGTGGCTCAGTGTGTGGTGGACAGTTAACCTTATAGGTCTCATCCCTGTACCATACCATCTTGCTTCATCACGTGTACACAGAGACCTTAGTGTTAGGAGATACCTCGTGGCTCAGTGTGTGGTGGACAGTTAACCTTATAGGTCTCATCCCCGTACCATACCATCTTGCTTCATCACGTGTACACAGATACCTTAGTGTTAGGAGATACCTCGTGGCTCAGTGTGTGGTGGACAGTTAACCTTCTAGCTCTCATCCCTGTAGCATACCATCTTGCTTCATCACGTGTACACAGAGACCTTAGTGTTAGGTGATACCTCGTGGCTCGGTGTGTGGTGGACAGTTAACCTTATAGGTCTCATCCGTGTACCATACCATCTTGCTTCATCACGTGTACACAGAGACCTTAGTGTTAGGAGATACCTCGTGGCTCAGTGTGTGGTGGACAGTTAACCTTATAGGTCTCATCCCTGTACCATACCATCTTCCTTCATCACGTGTACACAGAGACCTTAGTGTTAGGAGATACCTCGTGGCTCAGTGTGTGGTGGACAGTTAACCTTATAGGTCTCATCCCCGTACCATACCATCTTGCTTCATCACGTGTACACAGAGACCTTAGTGTTAGGAGATACCTCGTGGCTCAGTGTGTGGTGGACAGTTAACCTTCTAGGTCTCATCCCTGTACCATACCATCTTGCTTCATCACGTGTACACAGAGACCTTAGTGTTAGGAGATATCTCGTGGCTCGGTGTGTGGTGGACAGTTAACCTTCTAGCTCTCATCCCTGTAGCATACCATCTTGCTTCATCACGTGTACACAGAGACCTTAGTGTTAGGAGATACCTCGTGGCTCAGTGTGTGGTGGACAGTTAACCTTCTAGCTCTCATCCCTGTAGCATACCATCTTGCTTCATCACGTGTACACAGAGACCTTAGTGTTAGGAGATACCTCGTGGCTCAGTGTGTGGTGGACAGTTAACCTTATAGGTCTCATCCCTGTACCATACCATCTTGCTTCATCACGTGTACACAGAGACCTTAGTGTTAGGAGATACCTCGTGACTCGGTATGTGGTGGACAGTTAACCTTCTAGCTCTCATCCCTGTTCCATACCATCTTGCTTCATCACGTGTACACAGAGACCTTAGTGTTAGGAGATACCTCGTGGCTCGGTGTGTGGTGGACAGTTAACCTTCTAGGTCTCATCGCTGTATCATACCATCTTGCTTCATCACGTGATGAACAGATAGTGGCTTCGTCACTAATCTCAAAAATGGCTCTAATGATTAGTACCATAAGTTAAAGACATTTTCATGACAAATAAAATGTGTATATATCTTGAATTTTGAAGAAATTGACTATGAAATCCTCCTCTTGCTGAATGTATTTGTATAAATGGTAAACCGTAAGACATAGACAGAAATGTAGATCTCGTTAAAGCACTCGATTTATGTCAAACACTTTCCTTTTTCTCCTTTTTTGTTGCGTCAGCTATTTCCAAGACGTTTATTCTTATTTGTTTGCAATTTTAAATGCATATTCTTTTCTCAATATACTTTTATCCAACGGGGAAATTGTATTTTACTCTCTCCTGATCATATACAAAGAGAACGTATTTCTAAGCCACCACATAGCGTTGAGATCTCACTCGCTTTAGGCTACTTACTGTATGTTTAAACCTACAATGAATGTGTAGATTTATCTCGATCGTGAAGCTGATAGAGCAATACGCCTTTGTAGGAGGAGTGAGTATAGAAAATGATGTGAATGCAGCACATCACTGTTTTTTTTCTATGTAGCAAAATGTTTGTGCATGTGCTATCAGAAGTTGTATGCAACAGTTTTGAGAATGTGGAAGTGTGCAAACAGACTTCCCCGGGGGTTACATATGCTAGATCCCAAAGTAGTTCATTAATTGCAATAAATTGTAATACGACGTACAAATTACAGTGGTCCAGTAGATGTGCGGTAGGTATAATTAGTAATAAATGGAAACACCCCAAATGACATGGCTAAAGCAGCCTGAAATTACGTTCTCTCTTCGCTGTGTAGGCGATGCGTAAATATGTGTAAATTTATATCATAATGTCGCAATCCGTTAGACCAGGGCTTGCCAAACTCTTCATGACGGGGCCACAATAACCGTTAGATAATGAAGCCATCCAAGGAACAATAAACTCACAGATAACATTAATTTTCAACAGTTTTGTTGAACTAAAGTCTACGGTATTATGACAATTTGTCACAGTGACATTGCCCCACAGAAGGAGATCCATGACACTTCCGCGCAGTTGGACTGTCTACCTGAGTTCCTGGTGTTAGTTCCTGTTGCACTATCATTGCTTGCGTGGAGTGTAAATTAAGAGTCGGTAGTGGGGGAAATCACCCCTGTTGTTACCTGAAGCTGGGTTTCTTACTTCAACTTACTCAGGGAAGATAGACTGAAGTTTTCGTTAACCTGTTTTCACATCTGATTTTATGCATTACTTCCACTTACTGGTGTTTTGCTCCTCACTGTAACTTTTCTATCTGACCTTTCCTTGGTCATCTCTTGTTCTCTTCCGACCCCGATGCTATTAGGGTTCCCGAGGGCTAGGGAGTCTTTATTTTTCCAACCTCTCCATTTCTCTAATTCTTCTATTAAATCTTAACCCCTAACATGTGTACCAGCACCAGACAAAATTCTTTTAATAAAATAATCTGAATCTGAATCTGACCTGTCATGGCATGTAATACGTCCTCTGATTGGTGATCAGAGGATATGGTCGGTGAGACCCGTAAACCAACGACAGGTGTGGTCCTCCAGACATTCTGGGGGTTGTGAGAGAGCGATGTGACCGCCAAAACATAACAATATGGTGTTCTCTAAAAAGCGGTTACTGTTACTGCTATTGCTCTCTTTATATTGGAAAGCAAGAGGATTAATGACTTCATTGTCAGAAATCCAGCATTAGCTAACAATAACAACATATGATTTTATAGACTTCGCCGAAACTGGCAAGACTAAGCCACTGTTGATCTATAATGGCTATCAATATATACAAAATTATACAAATCAGGGAAACGTGACTCATTGTTGTAAATAACATCCAAAAATTTGACGGTTCCACTGGAAGAAAACTAATATACTATTAATAAAGATATTAAAATTACTATTTAGACCGGAAAGACTGATTTCTAATACTGTTTAAAGATAGCAAGAAAAGAAACAAAGGAAGGGAGACATGAACACAAAGAGACCATCTTCACGCGGTGTTCCCGGTAACGACATTATCTCTCTTGATTAACAACAATAATAATATCCAGAATCAATTTGTTTACCTAGCAATGGAGGAAGATTATCAAATCCAGGGTGATTGAGTGTTGTCCTTGGGCAGGAAGCAGGGTAATTAGAGGGGAACTAGTTTTTACCTAGGTTATTGGTTTGAATTTTCCAGTATTATACTTTTCTCAAATACATGGATAGCCGTTATTCACTTTTTAAGTCCTGGGCATGCAAGGTCAATGGAATTTCAAAGCTATCACACTGCGACTAGCGCTTGAAACATGTGACTACGCTTAGGTCTACGTGTTGTGATGCCGAGCATGGCGCACAACAAAGGACGGTTGGTGCCACGCTACTTCACACCACATACCAGTTCAGCGTGCAAACCACACCACTCATGCGAGTGAACACGTGACTAGCAACACTCATGGTTTTCAGAACATTCGAGAAAGATCTGGTTGTCATCGCTGGCGTGTTTGTGAAAGTCGAGAAAGGTTCGTGTGACGTCATCCTCGCAATATAAAGAGACGAGGAAATATCAGAGAGGGTTACAGTTACAGATGTAAGTCGGTCAGTGTGTCAGTCGCGTCGTGAAGAAGTTGCAACGCGTGTCGAGTGATTGTATCGTCGGAGTTAGTGTATGAGAGATGGAGAAAGTGAAGAAAGGCAGTGAAAGGAGCGAGTTTAAGAACGAGAAGAAAAAGCTGCGAGTTGTAATACCACGAAGGTCTGTAGGCTGTGTTAACGTCAGTAGAAAGGAACTGTTTTTATGCAAACGTTTTAGAAGAAAATAAAGCGATAGAAAAGGAACTGGACTGGACTTTCGTTATTTTGTCACAGTATTTTCCTATTTCCTATCTATAGACCTAATAGAAAATAGGTAACAATCTCTACAAACATTTATCTGGATTAAGATGAATTAGGTGGAGGAATAAGCGTTTGATTGGGGGGGGGGGGGGGACAAAAGCAGCTCTCGGCCTGTAAGTTGGCAAACCCTGCATTAGACCTTATAAAGCCAAGTGCAGTGTAATTAACGGTTTAAAGATACGCCGTGCCTCTATTAAGTAACACGGTAGCCACTCCTTTTATCTTTCCTATAATCTACATGGGTCATTCAAAATCACCGTGTTCCCTGTACTATCGATAAAATATTATCTAAGCTGATAACATGTGAAAGAGTATCATCTGATGTGTGTTAAGGCAATACTCCTGTTTGTAAGGTGTATTTAGCGAGTTAATTATTGTAAACTATTGCCCACAGGTTGTGAAACGTGTTTAGAAAATGACAGCAAAGGTGTTTTATTGAAATGCTTGAGGCCGAAATGATCAAGAATATTACGCAGTATTTGAGAGAGCTTGTGGAGGGGTCTTAGATTGAACTCCCAGGTTTCTATACCGTTTACTTATGGTAGATGAAGGATATATTCTGTTGTACTAAAACATTTGAATTCCAGAACACAAACACACACACACACACACACACACACACACACACACACACACACACACACACACACACACACACAAAATAGTAGTTTTTAGTTAAAATATGGAAAGTGGTGCTATAAATAAAGCTTACATTCTGAATCTTCTATGAATGGCTCGTTAAATTGAATGATCTGGGCGTGGTCCTTCATTCTGGATGATTTCTGCACAACTGGTAAACCGTAAGAGATAGACAAGATCCTACTGCACAAAGAAATCACGTTTTCATTTATTTTGTGGAAGAAATATCTAATCGTTTTCGAGATCTTCCTTGTTATTAGTTTGAATTTTCAAACTCTTATACTTTTCTCAAGTAGGAAGTCATTATTCCTTTCTTTTTTATGTTCTGGCCGTGCAAAGATAACGAAATGTCAAATCACATAGCGACCAGCTCTTAAAATATTTGACCATCGGTTAAGTCTACTGTATTCCTTTATCCGCATTGAACCAATAAGGAAATGGGTAAGAAAATAATTTCTACAAAATGTTCATCTTGGTTAACATGACATAGATAAAAGACTAAGCTTTTCTAAGAGCACTTTGTTGAAGAATTGTCAGAGAAAGTTATGTGAATATAGCACATCAACTTTTTAAAATAAATATTCCAAGAATGTACGAGGGGTGTTCAATAAAGACTGGCACTAATATTCATACAACAATGTATTGTAAAAAATCACTCATACAGACTGTTGCCCCCCTCAGAATACTTCTCCCTCAATACAATGTACTTGTCCCACCTCCTTTGCCGTTCCTGGAAAACGTGCAGGAAGTCATTCTTTGAGACCCTGTTCAGGGTTGCCTCTAAAGCTTTCACTGCTTTGGTCTCATTGTCGAACCGACGTCCCTTAGGTTCCTTTTTGGCTCTCGGGTTAAGAAAAAAGTCACATGGAGCTAGGTCAGGATTATAAGGTGGAAGAGGTACTATAGAGCTATGATGTGCCAGGAATTCGATAACCGCATCAGCAACATGTGGCGTGGCATTGTCATGATGAAGCTTGCACTGCTGAATGAGATTCTTTAGCTTTTTGGGGATGTGATCCTTTACCAATTGCTTCAGGATAGTGTTATAGTAATCTGCAGTGACTATAGTGTGTTTTGGAACTGTGAGAATGCAGACTATCCTCTGGTAATCAAAAACAGTAATGACTATGCCATTATTGGCTGACTTCTGTATTCGTGACGATATTTAGAGGCGATTATCAAACACATTCACTGTCACAGGCTGTCAACAATCAACTGATAGAGCTATCACTGTGTGATTTTCAGTGATTAGCGACTAGAATACGTAGTTCAATGACACATGGACAGATGTCGCAATCAGACACTTAATGAAAGGGGGAAAAAAATCAGTGGCAGTCTTTATTGAACATCCCTCGTACTTTTTTTAAATGTCGAAGTCAGCGTCAGTTACGTATATTTAAACAACAGTTCGTAACTGTAGTTTTGTAAATGAGATGGGCGCCTGCTGCGACAGAGCTAATCCACTGAGGTAACAAATCGCAGCTGTTTGTTGAGTTCCTTTGAACTCGCGTGCTTTAGGGCGGCACGCTTCCTGAAACAGCTGTTGCTGGTGTTTATAGCTGCACCTTCACAAAGACAGCTTGCAGCGAGGAACCGCGAAATCGTGTGGTTTTGAGCGGGGGAGACACAAGAGAAACGCCATTATATTGCAAACTTCTCCCCTTGCAGCGCTTCATGATTTGTTTTCGAAACGCACGCTACAAAAGTTTCTTCTGTTTGGCAATGGAACAGAGTACAACGGAGCAGAGAAAACTAGGTGTAGTAAGTAAAACTATGGATATATCTAATAGATACTCGTATTCTTGGAATGGTAGAATTCGGTGTCACAGTCAACTGAAGAATTTAGTAACTTGTCGGCTTATTGCCATGGTAGCTTATTTGGTTAGAGCATCGGCATGGCAAGCGGAGTTCATGATACTGAATTTCTCAGAATAATTCTATCTTTGCAACTTGAAGCATAAATGAGGCATGTGTGGTAGGACAGTTAATTATCAACACTCATGTTCCTGCAATCCGTCTACTCCATTTCACTCTATTCGCTCTTCCTTGATCGTAATATCGTCTTTTACCTTTATTTTGCCCCGTATCATTTTCCCCATTTCCTATTCCTTTCCCCGACCAAGAGCCATGAGCATGCCATCCTTCGGAAGGGAAGTAAATCCGGTGGTGTCGTGACATACATTTACGGCACGTGAAACAACCTCAAGCCTGACAAAGAGCGGTTTCACGCCCAATATAGGACGGGATGTCCAGAACCACAGCATTAAAGAGCGTCCAGAAATAAAATTTAATTTATGGCAGAGAAAAAATGTAATGCCGACTGATAGCTGATAATTACTATTCTCCTTCCTGATGTGCAATAAACTTTCTGGACGCAAATGACATTTATAGCACCGGCTTTACAGCATGGTTAACAATACAACACTGCAAGACGTGCTTGACCGGCTCCTCCTGCCACCCGACATTAAAGTTTGCGTCAGCCATTGTTTAATTCCTCTCAGTAAATATATATTTTTAACGTGTATTTTCTTTTGATTTACCCAGGCTATTGCTTTCCTTTTTATCAACTTCGGTACATTTCTTTCTTCGTCTACTCTTTCAAACATATTCATTTTTATTTTATGTGTTCACTTTACATTCTTCTAATGTACTGAGTGTCCGAAAACGAGATCCACAAGGCTTAGTGTGTTATGCAGCGCCAGAAACCAACACTTTTTCAAGAATGAAACCCATGTTCGAGAGTGGGGTATCTCAATTTGTTCAGATTCGTTTTGGGGTGCATAAGTTTTGCAACTCATTAGCCATGAGCGTAGTGTGAATAATACCTATATGCTGCGAGACAGACCGACAGGACCTACAGGAGCTACCTAACAGGAAGTTTTGCCTACGCTATATAGTGTAGTGCTACGAAGGTAATGTGGCTGCCACCTGAACATCACATATCCAAATCGATGGATTGGTAGAGGGGATCCAGTTCCATGGCCACCACGCTTACCAGATCTTTCTGTGGGGTACAATATTCCAGTAACGACAAGTAGTAGAACGGCTAGAACGTTCGCCTATCGTCAAGGCGGCAAGAGTTCGAACCCAGGGACATAAATGCGACATTCGTGGCGGACGGAACGGCGTCTGGGCGGGTTTTCTCAGGTTTCCCCCGTCACTCATTCCACCAACTGCTCCATCATAACCCCTCCATTCATCAATTTCGACTGCATTTCATATCATCCTCTTCCTCACTGTCACACCTGGTGCTGGGCTGACCTCCCACTTCCAGGTCTTCACTCTGTCCAGTCCATAGGTTCCTGTGCTCCCCGACAGGCGTCTGACCCTAGGCACAGGCTTGTAGGTAAGGAGAGGGTAATTCAATGCAATCAAGTTGGAGGTAGACTGTTTGAAACCCTTTTATAATGTACTGCGCTTGTTGAGTTTATTGGCTATAGGCGCCATTGGTGGGGTGCAGTACTGGAGGGTGGGACGTGGTCAGCGCTCCGAGCCCTCCCGGCGGTCTTCTCGACCTGGGGCCGCTACTTCTCCATCAAGTAGCTCCTCAGTTGGTCCCCCCGGAACCTAACGAGGCTGAGTGCACCCCATGTCAGACCTCCCAGAGGGGATAAAATCCCTATGCTGGTACCGGGGATGGAACCCGGGTCCTCCGCGCCAGAGGTAAGCGCGCTACCAACTGCGCTACGGAGGCGGTCGATAGTACAATAAGTGTTACATAATTGATTATAGGAAACCTGTATGACATGCGTGCACGATTTTTACCATCATAATATAAACCTTTTATAATATTGCCTCTGCTTTTTTTAAACCAGACCTTTTGTACCATTTAAGGTAGCCGTTTTCTACGTTTAATTGAACACGTAGCTTTACGTATCGCAGCTTGAGCGAACTGCCAAAATTTCTCTCTCTATTCTTCTTGGCAGATGATAATTCAAACAAGAAGGAAAACAAACACAGCTGGCGTACAACTTCCGGGAGCAAGTGCAGGAACCTTTGGCAGAACTCCGGCTGAAGGCGTTTACCTAGTAAACATGGGAGCCACTTGCTCGCGAAACTACGGCATTGTTGGAGTCCTCATTTATTACCATAAGCACACTAATTATAACAATGTTTCATAAATAATCTACTGTGCTTGGTGCCCGGTCTCACTTCTCAGATTTCTCCTCCCTTAATTCCGATTTATTCCCATAGACGTAGACGACAACCTCCACCTTCTTGCCAATCTTGGACAGTCATTCACAACTGCCAACATGAGTAACAAATGGCTAAAGAATTGTTCATAGATGCTGGCATAACACAAACAAAACTGCCAAATGATTTACCGTACCCAGGCGGCTAGGGACCATAAGTCGCAAAGCGTAGCCGAGAAATTTAGGACCCTAAAGCAGCAACGCGTAGCCGAGAGATTGAGGGCGTAAGCCGCAAAGTGTAGCCGAGAGATTGAGGGCGTAAGCCGCAAAGCGTAGCCGAGAGATTGAGGGCGTAAGCCGCAAAGTGTAGCCGAGAGATTGAGGGCGTAAGCCGCAAAGTGTAGCCGAGAGATTGAGGGCGTAAGCCGCAAAGTGTAGCCGAGAGATTGAGGGCGTAAGCCGCAAAGTGTAGCCGAGAGATTGAGGGCGTAAGCCGCAAAGTGTAGCCGAGAGATTGAGGGCGTAAGCCGCAAAGCGTAGCCGAGAGATTGAGGGCGTAAGCCGCAAAGCGTAGCCGAGAGATTGAGGGCGTAAGCCGCAAAGCGTAGCCGAGAGATTGAGGGCGTAAGCCGCAAAGCGTAGCCGAAAGATTGAGGGCGTAAGCCGCAAAGCGTAGCCGAGAGATTGAGGTCCTAAGTAGCAAAGCGTAGCCGAGAGATTGAGGTCCTAAGTAGCAAAGCGTAGCCGAAAGATTGAGGTCCTAAGTAGCAAAGCGTAGCCGAAAGATTGAGGTCCTAAGCCGCAAAGTGTAGCCGAGAAATTGAGGTCCTAAGTAGGAAAGCGTAGCCGAGAGACTGAGAGCCATAAGCAGCAACGCGTAGTCGAGAGATTGATGGCGCTAAGCCGTAAAGGGTAGCAGACATTGAGGGCCTAAGCCGTAAAGCGTAGCCGAGAGATTGAGGTCCTAAGCCGCGCAAAGTGTAGCCGAGAGATTTCTAATTTCTTTTAGGTTGGTAGCACCCATCTAACCTGCTCTGTAACGGTAATATGGCCGCATGTTATGTCCTTACGTGATAATTTCCTTCCAAAAGAACACCTAAGAGGGTGTGTGGGCCACAAGCACTTAGGGCGAATATACCTACTACCTGCTTGTGTAACAAGGTATTTAGTATATTTTATTTCACTTGTGTTACCCCCTTTCAGTAGATTTGCCGAAATAAGAAATGTTGTCGAAAGCAGGAATAAAATAGACAATCGCTTCAAATTTCACATTCAGCTTCAGCTGTTACTCTTGTAACAACAGAAACAAACGAAAGTATATCTAGCTTCACAAATAATGGAAACTGAGATCTGTATATTTAATAAAATAGTAACCAACATTTATCAGGAAATTTTCGATTATAAATGATTCATACAAACCGTGTATGATGGGCCAACTTGAACCCGGAAGTCTTCTTTCAAAACGTCTTGTATGCGTGCGGGTTTTAAAATAGCTCGTGCGTGACTGCGTATTTTATTTTCACGTAGAAACAGTTGAACCGATTTTAATGTAACTGTTTTTTAACGTCATTTCACGTGGTAGGTGATATCTGACGATGCGTGAAGTGTGTGAAGTGATGTTCAAATGAGCCCGGCGACTATAGAGCTTGCAGTTAACCCCACATTTGTCTTCTTAGGATAAGAGAAACCCAGGTATCCTGTATCCGAGATTCGAACCTGCGGGCTAATGATGTTTAGTACATAACAATCCCATATACGACTTAATGGTATTTTAATGACGTTCCCCAAAGGAAATGTGCTAATGAGGTGCAACATAAAATAACAAATCGATATATCTCGCTTAGTGCTTATTAAGCTTCAAAAATCTTGCGTAACAAAACCTTAGAAGCATAATGCCTTTGACAAGGTTTGTTATCCTCACATTTGGCAAGGATGAATGTTTACGAAATAATGTCATTTTTCGATAATACTATTCATGCAAGTAAACAGGTTACCTGGACTACTAGAAAGAGGCACAAGTTGTAGACCAAAAAACATTTAGGTATATCCGTTTTCGAAATATCATAGATTATTTAAGCTGCACAGAAAGGAGAAATAGGAACGGTAGAAGGAGAGAGAGAGAGACAGAGACAGAGAGACAGACAGACAGACAGACAGTGACAAGGAATGAGTGTGGAGACGGAGAGAGAAGAGGCTGTGGAATCGAATGCAATAAGGGAGCAAAGCAAAGTGTTCTGCTGGTAAGAAAATAAGATGTAATATCTTTGCTAGAGCGTTCTCTCTATAATGGTTTATGTCTAGGGCTCGGAAGTTCATGCCCTAAAAACCACTGAAATATGCTTGCAAATATACTCTTAAAAACTTGAAAATATACCAATAAATATGCACTGTTTAACTAAAACAATTAATGCCCCTTTGCAGTAGACAAGACCAGTTAGTATAAATAATAAATAAAGTTAGCATATTCCTTAGAAGTTGAAGCAGAAGTGGTCCCGCTGCTAGTATTGACTGCTAAATTGCAGTTCACAACCAACACTTTGCACAAATTTTCAACTTAAAACACCGTCTGTTGTCTTGCAAAACACTTTTGTTACGTGAAAAAACTTCTCTCCACGTCACAAGATGTTATCGAGGCATATTTAAATGATGTTAACTGCTTCACAGAGAGTCTAGTCTCTTCAACATAAACAGCACATCACTAAAATATGCAATATAGGGGCTATAGTATTGAAATCTTCGTGGGTTGCATCATCACGTGTAATACTACCAATATGAAAAATATTATCCAGATGAAAAGAAAATAATAAAAAACCATAAAAATCATTAAAATATGCAACATGAGGGCTATAATATTGGAATATTATGCATTTATCAAAATCAAGAAAACATGCATTTATATGCAGCATAAAATCATGTCCAAATAACTGAAAATTCCATAATTCGTGCACATAATGTAAAAGCATTCATTTTTAACCCCTAATGAAAAAACATGCAAATGCATGAACTCCCTAGCCCTATTTATGTCTCTCTGTGGCTGTGAAGAAGGGATCTTGCTCCAACTATTGACATATGAAGCCTTTTAGAAGGCGTTCGAGTCTGTTAGTTTTGAGTAACCTAAACAAAGATTGCTAATGAGGTCCCTAAATCATACAATTGTTTTTGTCAGTGTTCTGAGAGATAATATGGATAACTGTGTGTGAGAGAACATAGGTTCGTAGTTAGACCTTTTTAGAGTTGAAATTGATCACCTATGTCCCGAGAAGATGTAGAAACGAATTTAATATCGTGCGACACAGGGCATCGCACGGAACTTCCTATAGGATTATTTGAAAAGAAGGATTTATCGAACAAGCCTCGCAGCATCACCCATCTGAAAGAAAACATAAGAAACTAAAATTAGTGTCATTGATCTTGTTTTGTTGCATCGAATCATGCAGAACTTTCACAGCACATTGCAGGAAAGAATTCGTCGCCGTGAAGGTTACATACAAAATGCATGTATTATCTTACTTCCAGTATATGTGCTTTTGTTTAATTTATTCTGAGTGTCCCACAACAGGTCTGCAAAAACCGTCATATTTCACTGCCGCATCCTGTACGAATTACCGCTCTCTCTCTCTCTCTCTCTCTGTCTGTCTCATACACCTTTGATGTATATGGAGGGGGGGGGGGGGGGCTACTATAGGCCAAGAACTGGCTGACAAACTCTATATTTCGAATTATTCAAGTATTATTAGAAGAAACCGCCAACAAGTTAGTTCGACAGAGGCAGTGTGGAAAGGAAAACTTGCACAAATCTAATTGCTAGTAGTAGCGTACTATCGAAGCAGTGATTTTTACTTTCTCAATTAAGTGCTTTCAGCAAGTAAAAGAAGTATTGTGTTCCCCCAAAAATCTGATACCGAGATTTCAGCAGAAATAGATGTTTTGAGGTCCCCAGAATCCCCTCAAAATGCATTTTCAGAAAAACGTCCGTGTGCATAACAAAAAACAAAAAATCGGCTAAATACCAAACTTACCATTTAAGTTAAGTATAACGATTTTCATTAAAACATCGTATGTTTAAGATATTTTCATGATAAATGAAACGTACATCTTGAATTTTCTGGGAATGACCTCAGAATCATCTTCACTCTGGATTACTTTTGTACAACTGCTAAACCATAAGAGATACACATTTTACTACAACTCGTTAAAGCACAAACTTTAAGTCAAGTAAATTTGTTATGGACACTATTCCACTCATACGTGACCTGGTTGAAATTAACCAATCATGTGCATAACAACTTCAAGTTCCAACCAATGACAACCTTCATTCGCGAAAAATTTATCACATTTCGTTATCACCTCCTCTGCCTTTCTCATGTTGTGGTCAGGTTAGAGACCCTAGCTGCACTGTCGTACAGATGCGCAACTGCTTTCGTCATTTGACGCAACAGAGCAGCTGGTTTAAATGTAAAAAATGGCTGACTCTCGCTTCGGTGAAGCATCTAATGCTGAGATTGATGAAATAATTCGAAGAAGGAAAGCTCAGAACACAGAATACAACAGGAAATAAGTTTGAAAGATGGTTAAACTGCGGGCATAAGCAGGATACAAGCTCAGTGGTATTTAATTTTGTAGGCCGTGTCAACAGAGGCTGATGTATGCCTTTAACAGGTTAGTAACTACAATACAGCATTTAAGTAACATTTCATAGGCTATATCATGCTTTAATTCGTGAAGTAGTGTTCATAAATGCAACTCGTGATAGTCAAATTCTCTAGATAAATTGACAATCACTCGTGGCATTACTTATGGTAACCATTTTCGAGATATTCCTTTTTATTGGGTTGACTTCTCAAATACTTATACTTTTGTCAAATGGGAAATTTCGTTTTTTTATGTCCTGGGCATGCAAAGAGAATGGAATGTCAAGCTACACAGTGAGAGCTTACTATATTCTCCTATTGTGTTTATAAGAAAATATGTAATAAATTTTTTTTTAGAAATGTATGACGATTAACAATAAGTATGTTTAATAATAGTTTGCGCAGGAATGAGTAAATAAAGTGCTGTGAGTGCACACATATATATCATATTCCGCATCCCAAATTGAATGCACGACGTCACGTTACCAAGGAGGCAGAGTAACTTTGCGAGTTCGTGAAAGTTGATGTACAAGAAGAGTTTTAATGTGAATCTTGTGTTAAGTGAGTTCATAGTAATTCTAAAAGTAGAGAAAATAAAGTAAGTAATAAGATATTTAGTCACAATATTTTTGAAATGCAATTCCACACGTGTCACCGTATACATGTGGAACGTTTTCTGAAGCATCCAGTGTGAGTTTCATGATGATCGTAACTCTGTATATGCCAACATGAGTAGGACATGGGAAGGTTCAACAGTATTGTGGGGTGGCTTTAGACAGACTGTCTGTGCGTAAAAGGTATACTGTCGCATTCTGCGTTTGACTTGAAGGCCCATCTTAACCCAGCTAGGAAATAATTTGTTGTAATGGACAGCTCTCCACTCATCCCGTGGGACGGTGCGTAAAATTGATTAAGCTGAAGCAAGGGTTTGCTGCTCCTGCAGGAACATCGTAATTCTAACGGACGCTGCTTCAGGTTGGCTCCGTAATAAAAAGTGTGGCGGAGTGGGGCGGGCGGGCGGGCGGGCGGAAGATTTTCTTTCTCCCGCATTAACCTAGACTGGAGCTTAAGGTGCAGTAATTAAGGTGCCTTTATCCTCGACCCCTTCCCTCCCTCTCTCCCTCTCCGCAATTTTCGGTTCAACTTTTCTAATCTTAAGATGTGGGGTACTCAAGTACAGTAGCGAGAGGTTTCATAACACTTGCAACTAAAAACAACACTTAGCTAACACCCTCTGCACGATATGGTTTATATTTTTGCTACCTCTGCAAAGTATTCTTGTAAAAGTCTATTACTACTACGTACATAGAGTAAGTGGAGGAGATATTTTATACCACCCAACAATTCTATAAAGGTTTCACCGGAAATACATGTTTTGTGACTTTCTGAATACTAAGAAAGGGCATTTATAGAAAAATGGTGTGGGTGTGTGTGTATCTATGAACAGCATAACCAAAATGAAAAGTCCCTTAAACACCAAATGTGGTATTTAAATCAACTTCTTCCAAGATGCGGCACGAAGGTTTTGAAGAAAACCCCACACAACCCTTTACATGCAACAGTTTCTGAAAAGTATGATTTTTGCCAAGTGACTCCTTTGATATTAATTGAAATGCCGCACATTAAAGATGTTCTTGTGACAAATGAAACGTATACCTTGAACCTTCTGGGAATGCTCTCAGAAGTCCTCTTCATTTCGAATGACGTTTACATAACTGGTAAACCGTAGGAGTTAAGACAGAATCTTGCATAAAACATAGATATCTTTAAAAAGCCCCCTATGTCAAGTATATTTTGACGGAGTGAATCATTTCCGAGATATTTCTTGTTATTGATTTGAATTTTGCAATACTTATTTTTTCTCAAATAGGAAGTCATTCGTGTTTTTCATTCCTGGTCATATAAGGAATTTCAAGAGCATATAAGATCAGCTAAAGGATGTGGCTATCACGTAAGTCCACTGTATTCCTGTATTCCAATCGTACCTATAAGGTAATTTGTAATTACACAATTTCTAGATTTGCGGCACGTAAAGGAACCTCCAGTCTGGTAAAGGGACGTCTGAGCAAAGATTAAGCGTTCTTTCACAGGGTGTTTATTACACATGGTAACCTGTTCCAGGACCTCTCTCCAATGTGCGAGGGAACCGAGAGTCGGCGGGAAAATATTGCTTGAGAGGCGCTCCAAAGTTACTGTAGACTGGAAATGTGGATCCGTTGCCAAACATGCAGCATATCTCGTAAAAATGTTATCATCCATTCACCTAAGCTCAGCAGCACGAACGTCTCACTTGTTGCTTGTTGTTATCACAAAGATACTGTAGTAGCAAGGGTTGAACTGCTCGTAAGTAGAATAAAACTCCAACAAGATCTGCTCCAGATACTCATTGATTTGTGTGTTCACTATTTTGTTTACTAGTGAGTGTCGTTTCTTTTCTGTATCTTCTGTTTAGCGCATTGGTCACTTATTTCTTAATTCGGGGATCTCTATGTTATGTGCTGGCTTACATTTCCTTTATGTTCACCGATATCTGCAAAACATTTGCTGAATATGTATTTCCCTCAGTAATAATAAATATATAAAAAGATTGGGAGGAGGTAATAGGAATTTTAGCCTTTATTTTTTAGGAATGTACTATTGAGCCATTTCATTTGGATTAGAAAAGTAAAGTTTTCAGCAAACGCGTGTCAGACAGGGACTGGACCTATGAAAGACCTTTAGTGACGGCCCCCCTTCCCTAACGATTGGGTGACCTGGGGGTGGCCGGACATAAGAGGCACGACAGTAAAGGGCAGGGCCCCTACAACTTACAGATTGAAACTCCCCGCTGGCAACTGGGGGGCTGGGACTGAGAGACCGCTCTCGATCTGGAGGACGAAGGTTTACATAAGAGTACGCCTGGTTCATCGTGCGCAGCCCGCCACCGTCTTGTACTGTTAACTGTATGTTTAATGGGTAAAAAAATAAACCTTACTCAAGCTACTCTGCGAGTTCCCAGCCCTGAAATAGGGCATCCTTTTTCACTGTCATACAACTCCGAGACTCCCGCCGACACTTAGAACCTTGAAACAGTCACTCAGGAAGAAAGATGAAGTGAAATGGAGAGATAGGAAATTTGGGGGATGTACTTAACTTTAGTAGCATTCGCCTATCGACCAATGGGGGATCGAACCCACGACGAGTCTGACACATTACCGCGTTACCTCGTGTGTTAAGGGTACAACATATGTCGAGGGCTTTAAGAGCCTACAATATTTTTGCTGTCTTTGCAGAGCTCTGGTGGGTACGTACCTATCGACCTTTTCACCACATTGGCCATTGCCGAGGTGCTTTATCTATTTTCGATATCGCCGCAAGCGGAAGCTCGCTCGCTGAGATGCCATTCCTCCTCGTGCATTGTTCCCTGCTTCATTGAGTGCCCTTATAGTTAAAAACTGCCACCAGCCATTCGTTAATCTGATCCCCCTTTTATCATCACACCACTTTCTCTACACATTCTTCTACAAACTATTATTTTATGAGCTAGTTTTACTTTCCCTACCATGTACATAATAGGTGAAGATATTGCATCCTATCCAAAATGTTAATCCCGAGATTTCCCGGGAAATATATGTTTTGAGGTCCCCTGAATAAAAAAAGCGTTTCACAAAAAATGGTCCGAGTGCTCCTGTGTTTGTGTGTGAAATTGAAATTGAAATTGAAATTGAGGTTTTATTTGTGGATTCCCTTTAACTGCTGTGGTTCTCAGCGTCCCAGTGTGTAGGTATTCCGAGGTCTCTTTATCAGGTTTGAGGTTCTTTTACTAGCGCAAATGTACAACATGGGACCACCGACTTCACTTCCGTTTGGGAGGAAGCCATGCTACGGTTTTTTACGCTCAAAAAGATCCATCGCCGTCCGCCGGCGATGAACCCACGACTTGGGGAATCAGAGGCTACTATGTTACCCATAGACCATGGAGGACGACCTAGTGTGTGTGTGAGTGTGAAAGAGAGGGAGAGATCAGCATAACTTAAAAAGAAAAGGTTAAAAAGTTAGAAGGAAAAAAAAAATCTGATGTGTTGCACTCACATGACTTCTCTACTCTTAACCATTCTTACAAAGTCTTATTGCTATATTTTCTTCGTGTTAGTTGAGATAAACACTTTCAGAAATTTTCTTATTACTTATTTCCTTGTAGGTACAAGGGGAATATGGAAATACAGTAGGCTTTGTGCGATAGTCAAATCCTTTAAAGATTTGAGATTCCATTCTCTTTGCACGGCTAACATAAAAAAATGAATCACCGTCTTCCATTTGACGAAAAATTGTTTTCCAAAACTCACACAAATAACAAAGAATAGCTCCGAAATGGTTCACTCTACAACAAAATTTATATGGACATAAACTATCTGTTTTAGCAAGATCTACATTTATGGTAGTAAGATTTCGTCTGTCTCTTACGGTTTACCAGTTATGCAAAACTCATCCAGAGTAAACAGGACTACATGGGCTATAGGAAGAAAAGTCAAAATATACATTTCGTTTACCATAAAAATACCTAAAACACGTGGCATTTTAATCATCCTTAGAGCCATTTTCAAGAAAATCAAAATTTTCGAATAGTTTTCACGTAAAGGGTAGTTTAGTGTGGAAGAATTTTCTTCAAAATCTTCTTGTCGCAACCTTAAAAGATGTTAAACTTGAATACCAACTTGGGTTTTTAACTGACTTTTCGTTTTTGAGTTATGCTACCCTCAGACTGAGAGACACATGCGCGCGCACACACACACTCACTCACTCACGCACACACACATGGTCCTTTTTTTAAAAATGCTTTTTTGAGTGGAATACAATGCATCCTCTGCATGCCATACGTAGTAGAGAAAGTAAAAACGGGATTCTCACTACGCTGCCTTCGAAATTTCATATTCTTTCCGTGAATTACAGCATAAAAAATAATTAAAAAACCATAGTATTGTAACAATAGAAATCTCGAAAATGGGTTGTCTTAAAATATTTTAGTAAATGTGTGTGTGTTTTAACAAGATCTTGATTTTCCACGCAGTGTAGTTTATCAGTTGTAGCAAATTATGCAAAATGCATTGAGAATGAAGAGGACTTCACAGGCTATTCGCAGAAAATTCAAGATGTAAATTTTGTTTGTCATGCAGATATTTCAAACCTATTGTATGTATGTCAAAATGTGAGTCTTTTGCTACAATAGTAAAAACCACACAAATGTTTGCATGTAAGAAGTAAGTGAGATTTTCTTAAAACTCTTCTTGAAAGATGCTCAACTTAAATATCAAGCCGAGAATGTGTGGATTTTCGTTACAGCTTGGTCAGGACATGTAAGTTAGCTATCGCATAAAAAGCCGGTTTCTGTGTTAAACTTTAGCACAATATTAAACTGATTCAACACTAGGTAGGGAACGCAAATTATCTTTGATTGAATAATGTTAGCTTTAACAAAAGTGTTAAATTTGGTGTTAACATCGGAGTACCCTTGTATTAGAGTGTTTAGCAAATGCTAGAAATTGGAAAATGTCCGCTGCAAACTAAACTGTTGTAGTCATATGTATTTGGCTTTAAATACACTTCTTAATGAAAGAATCACCTTGCATCATAATGCATTTGAAAACCTGTAAAAGGAACTATTAAAACGTGGAAAAAGTTTTATAACAAATACTACCAACAAAAGCGTGCTTTATTCCAAGCCATTCTCCTGCAAGTGTTAATTACTTTGAGACTTTATGATAGTGGCAATTTTTATCTAATGACAGGTGATAATGTGGGAATTTCCAAAGCTACCGTTTGTGGGTTTATCCGAAAGGTTTCCGCAGCAATTGCTTCAAGAAGCAAATGATATTTTTATTGGGGTCTACTTGATTTTTAATCAGCGGTAATACATTTTTGACCACTTAACTTTCAATTTAGTATCCACCATTTATATTTAAACCGTTCTATATGATCTTCACAGTCGCATTTTTTGTGCTGCTTTTTATTTTAGCATAAAATCGCCACAGTTGGTCCTGGGAGAAAGTTGACATTTCAATTAAATTACTGTCGGATTTTCTTCCAGGCTGCATTATTTTCTTTAAGTCTGTCAACGTTCTCGATTATACCTCTGTACTTAGTAACGAGTTTTGCAATTAAGATTTTCAAGTGTTGAACTATAGTTTCCGTGCATTTAGATTTTTCGATTACCGTCGCGATTCTTACTTGGAACAATCAGGAAAAACACATGACAATTCATGAATCATATGGCTTGGACGTACGTATAGTTGTCTGCTATTGTCACAAGAGAGCTCGAAGCGCGTTCCATCACCGCCTTCGCTGTTCGCGGTTGTTCTTGATGTTAACAAGATGTCAAGAAACAATTCGCTGTAAAGGCTTAATGAAACGCGAGAGTTTTAATATTATGTTAAACTTTTAACTAAATATTAGCAAACACGGTGTTGTATAACATCACTTGGTGAAACGGTCGTAAAGTGTTAAAAACTACGAAGTGCCAGACCGGACCATAACTTTATCACGGTGCATTCATTGGCGAAAATGGAGTGTGTGTTTTGGTTTGGAATTCTAACCTGTACCGTTCGCCCATTTTAACGTTCCGACGCAGGTTAAGTGTGGGACAATTGACGAAAACCGGCCTTTGAGGCCAGTCAGGTTTCACCGCGGCAAATTTTAATTGAGAATACTGCAAGCAACCATTAGGAGCTGTTGACCGATTTCATTTGTTCTGTATTTCACTTGAGCTTAGTAGATATAGCTTTCTCTATGTAAACTAGTACTCAGACAAAAGAGTAATAAATAGATGTCGCGTAATTGAGTTTCGTGCGGCTTGTGAAAGAGACGAGCTCGTTGGCTAACTAGAGAGGAATAAGTAAGGATGTCGCAGAATACGAAATTGGACTGGGCACCTGACAACAGATCGATGGCTGGGTATGAATACAAACCACGTTTATTGGTCGCCCTACATAGAAATGGCCACGCCAGTAATTACTATCGATTGTTTTTGGCTGGAAGTGGGGGATTTGCTGCACAATTGTTGTTGGAGAGGAAAGAAAGATAGGGAAGACGAAAATCTATAGTAATTATTTGCAGCCAACTTTTTGCTGGGGGTGATTTAGTATCCCCTCTTCTTCGAGGTCTTCCCATTCCTTGATTGGTGCTTGGCCTTTCTTCTCAAGTTTTAGTTCTTCATTTTACCATCGGGCTGTTGTGCTGCAAAGTTGAATGTGACTTTAGAAATACTGGGATAGTATTTCTGGACCTATAAACATATAAGACAAGTCCTGTATAAAAACACAAATAAATGCCTCTGTCTAAAACCTCGCAGTATTTTTAGACTATAATTAACCTATATGTAGTATATTTGTACCCATGTTATGATGATGATGATGATGATGGTAATATTTATCCTAATATATTTTTAAGGTATAATTTCGCTAAGGCTGCTCCTTTATTTGGAATCTGGAATTTGGTTGGTTTGGCGATAAGAGATTGGAAAGGGGTGTAGATGTTAGGGTAGGCCTGAGTGACTTGCAGGAGCAACCTTCGTTTGTTTTATCTGCTAAAAATAGTTATCAGTGCAATGTCGTGAGTAGCTTGCGCTCTCAGAGTACCAGTTACCCAACCTAGGTGTGGCTCGAGCAACAGCAGTTGTCATGTAACTTTGGACGGGAATCTGAAATTTGGACGTTAAGAGAGGAGGGCTAATCACGAACAAGTACTCATATTTTATGTATTCAAATTTTTTTGTTTGTTATGAAAATGCGCTAAACCTGAAACAGAGTTACTTCAAGTTTTGACTTCGGTGAGTGCTGATCGGGGTGTAATGTTTGGCTCAAGAAATGTGGGGAAATATACATATAGCGGATGATCGAAAAGACTCCGAACCGGTTGCGCTGTGTTTTGCCTGTTCGCGTCCTCGGCGCTTGTCGCTGACTGCCGCTGTCATAAAAAAGCGCGGATTAAACCATACAACATTTTAAAAACTACTTTTAAAGGGTTCACTTACCAATGTTTTTAATGAAGATGCTGAAATTGGCCACCTTCGTTGTCCATACATTTTTGGCACCTCTTTAGGAAACCATACATCACACGCCGTAGTTTACATTGAGAAATACTGGCACTTTCCTTGCGGATATTTTGTTTTAATTCTTCCAGGGTGTGTGGGTTTGTCTTGTACACTTTATGCTCTAAGTTACCCCAGAGGTGGAAATCGCAGATCACCTGGAAGTCTTTCTGCAAATCGTACTTTCACTTGGCGAGCTGACTGAGTTAACACATACAAACCATAAATAAATACACGCTGTGGAGTAGAAAACAAATGCTGAGCCATAATACGCTTTGTGACTAAGTACAGGAAAAAATAATAAAACACACTGGTAATAACTCAATCACACGATATCACGTCAGGTCAATACTACACTTTCAGAGGAGAGAAAAACAAGTCAATCGCATGACGTGTACAGCAGCTGCGTTATTGCGTATATATGTGCGCAGTGGTAAAACACTGCGCAGCGATTCGGATTTGGGTCTCTCTGTATTTGCATTCAATCAAAACAACAACCTTAACGCAAATGTAATACGTAGCTTATAGTGAAACCAGTGTAATAACGACCTAATGGTGTAAGAAAACAACGAACTATTTTCTGTGTTAATATAATATTGTTATTTGTATTTATTTTATGGCGGCCCGTGGTCGAGCGGTTAGTGCGCTTCCAAGTCTTCACACTGTTCGGCCCACAGGTTCCTGTGCTCCCCGACAGGCATCTGACCCTGGGCACTGGCTTGTAAGTCCTAGGGGGTGTAAGTCCTCCATAAGGAGAGGGTAATCGGAAGAAATATTTACATCAATATTAAACTCCGTAACAGTCCACGCCTGACTAGGGATGCGTGCTCACCAGCTGAGTATTTACATAGCCAAGGCAGATTAAACACAGAAAGTAACACACTATAGTCTTAATAGACACTTTAATCAACAATAAATTAATCAATATTCGCAAATGGAGCCATAATTCGATGTGCCTCTACTCCTCTATGTAGGGGCTAATATGAGCAAAATGCAGTCAGAAATAGGGTAGTTTCATTCAGAAGATACAAATATTAGCAAGTGGAGTACAGATTTTCCTTTGAATGAAAAGATTATTTTAAATTTTAAGAAAACTTGTCATTGTTCCTCATTGTTTAAGTGCATACTTCTTATTCAGAAGTTATTTACTTGCCAATATAAAGCATGCCTACTTGATTTGCCTATCTGAATTTTTATTTCTTTTTCTCTCTCTTCACACACAAATCTTTTTTCTAAGAACGCCTTTTGCGTACAGGGGACCTCAAAACATTTATTTCTAGAAAGCTAAAAGGAAGTTGATGTAAAGGAACTAAGGTGTATTGCAAGCAATGACCTGTTGCAAAAAGGGTTCAGACAAGAATGGTTAAATCATTGATCCATATATTATTTTAACTTTTACATAGAAGTATTAGAGAGATATTCATGAAGGCAAAAATATGAATACTCTGGATAAGGGAGGGGCAGGTGGAGGGAGAAGGAGAAAGGGAGAGGGGAGGGAGAGGCGGAAGGGGAGAGTGTTAGGTAGAGAGCGGGAGAGATAGAGAAATAGAAGGTTTTCCCTCTGAAGTCTGCTACTCTGTCGGTCCTTTACTGCTACTTGGAAGCAGCTTGCCTAATTCAGAGCACGGTGCGTAAGCTTAAAATATATTTAATTGGATTAGTCCCTTGTGAAAGCGTGATTAATTCGTTTTATCAACTACCAATTGGCGATGTTTACGTTGCGGTTAACGGGCGAGGCTGGTAGAATATTTAATTTTGAGCGATGGTTGGAGATCCGTCCGTCCGTCCGTCGAAGCGTGTGGTTGTGCAGATAGCGGCTGAATTGCTGCCAGGAGGTCGCTGAGCGAGGCCTGTTTCATCAAACTTGCTCGTCTAGTTCTCGATGATTGACGACCTGCAAACGATAGATAGCGTAATGCATATTACTCGGAGAAGTGATTATCCTCTCACAACAGGGGTGCTTGGGTTTAACGGGACAAGTCGGCGAAAGAGCAGAGGGCTGTGTATGCAAACACCACCACAAATACACCTTTAGGCCCAATGAGTAAGTAGAAAACGTTTTTAGAGAAAGATCAACCTGTGTGTGTGTGTGTGTGTGTGTGCGTGTGCGTGTGCGTGTGCGTGTGCGTGCGTGTGCGTGTGCGTGTGCGTGTGTGTGTGTGTGTGTGTGTGAAATCGGTTAAATACCAAATTTGGTATTTAAGTTCAGTATGTTGTCTGTCTCCTTAGCGCGGTGGTAGCGCTGTTGCTTACCAAGCGGGAGACCCGGGTTTGGTTCCAATCGAAGAGATTGAAAAGTAGCGACCCTGGTTGCGTAGACCGCCTCACCGCATCCCATCCTCCAGTACTGCACCCCATTCGTGACGCCTGTGTTGGGCAGAGGTGGGAGACGCAGCGGCCGGGTGGTTGGTCTTTTGGCACTGAGGGGGCTGTTGTGCCTTGTCTTATTATGTTCTAAAGATGCCAAAGGAAATCTTCCCATTTTAAACTTCTCTTTATATGGAAACTTTTAGTTATTTCTGATTTTCGTAAAACTGACTATAACGATTTTTATTAAAATAAAGTAGGTATGTTTTGAAATGTTTACGTAATGAATGTAGGTAATGATTTCGTATCTGCTAAAAAGGCCGTTTCGTGAAGTTAGCGAATCCTGGGTAAAAGCACGGCATCTGCCACCACTTGGTGGAACTTAAGATCGAAAGATGATCTCCAACTACTTTTTAGAAGAAAGCATGACCCAATATTGTGGCAAGTTGTTCGGCCCCAGCACATGGCGGGAATCATCTCAATAAGTCAGTAATGTGGTAGTAAAACTGAATTTAAACTCATTAGGGTCACCCAATGTATACTTGGGTTGCACCTAATGCAAGTACAACCAATACATTATACACCAGGTTCACAATCTACCTATTTGTAATACTTTTAATTAAATATACCAATTTGCCTGCCAGACATCCTTGCAAATATGCAATTTTATAATTTTAAAATGCCTCTCTTGTACTTTTCTTTCGTCCTTCCTAATCTCTTCTGTATTTCTCATTTTAATTATTTCTCTCTGTAATTTCCACCACCTAATTGGTACCCATTTATCCCTCCATAATTTAGTCTCTGTACAATCCAAAACAAAATGTAGTCCATTTTCCATTTCCTCACATAATGGACACCTCTGTGGGTCCGTTCCCCTTTTCATTCCCCTTAATTTTATTGCCCTAGTAAACCATGTCAACCCTTCCCTTTCCAATTTATTACACTTTCCCTGTCCCAATCTTTTTTGGTTTGTCCGTACAATACCAAGGTTCTCTTATCCCTAATATTGCTAAATATCTCTTGTGTATTGATATCCTCAATTCTCTGTCTGATCTCTTTCCAAAACTTTCCTTCTAGAATTTCTCTGTCTCTCCATAGAACTCAAAATTAACCGACCAAAACTAAGGCCACCCCTTGCCATCCTTCGTCATATCCCCATATATCTATCCCATAAGGTATTTTGGCTACCACTATTGCCTTATACACTCTTTCTAACCGTTTAATTTGTATCCCTGGTATTTTGAATGTACATGCTCTAATCCCCTTCATGGCAATGTTACACTTAGCTAAAACTGCTTTCTTTTGGTCATGCCATCTTCCATTACTACTTAACTGAACCACCAAATACTCAGTTTTTCTCATTATGGCTATTTGCTCTCCTTCCATGCTCCATTTTTCTTCTCTTTTCTAGTGACTTCAGTTTTTTAAGTATATATATGCGTCTATAACTACATACATACGAAAACACACGCGCACGCGCGCGCACACACACACACACACACACACGCGCGCGCGCGCACACGCACACACAAACTTAACGTGAGTGAAAGCTATTGTCAATTACGTGTATCTTTGCAAATTCTGCAGTATAGGAGCACACCAATATATGCGCAGAATAAGCGATGTTGAGTGTTGGCCCAACATATGTATGCAATTAAGACGGCGTTACTGCTTTGTTTCAAGTATTTACATCTACATATATAACTGCCATATACTGAGTATGAATTGTTGTCAATTATGTGGGAAACCGGAGAACCCGAAGGAAACCCCCACCTGCACCACTTTGTCCATCACAAATTCCGCATGCCTGGGATCGAACCCGGACCGCTTTGGCGAGAGGCGAATGGTCTAACCATTCGGCCACGGCGCGGCCTCTACATGTGCTGAAAAGCAATGTGAATTATTTTAGCAAATGCCCAAGCTTTGCCCAAATGTGTATGTTGTATTTTTCTGGAATAGCCTTAAAAATTACTTCGTTCTTAATTAGTTTTGTATAATTATCGATAACTGAACCAAGAGAGAGATAGAGAAAGAGTTGCTATACACAAACTATAAATCTGTTTATAACACACGGTTTATTTTAAATAGCTTTTTGTGGCTTCAACCATTTTCGATGTATTTGTTGTTGTTCATGTCAGTTTTTCAATACTGTTATCTCTCGCGATATCATGGAAAGGTTATAGGGATCTCTGTTCAAACATTTGATAACTGTTTCAATTTTCACAAGTGCAATCATTCCTGAGCAAAAATATGTATCTTGTAAGAAATGTGTGTAGAAGTTTCGTTTCATATGAATACTCTGAATTATAAGAAATACATACGAGTTTGCCATTAGTAGACAAAATCATGTAAAATATTAATGGGATTTAAAAAGAGTAACAAAGGGTATTTTAGGATAGCTTAGGATTAACAGATACCGGATCCATTTCGGCGCAATTTATGTCGTTTCGTTCATTCGTCATGGGCTATCCGGGTTAAAAGAGGTTAATTACTCTGGAAAAAAAAAGCCTTGATGTTTTTACATAGAAGCTCCCGTCGGCTTCTCTTGGAAGTATTTTTCTTGTTTACAAGTGTAGAGCCGGCGGCGCCTCAGAGAGCCACGTGCGGTGCTAGAAAGGTGGGAAAGTGCAGTTGAGAATCCTCTGGGAGAAGTTGGTTAAGTGCGGGACAAACGTCTCGGCCCAGTCAGGCGTGTTGGGGCTCATAGCTCAAGGCAGGTAGCGCAAAGGATCGTCTTACATCACCTTCTTGTCATCTTCCATCAATATATCTTGCAGAAATGGTTCCATTTCTAGCACGTACAATGGGAGTATGGGAATAAAGTAGGCTTAAGTGATAGTCACACCTTTTAAGAACTGGTCGCTAAGTGATAGCTTTGAAATTCCGATAAACTCAGAAAATGTGTTTGGCATACACTGCCCCCGATACGTTTCCGGACAAACCTTCATTAACGTCCTATACAACATTAATAATGGTTTTAAAATATATAGTATATAAGGGAGGATATTTTGAGGAATCTTCAAGTTTAGAAAGTAACCAAAGTATAAATTTCAGTTGTGTATTTTGGCAGATACACAAGATTGTGTTATAACATATGTTATCATGGAAATACACTATACATGTTTAAATAAATTATTTTCATGCATTTGTTATGCTTAATTATGAAATATGTAACTAAGTTAAGGAACTTAGTCCGACAACTTTTCAGGGGTAATGTACGTTATGTACTTTAATGAGATTCACGTTTCTTGTAATAAGATTCTGTCTTTTTTTTACGGTTATCAAAAAATTGTAATTTTCTCAAAAATAGCTGTAACGTTTTGATTAAAACACCACATTTTAAAGATATTTTAATGCCAGATGCAATTATATGTTGAATTTTTATGGGTATGTCCTCTAAGTCCTCTTCATTCTAGATGATTTTTGCATAACTACTAAGGCGTAAGAGATGAAACGAAATCTTACTGCAGAAAATGTAGATCTCGTTTTTGAGATAACCATTTCTGTGGTATTCCTTGTTATTTATTGGTCTGAATTTTCAAATGCTTATATAGTTGTCAGATACGAAGTCATTCGACATGCGAAGAGATTGGAATTTCAAAGCCATCGCATAGTGACTAGCTCTAAAAACGTTTGACTATCGCTCAGCCTACTGTGTTTGTCTATTCCCATTTTATATATGTGTATATAATAAGGAAATATGCAATAAACCATTTCTATAATCATCATCATCACCGCCGCCGCCGCCACCACCACCACCACCGCCACCACCACCACCACCACCATCACCATCACCGCCACCACCACCACCACCACCACCATCACCATCACCGCCACCGCCGCCGCCGCCACCACCACCGCCGCCGCCGTATTTATAGGTATTTTTTTCCACACATTGCCGTTGTTTTAGATTTTGAAGTAGAGATTTTCATGTCATGTCTGTTGCCGATTTTGAATAGTTGGTAAGCTGTCTTCAGAATTTGAGAGTAAAACTTGATCATCCGCATATAATATTGTTTGGTCTATTTTATTTCTTGTTAACGAAATTCCACTATTTACTGTTTGATTCCATTGAATTATTCTATTAGTAGAGGTGTTGAATAAGAGTGGAGACAATGCGCAGCCTTTCCGGACACCTTTGTTGGTGTTTCTAGGTTCTGTTATTTGTTCGTCTGGTAGTTTAATTTGGATTTTAGAGTTTTGTTATAAGCTTTGTATGTTTCTTATTAAATGTGGATGTATAAGTTCCTCCTGCAGTATCTGCAAAAGTTTTTCTTAGTTTACATTATCAAATGCCTTTTCATAATCTATGACTTAGTATGTACAATGGAAGGTTGAACTCTTTCCTTCCATTTCTAACATTAAATAGATACAATAATAAGCGTTTCTAAGACTAATTAGTACAAGTGTGAGTATACACGAGACATGTTTTTTATTTACTTTTGACCCCTATGCTTGGCTTCCTTTGGTGACAGTATGGTTTTACATATCCTGGCGTACGGCGAGAAATGCTCTGTTGAACATTGAGAGCAACAAAACGTTCTGGTTTAGCGTGTTCACACGGACGGAACTGTATTTCTGTTATAAAAACTATTTGCACAGGAATATGGTTTGGGCTACTGCTTTAATCCTTTGCAAATAGATACCTAATTACTGAAAACAATTTTGTCAAAGCAAATTAATATTTACAGTGTCCGCGCCTCATCTGTTATTGAAATAACAATATGAACCTTTTGTCATTTTGTATTTACAATATGCATTAATGGAAGCGAATCTGTGAATGCGAAACGCAATTGTAATAATTCGGGAGGATGGGAAACAAAAAGCTGTGCATGTTATGAACGAGAAGGTGAAATCGGCTATTTGTTTTAAACTCGTCGTGAGCCATCCGGAAATATATATGCTGTCGACATTTCAAATAAATCCGAGCCACTTCCTTGTTTTCATTTCATACGCTTCTGCTGTTTAAAGCTGGGGCGTTTTATTTATAGCAGAAAATACAAAAGCATTGCAGAGAACGTGTTTTTGGTATTTACATGCATGATGCCGCTCTTAATGCTTGTTTAAACACTGCAACATGTTACACAAATGGAACGACTGGCGAGAGAGCAAGTATACAACCTTCCCATGCCGCTTTCATCTGCCCAGTTACAAAACTTCAGTACTAAATAATGTTTTTGCACGTTGCCTGGAGCGTTGAAAAGCACTTCACTTGACCAAGAAAGCAAGTTTTAGAATATGTATATACAGGGGCCATTCCATAAGTCCTGGCAACAATGGAATAACGTTCGATAATGCGACAATGTGCATAGCACTCAGTGCCAACAGAAAATAGGGACAGAAGACAGGAGATTGAAATTAAAAACACGCAATTGAATTCTGTGTAAATTTATTGTGCACGAAGGTTTACCGGAAACACATGTTTGGACACACCCTGGACCTCCTCCTCCCTAAAATAAAAAAGGGGGGGGGGGCTGAAAAAGCTCTATCTGTATGCATTTGCTTGAGAACAGCATAATTAAAAAACAAAAACTTAGGGTACATATGACTGAATTTTCCAACTCCTATACTTTTTAATCAATTTTGATGAAAGTTTGTGTGCATACTTATATTGTAACCATATTATGCTGTGCAAAGTTTCAACTTTGTATGTTGCTTGGTTCAAGAAATATTGTAAATTATTTAAATAAATTAATAGTCGCACTTAAAAAGGCCCTTGCGACAAAGTTTTGATCCAATTATTCTAAAATTTTGTAGAGATGTACTTTAAACAGGGATAAATTAGAATTGTATTGGGTTTTTATATCTGGTTATTTGTTTGGCTTACAGAAAAATGTAAATATTTATATTTCATAATTTTTAAAAAATATGGAGTAACAACCTGATCTGAAGGATAAAAAACACTAAAATCCATCTGATATCAAATCCCAATACAATTTTTATTTAGAGTACATATTACTACATACTGTGCAAGTTTCAAGCCATTCTGATAAGAAATGCTCCGCAAGGAGCATTTTGTATTGAGCAAAATGCTGAAAAATTGCAAACTGAGAAAAGGGCAAAAGAAGATAAACTGACCTCAGAATTGCCCTGGACCATATGTCTCCCCCTCAGACCTCTTGTTTCTTTCTTCAGATGATATTTTCAATTACATTACAAATGGCAGTAGCCAATCATTAGCAAGTTGCTGTTCACCTACTTCAAAATAGGAGTGAAATGGCACAGTAACAGTTATATCGTAAAAGTGGGCGTATATGGACATTTAAATATCACGCACATGGAGTTAAGGGATGGCTTCTATTAGCTTTAAAAATGGCAGAACTGAAAAAATAATGGATGCAATCTTGCTATTTAAGTTCAGCTTCTGTCAAGGATACGACATGAAGGTTTTCAAGAAAAACCACCTACCCCAAACTACCCTTTACATGGAACTTTTATCGAAAATGTTGATTTTGCTTTCCGACAGATTAAAATACCACACGTTTAAGATATTTTCATGACAAATGAAACGTATATTTTGAACTTTCTGGGAATGACCTCAGAAGTCATTCTGATTGACTTTTGTAAACCTGGTATACCGTAACAGATGTAACACACAATTTATGTCAAATACATTATTTTGTGAACTCAACCATTTCCCAGATATTCCTTGTTTTTGGTTTGAATTTTCCAATATTTATACATTTCGCAAATTGTAAGTCATTTGTTTTTTATGTCCTTGCGATGCAAAGTGAACGAGATTTCAAAGGTATCACATAGCGACCAGCTCTTAAAAGATTTGACTAGGTATCGCTTAAGTATACTATATTCTCCTATTCTTATGGTACCTACAAACGTTACTATGAAGTGAATGGAAGAATACATTTTTGTAAGAATATATTTTATTGTAGAGAAAGGCATGTCCGATTTTTAAAAAGAGAGACCGAACTGAACGTGATAATTATAGAGGAATCAATCTTTTGAACTCAGGTTACAAGATCTATGCAAAAATCATAACACAAAGAATTGCTCCGATCTCAGGAACTAAATTGCATGATTCACAAAATGGATTTAGAAAAGGGCGTTCGTGCAATGGTTGTATCTTCACAATAACACGGATTATGGAGAAACGACGAGAATATAATCTACAAACTCTAATAGCTTTTATAGACTATGTAAAAGCTTTTGATAAAATAAAAAGAAATCTGCTATGGGAAATAATGATTAAAAATGGATTTCCTCAACATTTAGTAAGAACAGCACAAAGTATGTATATAAATACAAAATTTAAATTGGAGAAATCCATAGAAAATGATAACCTAGTAGAGATTAATTTAGGACTAAGACAGGGGTGTCCATTGTCACCTACCCTATTTAATATATATAAATGACGCAGTTGTACGATGACAAACTATGCTCAGAACACATTTTAAAATAAAGGGGAGAAATGTTGACACATTGCTGTTTGCTGATGACCAGATTTTAATTGCGGAGACGGAAGATAACTTACAAAGAGCCATACATGAATTAAATAATATTACAAGAGAATATAATCTTCAAATTTCATATGAAAAAACAAAAATAATGGCTTTTATAGGAACAAACCATTTAAGAGCAAAAATTTGTATAAATGATAAACCCATCCAACAACAAAGTGATTTTAATTATCTTGGCTATATTGTGTCGTATACCAGCAATAGAGATATACAAAACAAAATAAACAAATTCCAAACAATATGTGGCACAATAAAAATAACTTTTAAAAATTGTAATCGTCAAACTTTGTTAAAACTGTATAAAATAATGGCGATCCCAACCCTGCTTTATGGGTGTGAAAACTGGGTCACAACAGAAGAAAGTGGAGGCTGCTGAGATGAAATTTCTGAGACAGGTGGCAGGTTATTGACTCATAGACAAGAAAAGAAACGAGGATATTAGAAGAGAATTGGAAATTCAGAGTCTAAATGAAACAATCATTGCATACAGGCAAAAATGGCAAGATCATGTGCAGAGAATGACCGAAGACCGTACACCACAAATAGTGCACAAGTATAAACCTGTAGGTAGAAGAAATGTTGGCAGGCCACGAATGAGATGGTCCGATCAATTTCCTTGAAGTCGGAACGAGCCACAAGGCTTATACCGTGATGATGATGATGATGATGATGATGATGATGATGATGATGATGATGATGATGAAAGGCAAGTGCAGCACATGGAGGACTCAAGTTCCAATTTGGGTTTATGCGAGTTGCCTGAATAGGATTTGTTGTTCTGATAGCCGATTGTGTGTATTAGCTTTGGGGTCATCGTGGCCCGGTCTCATCTGAACATCATTGACATTTAACATCGAGAAAAAGACACAAATATCACGTGTTGACTGTAGACTTTATTGCTGAGTCTTCTATTCATACGCGTGGTATTCGATATTGACCAATAACGATTAGCAAGGCCTGGGATATCGGTCAATCATGGTCGGTTATCGAATAATATGCTTGCGAGTTATCGGAAGAAACCTCCGCAGCTACTGAACCGTACTAGTATTGATAGACCTTTCAGTCCAGTCCATTTACCAGATTCCTTCAAGATCTATAGTGTTATATTCATACTGCCCTCTTACAAATGTTCTTAACAAATCAAATCTTTTTAAGAGGTGGTTGCAATGTGGGAGCTTTGAAATCCCGTTCTCCTTGTATCATCAGGATTAAAAGAGAAAGAGATCAATGATTTTCTACTTGAGAACAGCATAAGTATTTGAATGTTCAAACTAATAATGAGTGTTTAAAATATTATCATAACAAATGAAATGCACATACACGCGCGCACGCACGCGGTCACACACACACACACACACACACACACACACACACACACACACACACACACACACAGACACACACCAGTGGCGGCTCGCAGTCAACATTTTAGGGTAGGCAAAGTGTAACAGTAACAAAAAAAAAAAAAAAATAAAACAATAATAATAATAATAATAATAATAATAATAATAATAATAATAATAATAATAATAATAATAATAATAATAATAATAATAATAATAAACCCCGTTTATCCGAAATATAGGGGGCGAAGTCATTGTGGATAACGCAAACAATATATTGTTTGGTTGTTTAATAAGAGCAGAGTGAATGAGTGTGACTTACGGACGAATTACCGCCAAAACTAAAATCACGAGTGTCGGCAGACTTTTTTCCAGGGGGGGGGGCACATGTTGGAAATTTGTAATCATATAATATTAAATCATTATTTTACTGTCAAAATTTATAGTATTTGTTGCAGATAACCGTATTAATTTGTGCTTAACAAAAATTGTTCTTTACATCAAAATTAAAATAATAGTTTAAAAGTCAGTAACTGACTGCACATTAAGTTCACCAACTTCCAAGGGGGGCCCGTGGCACCCCTTGCCCCCGTTTCGCTACGCCCATGACTAAAATAGATTAAGAAATTGAAAAATTGTCTGACTGCAGCTTTGTGTTAAATAGCTAAAACACTCCTCTTTTCATTGTCAGTGCGCCGCGAAAGCGAAATTTGTAACAGTTCACTAATTAAGTCGGTCATACTGGTATTACACAGAGATAACGACAGATGCAGATCTCTCAGATCTTCGTTCGTGGAGTATGGCTGTTCGGAAAATGTCGCATAATTTCGGATTTGGGCCGGCAAGTGTTCGGACTGCTGGCAGACGCGTCTACGCATGCTCGGAATGCATATACAGACCGAATGTTTCCTTATCCCTGTTCAAGGGCCTCGTACTGAGGAAATGGGGCCGGGCAGGCAGAGGTTAAGCTAGCCTGCTCTCCACTACCCAGGTTCCATGCGTATCATTTCTGCCGCGCGTTTCAAACACGCAGCGCAGTTTTGATGAATCGGAATTGAGATTAAAGGATTTAACCATGCGCTGGTCATTATAACCGAGAAAACTTTTCTTGAACTGCAATTTAGGGGAAAATGACGGCTCAAATGATAAAATGCAGAATCATAGTTAAACATTATTTGTTGATGTATTACGATAGGGTAGGCAGTGCCTACTCTGCCTACCCTGCCTACCGTGAGGAGCCGCGCCTGACACACACACACACACACACACACACACACACACACACACACACACACACACACACACACACACACACACACTTCGATGCTCCCCACTTTTTTGCTTTCTCTGCTACGTATATTAAGTAGAGGATTGTATTCCACCCAAAAATTCGATGTCCATATTTCACCGGAAATGTATGTTTTGAGGCCCCCTGAATAAAAAAAGCATTTTCAGAAAGAGATCCCTGCTGTCTGTGGACAGCATAACTTAAAAACGAAAAGTCGGTTAAAAACCAAATTTGATATTTAAGCTTAACATCTTTTAAGGATGCGACACGAAGATTTTTGAAGAAAATTGCTCCACCCTAAACTGCCCTTTACGTGGAAAATTTTGATTTTCTCGAAAATGGCTCTAATGATTTTGACTATCATGCCATATGTTTGAGTTATTTTTATGGCAAACGAAAAGTATATTTTTAGTTTTTTGGCTATAGCTAATGTAGTCCTGCTTACTCTGAATGAATTTTGCATAACTGGTAAACCGTAAGAGATAGACCAAATCTTACTACACAAAAATGTAGATCTGTCTAAAACACACAATTTATGTCCGAATAAATTTTGTTTTATAGAGTGAACCATTTCGGAGATATTCCAGGTTATTATTTGTGTGAGGTTTGGAAAACAAACTTTCGTCAAATGGAACATCATTAATTTTTTTGTTAGCCTTGCTAAGAGAACGGAATGTTAAACCTTTAAAAGATTTGACTGTCGCTGAAAGTCATATTCCTCTTGCACCAGGGAAATAAGGAATAAGGTAATTTCTGCAAATGTGTATTTCAACTTACACGAAGAAGATATAGGGATAATAGTTTGTAAGAATAGTTAGTACAAGAGTAGAGAAAGCATGTGAGTGCAACACATTAGATTTTTATTTTTTATTTTTTTTTTTTTATTTGACCCACGGAGTCGTAAAATATGTATTTCCAAGGTCCAAAGAAATGTCATTCGAGGATACGAGTTTCATTGGATAAATTGATAAGCTCTCGTGGGAATAGGTAGGTACCTATGAAAAAGCTATTGTCTGTAGGACATTACCTTGTGCAGCAATACCAATCTAGACTTGAAAGCAGAAGATAAACCACCTGCAGAGGCCTCTGGGCGTGACGCGTAGTTGCATTTATTTAGCGAGACCATTGACGTCACCATGGCAACGTGCTTTGAATCATGGCATTGCTGCCCCATTAGTCTGAAGGGAGTTTGTGGTTTTAATAAACTGGGCAATTTGAGTATCCTTTGTGGACGAGCACAATGGACTAGTTACAGTGACACTGTCTGACCGCGTGCATCTTCCGAGTCAGGGAGGCCTTTGTGCGGACACCACTAATGCACAGGACGTACAGAAGTTTCCATCAAATGTAGGTATGTGTAGAGGCCCGCACAACTAAAAAGAAGAGTGAAAGAAAAAAGAATGTGATGTGTGCACTCACATCACTGTCTACTCTACGAGTATACTCGTAGTGCGAACTATTCTTCCGTGTATTTCATGTTAGTCGAGATAAACATTGGCAGAAATGGTTTTATCACATATTTTATTGTGGATGTTTGGGAAATATGGGAATAGCGTAAGCTTAAGTTATAATCAAATCTTTTAAGAGCTGATCGCTCTGTGATTGCTTTGAAACTCCGTTCTCTTAGCATAAACAAATGAATAAAGACTTCCCATTTGAGCAAGGAATTTCTTGCAAAATGGTAAACTCCACAGAAAATGTTATTTGACATAAATTGTGTGCTTTAACAAGATCTAAATTTTTGTGTATTAATATATTGTCTATCTGTTACGGTTTACCACTTATACAAAGTGTCGAGATTGACGAGCAGTTCAGAAGCTATTCCCAAAAGGTGCAATATATGCATTTCAGTTGTCATGAAAATATCTGAAACTTAGGATATTTTAATAAAATCGTAAATGGCAGTTTGAGTTGGGGGATTTTCTTGAAATCTTCCTGTGGCATCCTTGAAAGGTGCTGAACTTAAGTACAACTTTGGTATTTAACCTACTTTTCGCGGAGTATTTGTCTAAAATGCTTTTTTGTGGAGGCACCTGAAAACGTGTGTTTCCAGTAAAATCTAGGCATTGAATTTTTAGGTTCAATGCTACTTGTACCTTTTGTACCCACTGTGCAGGTAGAGAATATTATTTTATTAAAATACATCAACAACTTCCCACATTTCTGGGTTGCCAAATTGACAGAGTAAACAAGAAGAAAAAAAAAATAACATTAAGTTACTAGACAAAGTTGGCTAATTCTGAGTGGGTTTCTTTTTTTGAAATCGATATCCCTGGTATTAGCTGCATTAGAAAATAAAAGCGGACACACATATACACATAGATGAACTCTCTTTCTTTCCCTCTTAACTTTTTTCTAACATTTTTTTTTTTAAATTCTGGGATCTTCAAAACATGTATTTACGTTTGGTAAACCCTCGATAGAATTTTTGGGTGGAGTGCTATACCTACTTTCTCTAACTAGTAGTGTCGCGGCAGAAGTAAAGCAAGTTGGGACTACAATCATATTGGACTCTGTCCAGCTTTTTTTTCCTTGCAAGTAGAGTTGCAATAAACCACACGCGATGCAGCGTCTTCTCTCTTTCTCTCACTGATAAGAGTCTCAAACTCAGGACTCCTCTCTTCAACGATCGCTCACTTGGTCTGTAACGATTGTTAGATGCAGCACAACACTTGCCCTCACATCTCCAAGTCTCGCACAGTGCATTATTGGTCCCATTTTCATTGAGAGAACTGTCAGAGTAGTCAAGTACAGGCGAGGTACTTGATCAGGACTTTGTTACGTCTGCGCCTGCGCGATGCTGGTTCATGCAGGATGGAGCAAGTCTTCGCTTTCCTTCAGGCGACATAGGTGACAGGTAATCTGACAGCATAGGCCTTGTATGAATTAGATTCTTTTACCTTTGCATTAGCTCCTTACTAAGAAAAGCACCGATTTTTTGGGGGAAAGAAGACGTTTGTGTGCTTTTGCGCATCTTGTAATGTATGTATAAATTAGGCTTGAAAAATCCAATAATACTACCGTATTCGAACGTAGGTGTATTTCTGTTACAATCAAATTAATAATCTGAAGACAGAACAGTGGCATATTTGATGCATGTAACGTCTAGTTCCAGCAAGCCTGAATGTAGAGCGGTACATAGATATATCCACATTAATTGAATAGGAGAGAAATGTTCCATATGTCGATACGCGCGTTGCACCCATCTGCGTTCCGCTTGTTAAAACAAACCATTAAGCAAGAAGTCAAGAAAAAGGAGAAATGAAGTCCATTGCACTTGTTATGACTAGGGGGTCTAGACTTCCGGCAAACGCCTCCGACCCCAGTGGGGACCTCCGTTAGCATCAGAGACGAATCAACTGTATATTAGGTATTATATCCCAGGGGGTATTTGTCCCTCTAGTGCAGAGAACGACAAAATCGGAACTCTGACGTCACTAGGAATACTGCACCGCACAACATCAGGTGGATTCAGAGGGAGGAGGTATGCAGTGCAGCATTGTAGCTTACGGTGTCTGAGTTTATTTTACTAAACTAGCAAGATCTACAGAAGTATCACAGGTAGCTATTTTAATTACGAAGAAAGTTGTTCGTCAGAAATGCGAGACCATTAATTTGATTTCACTGTTTTCAGTTGGGAAAAAAAAAAAAAAAAAAAAAAAAAAAAAGACTTTACATACCTGTATATATGTGTGTTGGCTTCGATTTTGGAAGCAAAGAATCTGAGGCGTCCTGCATCCTTGTACCTGTGACGGCATTGTAATGTAAACGCTCGTCTCGGTTACCATGAATTCATTTTCTTTCCTTTTTCATGTCAACGTCCTTCAACGAAGGATGAAATTAGTGAAATAGTGCTCAAATGAGCCGAGGTCCACAGAGCTTAAAGTTATCCGACATTTGTCTTCTCAGGAAAAGCCTTATCTGGATAGCTCAGCGAGTGAGGCAAGCACGGTACCAACACGCCACAGAGGCGGGCAGTCAGCATGAAGTAAATAGAGACCTAAAGTTGTACTCGTGGGAGTATATTGTAGAAGACATTTAAAAACAAACGGTAGTGGACAGAGAAAGTCAGTGAACGTAACGCATCAGTGTATTGTTGTAGTACTCCGTAGGGAATGTATAAAAATACGTGTAAGGTTGATGAACCTGATCCGAAGCTGGACAGACTAATATGAAGTGCTAACTGTTGTAAACAGACATACACACGTACATCCTGTAGCCAGCACATACATCAATTAATCACACCATTAGAAACAGTCGGAAGCGCACAGCATTTCCAGCGCAAAATCGATTAATATCGAAGCGACCTCAGCTGAACGTGAGCAATATCTCAAGTGGGAGTAAACACGTTTCTGACCGCATATTTACTTTCTCTACCGGTCACTGTAGGCAGCGGAAATACTATATCTAGATTTCACTGAAAATACACCATTTAGTTGCCATAAATGTTTAAAACTACAATTGGCTCTATCCACTGCGTGAAAGAACCGAGAGTCGCCGGGGAAATGGTGCCCGCAGAGGCGCACTGAAGTCCTTACCTCTCAAACAGAGCATTACGAGGATCACTAGGGTAGTATTGAGGCACGGAAAATTGGCCTCCTGGGGGGGGGGGGGGTATTGTTGCTTGATCAAAATACTCATTGGTAATGAAATGCAATGGAGATTCAGAGAGCATTTTCGTGCAATGATTTTGTACAATTTCAGATGGGGCTTAAACGAAACGCAGTCACTTGAGCGTTTGGGGAGGGTTTTTGGTAACTATTCTCCATCACGTGCCACTTGTTCCGCTGGTTTGCGAAATTTAAGAGGGGTGGCAATCTCTTAAAGATGAAGAGAAGAGTGGCAGACCAGCAACAGTAACAAAAACATCACCACAATGATTAGGGAAGATCCAAGACTAACCTAACGGGTGATCCAAAAGATTTCCAACCGGCTGCGCTGTGTTTGTGCGCGTCCTCGGCGCTCGTCGCCGACTGCCACTGTCATAGAACAGCGCGGATGAAACCATACAACATTTCTAAAACTACTTTTAAAGGCTTTAGTTACCAATGTTATTATCTGTAGTTCACATTGAGAGATACTGGTAATTTCCTGGCGGATATTTTATTTTAATTCTTCCAGGGTGTGTGGGTTTGTCTTGTACAATTTATGCTTCAAGTTACCCCAGAGAGTTCCGTTGTAAGTCTAAAACTATTACACCTGTAAATCTTTCTGCAAACCGCACTTTCACTTGGGGAGCTGAGTAAACGCATGCGAATCATAAATAAATACAAGCTGTGGAGTAGATAAATGCTGAGCCATAATTCACTTTGTGACTAAGTACAGGGCTAAATAATAAAGCACACTGGTAATAACTCAACCACACGATCACGTCAGCTCAATACTGCGCTTTCAGAGCAGAGAAAATCAAGTCAACCGCATGACCTCATGTACAGCTGCGTTATCGTGTTTTCGGGTGCGCAGTGGAAAAACACTGAGCAGTGGTTCAGATGTTTTTGGGTATCTCTGTATAAGGACATTCAGCTGACATTCGGGATTAGTGCACCGATTCTTTCAACCATCCCTCATGAACACCTTCCTGTAAGGGGCACATTGTTGCATCATGACACATCTAATGTAGACTCGGCCACCTTATAGTCTCGATCTGGTACCATGTGATTTCTTCCTGTTCCCTATGGTGAAGAACCGACTTCGAGGTCACCGATTTTCTAGCCCTGAAGAAGCAGTTTCTGCATACCAAGAGGAGTTTTCTGAGGTGCCAGAAACTGAGTGGCGTGGATACTTCCAGAAGTGGTTCCGGAGGATGGAACAGTACGTGCAGTGCCAGGGAGAATACTTTGACAAATTGGGATAAGCAAAACGTTTCTGGGATTATTCGTAGTTTGCTGCCTCAATACATATTCAGTGTCCCTCGTATTTTTGTATACTTATCCCACATCACCTTTCATGTTTTGGGCCATATATATGAGAGACGTTTCACATGATTGTTAATAAATATGAAGGTTCGTGTTCGGTGTTAGACAAGAAACATTCTAGCTCAGTTTTAGAAGAGATTAACTAGATGAAATCGGCGCCAGTTTCGAGTGATTGCCTCGAAAATCGTAAAACAATTAGCTCAACAAAGTAACGTGAACACAGTCAGTATTGAACTTCAGAAAAACTTGTGTTTTTGTTCTAAAGGTCTCGGTATAACCTGAAAATTGGGGTGTGGTGTATGATAAGTGTTAGATAAACTAATAACACCCACTTTGTATAATGAAACAATAAAATATCTTGCCTGCTTGAGAGGTAAGAATTTTAGTGCGCCTCTATATATAATTTTTCACTACGTTTACATGGGAAATTCAGATCGATCTGAGTTCTCATTCCGGATTGAATCTCATGGAAACGCGGATTTAGATCGAACTGAATCCTTATATCCTATGCTCTTATAAATGGGATCGGATTGAAATTTTGTTGATTGGAAATGCGGGATTCAAATAGATTTGAATCCGCCAAAGATGCTAATTTCTACTGTACTCGTAAGACGCTACACGCTCATCATTTTCTTTTCTTAGTGAAAATGGTATAATACCACACGATAACAAGGCCATTTTAATTGTTTCTGTAATCTCGAAATATATTCATCCAAAAACATTGACTAATCTCAAAACCTACTTAAAATACGCAGAAAAAATATTTGTTACAGGCTCGCAACATAAACCATCTGATTAACATGAAAGCTTGAATTACTTAAGCTTGAGTCTTTCGTAACAAAATGGATCTCATTACGGATTGAATTCAACATGGAAACACGGATCGTGTTGAGAATGGGATTGGACTCGGAGGTTGCTACTTTAAGTTGCAGGCACTAAATTCAGACGATGGCATGGCAGTGATATGATTTAAGTTTGTAGACAAGAGGGTTTCCTCTGAATTCACATGATATGACGCAGAACTGTGCGCCGCGAAGTGTGCAAGTTAATTTCATTTTCCGTTTCGCTTGGAGAACACACTACATGATCCGTGAAGACAGAATTTGCATCATGTGTAGTGCAATTAGTGCGCAAGTCAGAGGCATTAGTGTGTTCATTTTAAAGACCTCCTCTCCCACTCGTTTTTACCTAAAGGTCGTTCCGGTGAATTTTATTGTGGAAACAATTATCATCTACAACGAGTTTTAGTATTGATTCTTATTGTTGGGGTTTAATATTGTTGGGTATGTTTGAGAAGTTCATAGTTTGTCATATTTTCAGAGAACCGCACCGATTACGGGTCCCCTAGGTCGTTGAGAGAGGAAACCTTGTGAACTCCCGTCCGCTGTTCAAATCCCGCCAGCACTGTCCTCTCTGACAGGAGTTTTCCAGGATTTTCTCAGTCCTCACAGTTGACAAAATATCGGAGAGGTATATAGCATAAAGCTAGGCCTGGAGACTTTCTTTTCCCAAATTTTCTTTGCCGTTTATTTAATTTTTTTGTATCATCAGTGTACACCGTCTGTGGTGCCGCACGTCAAATGTTTTAAAGCTAGTCGGTACACGAAGGTTTTGAAATACCGTTCTCTTTGCGGCCAAGAGATAAAAAAGCAAATAACGACCTACCATTTGAGAAAAATGGAGGTAAGTATTGCAAAACTCACCCAAACCATGAGGAATAGCCTCGAAATGCTTCACTACACACACACACACACACACACACACACACACACACACACACACACACATACATACACACACACGTACACATACACGCACACACACTCAGGCGCGCGCACGAAAAAGAGCATTTGGACATAACTTTTGTGTTTAGAGAGATCTATATTTTTTGTGTAGTAACTTTTGGTCTCTTACGGTTTACCAGTTGTGCAAAAGTCATCCAGAGTAAATAGGACTACATGGGCTGTAGTCAGACAATTCAAAATATACATTTCATTTGAGATAAAATATCTTAAACATATGGTATTTTAATCAAAATCGTTGCTCATTTTTGAGGAAATCAAACTTTGCGGAAACCAAAATTTGCTAAAACTTTTCCATGTAAAGGGTAGCTTAGGGTGGAGAAATTTTGTTCTAAATCTTCGTGTCGCATTCCTGAAAGATATTAAAGTAATACCAACTTTGGTTTTTAACCGACTCGTTTTTACTTTCTCTACTGGTAAGTAGGGGAAGTATTGTATTCCACCCAAAAATTCGATGTCGAAATTTCACCTGAAATATATGTTTTGAGAAAAAGGTCCGTGTGTGTGTCTGTGTGTCAGTCTGTGTGTCTGTCAGTCTGTCGACAGCATAGCTCAAAAACGAAACGTCGGTTAAAAACCAAAGTTGGTATTTAAGTTTAATGTGTTTCAAGGATGCGACACGAAGATTTTGAAGAAAATAGCCCCACCCTAAACTACCCTTTACATGAAAAATTTTTCGAAAATTTTGATTTTCTTGAAAATGGCTCTAACGGTTTTTATTAAAATGTCATATGTTTGAGATATTTTGATGACAAATGAAATGTATATCTTGAATTTTCTGGCTATAGCCCCTGTAGTCGTATTTACTCTGGACGGCTTTTGCATAACTGGTAAACCGTTAGAGATAGACCAAATTATACTGTACAAAAAATGTAGATCTTGCTAAAATACACAATTTATGTCTCAATAAATTTTCTTGTAGGGTGAACCATTTCGGAGATATTCCTTGTCATGTGTGTCAGTTTCGGAAAACTTAGAACTTTCGTGAAATGGATCATCGTTGTTCATTTTTTTATATGTTAAGTGTGCAAAGACAACAGAATCTTAAACATTTGACTGTCGCACAAAGCCTATTGTATTCTAATATTCCCCTTGCACCTACAAGGAAATAAGCAATAAGATAATTAGTACACATGTTTATCTTAACTAACACGAAGAAGATATAGGAGTAAGAGTTTGTAAGAATGGTTAGTACAACAGTAGAGAAAGTCATGTGAGTGCAACACATCAGATTTTTTAGTTATGCTGTTCGCAGACAGACAGGCAGACAGACACGCGCGCGAAAATGCTTTTCTTGGATTCAGGTTCGTATGACCTAGCCGTCGACAGGCAGTACAGTACTTGGATTCAGGGGGCCGCAAAACATATATTTCCGGTGAAATCTCGACATTGAATTTTTTCGTCGAATACAATACTTCCCCTACTTACTATATCTACGTAATAGGGGGGCCCAAATGACTTCGTTGTCGACGGGCCGTTAAACCCCACACACTCACTCTACGTAGTAGGAAAGGTAATAACTAAAGCTGAACTTTTTCCACAGTTTTAAATATAAGCAGAAATGTTATAATTTTTAAGGCACACCTAAATAAGCAGTTTTAACTGTGTTTGTGCTTATTAATGCTTATTTCGCAGGAAAACGTTTTTGCGTACTTATTTTACGATGTTTAATTAAAAGAGCATATTTTACTCAAATGCTTAAATTTAAAAGTGCATTGTTCACAGTTATCCGTGATTTATCGTCGATTCATTATTTTCTCTCGCAAATTCGTAAGATTGAAATGCTAGGGTTTGGCCAAGTGTTGTGAAATAATACTACAAGGAGAAAAAACTTACGCCGATTGGACAGAGAGTCAACTCATCAGTCAGTTATCGCAATGGTATTATGGACAAGGACGGTGATTCCCCGAGTTCCAAACAGCGGCGTGTTGTGCAAGAATGGCATTTCCCCAAATTACCTGATGTTTTAAAGCAGCTGGAAGCCTTAAATAATTCCTTGGAACATTTATCTTCTCAGATTGACGAAATTTCAGAAACACACGGGGTTGAAAAATTGCGTTTGTCAAACTCAATCGGGTGCTTGCTTATTTTACTATTTTATTGTGCTTAGAAATCCGGGCTTTAGTAATAGCACTTTGACGCGCCCTCCGGTTTTCATAAATGTCCAAACAAGAGAAGTTGATGAAAACTGCTGACATATAGAGAGACCTTTTCAAGTGGAATTAGGCAGTTGTTGCAACTGCGCTTAAAATTAATGTACTAACCTCACTTTGACTCTATGAGTATGTTGGTACGCACATACACATGTGACATTTGTTGCTTCCTACCATTACGATGTTAATATGTAAGCATACATTAGTGTTATTTGCCTTGGATAATGTGCATTAAATGCCGGCCGGTGTAGTTTTACCTTTTCACGTTTATTGTAGTGGAAACCTGTTACCCAAGTTTATAGCCCTCAGTGAAATATGTGCACGATTCCTGATTGCCTGCCCTGTTTGACTGTAAAATGGGCCACCTTGTTGCGCATTGTGTCGCTTATGGAAGACTTCCATCTTGCGCGAGTATTGCATACACAGACAGACAGACAAATGCTGCCACAAATAAAAATCCGGTCTACTGCACACACAGCGGATGATGTGCCAAACAAATACGAACCAGCTCGTGCAGCAGTGCAAACAGATTACTCAGAAAAGGAATCATAACAGGGAATTGAAACATTTCAGGATGTTTGCTCATGTAACATTTCATCCTAATGCTTTCCGAAGGTTTGGTTATATCCGGCATTTGTAATTCTCTTCGTTAGATATTGTCACATACTGGATGCAGGAATTAGGACAAATACATCAGAGGGACGAGTGTATCGAGTCCTAGGTTCTCAACCTAGAAGCCCCGGGTTAAATTCTTCACAGAGTTTGTAAGTGTGAATATGAGTTTGTTTAGTATTTAACACCATAAAAGCAAAGCTAAAAAACACACAAACAATTAGTTTCTAAAAGAATGGCCACGTATGTTAAACGAGGGCCATACAAAGCTTAGGATACGGGGAAAATATCTGATGTTACATTCGCTTGATCTAACCATTCTTCAACACAGTATTCTTACAAACGCAAATTCCTCTATCTACTTCGTGCTGATCGAGGTAAATATATTTAGAAATGCTTTTATTATATCTTTCGTTGCTGGTACAAATTGAATACGGGAATGCGTTAGGCTTAAGCGATAGTCAGATATTTTAGAGGTGATCGCTATGTGATGGTTTTGAAATTCCGTTCTCTTTGCATGAGCAGGAGATGTGACAATAATGACTTTCCATTTGAGAAAATATGTATAAGTGGTGGACATTAAAACAATAACAAGAAATATCTCGGAAATAGTTAACTAAAAAAAAAAAAAAAAAAAAAAAAAAAAACCAGGGATGTTCAGGTGTCTGTCCGGCTGCTCTAACCATTGAGCTACCATAGCGAAAGTGCTGACACGACATCACCGGGGTTCACCGAGGAAAGGCGAGTGAGTTGGAGAATTTGATGTCCAAAACAGCAGTTCTCTGTCCCTAATTTATTTGTTGATTTTCTATATTACATCGTCTACTTACAGTAGGCATATAGTTCTGCACCGGGATTTCACGGGAAAGGCATGTTTTGAGGCTCTCTGAAGGCTCCCCCCCCCCCAAAAAAAAAAAAAAAAAAAATGGAAAAGGTCAGTTTGTTGATCCGAACAACATAACTAAGAACTCCAAAAGTTATTGTCTTCGAAGGATATGATATGAAGATAATGTATTTAAAATAAAATAAAAAGCACATACAAGACAGCCAGCCTTTACATCGAGACATTTTCGTTAATCCGATTTTCTCAAAAATAATTCTAACGATTTTGATTAAAATACCGTATCATATTTATGATGTCTGCATAACAAATAAAATGTACTGTACTTGTATTTTGAATATACTGATAATAGCTTGCCAAGTCCTTCATTATGAATGACGTTTGCATTGCTAAGGCAAAAAACTTTGTGTACAAAAAATTGTACATCTTTTTAGCACAGTTTATATTAAATAACACTTTTTGCTGTGTTAAACGTTTCCAAGGTATTCTTCGTTATTGGTTTGCACTTTTAAATATACTTTTTCTAGTGGATGCAAAGGGCTTGGATTTTCAAAGCCATCACATAGCGATCCGTGTCTTAAAAGTCTATCACTCTCGCCTAATGTATACTTTATTTATCTCGATTAACAAGAAGCAGGCACAAGAATGTTTTGCAAGAAAGTGAGTAGGGAAAGTCATGTAAATGCAACACCACAAACTTTTAATACTGGTGTGCGTGCCTGAGATGATGAGAGAGCTCCTGAAGCTGTGAGGTTTGATCTACTGATTTTGCTTGCTGTCTTGAACATCGCTGCAGGGTGTTTCTGCTACCCAGAAACTCTCTTCAGGTGGTAACAATGGTATCAGCCAGATAGCCTAAAGGGATTAACAACTGAGAAGCGTGAAGTCTGCCATTGTACTCCTTGCTGCATATTAGACGTTTTGGACAGATTGGTTTTTCGTTTCTTTCTTTCAAGTGTGGGCATTCATGTTCCCATTATCACGCCTCTGTGAATTCTTACAACTACCTGCTTACGGGCTGACGACGAATTCTTGCACATTTACAGGTAGGACATTTGAACGCTTCATATTAACAATCTGCATGTCACTGGAAGTAGGAAAGTTTCAACTTTTATAGCCATTTAACTCATGTTTGCTGCAAGGAAGCACCAAACGCACAACCAGTTGATTCCTAGTTTTAAAATTTGTTATGCCAGTCGCAAATTTGCGTAAGACAAGGTGCCTGTTTTGTTTAATCTATTGCAGAAGTGGCCTGTTTCACTTGAATAATGGGTTTATTGTTAACTGCAGTACATCAAATAGAATTCGTTGCTCTCATAATTTTTGCTTTCTCCACTACGTAGGCGCCTGGAAGATTGGGGAAAATTCGAAATATCGAACTTATACTGGAAATACACATTTTGAGGTCCCCCCCCCCCGAATCCATGAAAAGAGCAATTTTGGAAAAAGCTCCATGTGTTTGTTCAATATCTCCCATTGATGCAACATGAACATTTCTAAAAAACACTCCATCTCAAACTAACCTTTATGTCATTTTTGTCTATTTTTTCATAAACTACTTCGATTAAAATTCAACGTATTAAACATTTTTACGTGATAATTAAACGTATATTTTCAATTGTCTGGGAATAGCCTATAAACGCCTCTTCATTCGGAAAGAATATTGCTTTTTTTAATGTTCCATTGATATCCCGCCTTTAACTCCATTCACCCGTAACTCGGGAAGTTTTTGAAAGAGCAACGCATTTAAATATGTGGCTATCGCTTCGCTTTTTGTATCCTCTTTGTACCTATAACGACATGTGCAATGAAGCTAATTCTCTCAACATGACGTCATAACACAAAGTTGAAAGAAGTCCAATAATTTCTATGAAGTTAGATAAAAATAAGCGGTAATAGTGGACGAAATTATATTAATGTAACGCATCCGATTTTTCTAGTGCTTCTAACTGGTAGCTCCAATTCTGCTTCTGCAAGATTTGAGCTTCTCTCTATCAGTGATGTGTGCTTCCACCTTTCACGATTTGTCTAAAATAAAAACCTGAAATATGCTGCTTCTTTCTGAATAAACTTACTCATTACTCCGGTTTTAGAAAGTTACATGACGACTCCGATAGAGCGGGCACTGACGTTTCACAGGCAGCTGTACCCATTGGGTTGGACTCGACAGGGCAGTTGGTCACGACGACCGTGGGAAGTTAGGCATCCCTGGACGGAGTCGTCAAGTTAGAGTATTAGGGGTTGAAGTACACAAATTTTGCCTGATGAATGAAAAAGTCCAATAATAAATTCATCTATCGCAAAAGGTAAAGGTGATAATTGAACTATTGAATACATTACCTGCACAGTTTTCTGTTGCTATACACGTGTTTACATCTATAACAGGCGGAAGTTCAAACCTAGCCAGGGCTCGAAAACTGTTTCAGCATGTGTCTGTGTGTTTATCAAGTAACGAGGGTAGGGGTGGTTTTTTTTCAGGCTCCCCGAGCAGGTAGTTTTTACTGCCCACATTCCTGACCTTCCGCTCTACACACACGCCAATATTGCGCGCTTGTTGCTAAACGTATGTGCGCACATTTATCCCAATAGACACGTTGGAATCCAACTATTTAATATTATTGGGCCAAACGGCTCATTTTAAAAACAAATGAATAGATCATTTTTTGAAGTTTACCTCTATGCTAATTGCAGAAGTAAACGATAAACGAGTGGTGACACATTGATAATCAAACATTTGACCAATTTTAATTTTTATTTATGCAGCCATGCGGTATATTGGAAATGGTAGAGGAAGTTATGTTTCAGTTTAAATAAAGAATTTTGAAGACTGCGCATTCATATCTTTGGCACCTTGTATATATGTAGTGCAGACTGACAAATGAAATGTAACAATATCAGATTTATGTTGAGAGATTCGACTGTTGGAGTTGTAGCAAGTATGTAGGTATATACCTACTGGGTTTGATGACCAGCATAGCCCTTGCACATTTGCAACGTTGTTTGTTGTGGTTTATGCAGGTAATTAGGTACGTTATGTGAAGCTTTTGTGTTTACCGTGACATGTGTTTATTGTCAGTTTTGCTCGAATAGAGGTGTACGTGGACTTTGAACCTGATTTATGTAAAAATTCTCTGGTGTCACCGTTCCTAACAAATCCACAATTTAGAGATTATTATAGAAAAATTTAAACAAATTGTGTCCTTTTAGACAAAAAGATATATAAGTAGCCGGCAGTTCTAACTGAGGAAACTTTAGACTCGTTGAAAGTAGTAAAAGAAAATCGCTGCCTGACTTTACATGCTTTTAATGACAAAACAATTGTTTGCTCTCCACATCTAAATCCATGTGATTACTTCCTCTGGGGAAATCTTAAAGACAGAGTTTACTCAGTAAATCCTCATACGGATTTATTTATCTTTCCATTGTGTAATATTTACCTTACTTCTTTTGCTCTTGTTTAATTTACTAGGTACGCAAGTTAGGAGATACAGGACAGGCGTTCCTCCAGTGTCAGCAGCACATGCAATATTACTCAACAGAGATTAACTTAAACAAACAAACTTGCGGACTTGTAGTTCATTTATAGTTCTGCGAGACTGCATCACCATAGGGACATTATCCCACCAAAATTAGCTTTCGTAATAAAGTGTGACATTTACAGCGTTGCTGAAATAACCAAGTGAGAAGACCATAAATGTATGCGCCTAACCTTAAATTTGAACATTAGTCTTATTGCAAAAATGTGGCACTATTGCTAATTTTTATAACACTTGGTGCTTTACTGCTGACTGTGTGAAAATAAATTCAAAGGGGGCTTTGCATGCGAACTACTAATTTAACGCTGTATTATTTTGTTACATATGCCACACTTCTTTTAATTCCAAAACCGGTTTAGGTATCCCTGTTACAGGGAAAGCGACTCGAATAGCCGTGACCGTTAAGACGACAAAATGGACAGGCCATCCATTCAAAGCCGAATGTTACGAGTTCGAATCCCAGCAACTGCAGTCAAGTGTACCTGTGGTAAAGAATGGGTGGAGCCCATGTAAAATAACGGTTTAATGGCAAGCGTGGATGATGTTGGGGTTACATTTCACTGCAGTAGCATGGATTTTGTTTTTTGTTAAAAAAAAACTGCAGTAATACTGAAATGTCGTCTCCTTAGTGCGGTGGTAGCACTGCTCTTTACCACGTGGGAGACCCGGATTCGATTCCCGGTATCGGCGTGGTGATTTTGCTCCCGCTGGGAGAATGGTCCGGGGTGCACTCAGCCTCGTTAGGTCTGTGTCGCAATATGTTATGTTATTGGTGTATCTTCTAAGGCTATGCACTTCGACTTTGTTGCCAAATATTGATAGACTCCTTAAACGTAAGCAGCACCAAAAAAGCCACTAATGAACAGATGCTTATCGCATAAGATTTGAAAGTGCTTTCGTAAATCAAACGCAACTTACACGCAACCAACCCGCCACTGTAACACAATTTACGGCTGGGGGTTAAAGAGAAGTAAAGTTCGCGCGTAATGGAAGGAGGTAAAGTCAAACTCCCCTCTTTCGCAAACGTTGGTGTACATATACAGCTTATTTTAATTACTTTTTCTTATGCCATCAACATTTCTGAGACATTCGTTATTGTTCTGATTTTTTTTAATAATTAGTGTTTTTTTCTAAAGTGCTGACGCTATTAGATGGTTTTTATTGAGATGTCCTGGAAAGAACGCTCCGGGAGTAGCTTTTAAACATGGTTTCCTGTATTCACCTTGTAACTGTAACGAACTGCTTAATTGAACATTTATCTCGATTAAATGTAGATGCAAGAAATAAGGTTTTGTAAGGGTAGACTGTAGAAGCTACATAAAAATAAACGAAAGTGTCTAGAGCATAGATGGGGAGAACTGACACAATGTGTAATTTCCCGTGCATCGTAGTTTTAACCCCGTCCACTCTGCAACAATCCGGTTGGCTATCAGGCCACGCCCCCACTGTTATCTACCTCGAAGAACCGATCAGTCCCTCAAATTGTCTCAGTGGTGGGGTCATGTTGCATAACAAGCTAAAAGATACTTCAAAGCCGAATGGATAAGCAAGTACTTTCGTGTTCCTAGCGAAAATAAAGCGTTGTGTTTGCTATGTCAAAAGAAAGTGTACGTAAAGTAATCACAATCACAAAACCACTGTCATTTTCTGTTCGGTTCCGCCACTGAACTTCTTGAAACTTGCCTTCTTTGTAAATACGTGTGTATCCGTAAACAAACAGAACCAGAAAAGTGATGTGGCCTGCATTTGGTGAAGGGGTAAGTGGCGAGGGTAAATACTCGATTGCATTCCTGTCGCCCCTCTTCCCCATGCCTCGGCTAGAGAGTAATGTGAATGTAAGACATCTTTAAGTGTAAAAATCCTAACTTCGTACAAGCAGCCATTCATTCACAAGTAATCTTGTATTGACTGTGGATATGAACCACTGACTTCAACTGTGTTATGTACAAAGTTTCTTCAAACCCGCGTACATTAACTCCCAGTTGCATAGATTGATTTTTTTGTTTCTGCATACGACGATGAAGCGATGCTAATAATTGCCCTGTTGTAACGAACAGGCAAATATTTTCCTTATTCAGCAGGCTGCACATCCTGATGATGGGGATTCACCCCCGTTCACCCTAATTGTTTACGGAATGCATCCATCCATGTTGCTTGTATTAATGGTGCTGTTTGGCCATTTATTGCCTATGTTTGTTAACGCCCCTCATTCCCGTTTTAATGCATCCCTGTTACGAGCATAAAATTTTGATTGCTGTAGTCCAATATGGATTTGTTTTTTTCCAGCTAGCTGGGTTGTATCGCAATAAAAATGTGTTGTGTGTTGCAGGCCGGTCTGGAGGGGGACCCTGCTGCCCCGGGAGAGCCCCGGACCCCCCCTGGTCCGCTACAACCTTCTTCCAGTCCGGATATGGACGACGCTAGCAGTAAGCGACAGGCAACAAGGTAACTTAATATTTTCTAAAATATTTATTTTGCGATTTCATGAAAGAACGTTCTATAGCGTGGTAAGAGAGACGTGGAAAGGTTTACCAAAACGTTTGAATATCTACTACTACAAGTATTAGGCCCTTAGGACCTCTTACGAGCTAATAAAAATTTTGTATTCATCCTTTTCGTGGCTGTCATACGTAATGATAATAAATCTTGTATACGGTTGTGAGAAATTACCTTGTGATTGACATTTGTGTCAGTTGGGCAGAGGCTAGTCAAGTCTCTGGGCAATCAGGTAGCAAGAATGCATTATCGTCAGAAGCATGACGTCATTGGCGTGCTCTGATTATATTTGTTTGCCAATACAGAAGCTTACTGTCTTTTATTTCTCCGGATATTGGTATTGTCGCTGCAGACCAACAGCACATAAATATGGTAACAGAGTACTGAGAGGGTCCCGGGCAGCTCGAACGTTAATCACAACGTAATTTATCACGGATTTTAATGATCTAAATGACAGCGAAACAGGCAAGCATTTATGACCTAAAACTCATATAAATATGACTTTAAAAATATGATTTTATATACGTTTATTAAAAAAATTCTTGCTAACCTTTTCTATATACTATGTAATACAAAATTCGCTTCAGAAGTAACTGTGGGTATATTACTTTCTTTTAGCAGTGTTTGAAACTAACACTTATTTTTAAAATGTCTGCATGTGAAAAAAAAGCTAAATAAAAACAGTAATACTTATTCAAACAATAAAACCAGATTTTTATAACGCATATCACTTAATTTGAGTATTCCAAATTAGTTAACATTGCTGTCAACGTTGCACTGGGTCACAAGGTGCCTTTTTAAGTTTTCCATTTTGAAAGATGTACAGTTGTCGCTGAGGAAGTTTTGTACCTGGAAAAACTTCTCTCCACACACAGGACGTTACAGGGGAACACAGTTAACCTGAAGTCATCTGTCTCTCTCCCATCGGTGTCCAAGTTTCTCCGCCTGATAACGTTCCTTCATATTTAAAGCACATTTCTTGTATTACTGGTCATTCAAAGTTGATGTTATGCGTTGATGCTGCGTTTTTGTGCGAAACCAAGTGAGCCAATCTCTTTTATGCAGTTTATTCCTTAGAATGGCTTTTCACTGGTAACCTTTGGCCTTTAGATTTCCATCCAACGATGTTAGCTTTGTCAGCACAATTTAATTGAAGTTTTACTTCTAGGTCCTTTTTTCTTAATGCTCCCCCGAGCACATTTTCCGCATTATTCCACGAAATTCCGTGCTCGTTAATGGAAAAGCACTTAAGTTTGTTTCTTTATACATGAATGCACGCCTTGGTTATGCAGTTATGCCGGGGTCACTGCGCAAGTGTGACACAATCTCCAATGTAAGGTCCTGCAGTGTAGCCATGCTTTAAAGTGTATGTGTTGTGGTTTTTCCAGTTTTCACTTAATTGTTTAAATATTGTCTCCATCTTGGCACTTATATCCCACTTCTGACACCAGATGAGTTTGTCCATTTTTTTTCTCTCTTTTCTTTGTCTACCAAGTGCATAGTTGGCAGAGGTTCGCATTTCACTCCAAAAATTGTATATCGAGATTTCACTGGAAATATGTGTTTTGAGATCCCTGAATCCAAAAAGAAGCACGTTAGAAAAAGGCTCTGTGTGTGAACAGCATAACGCAAAAGCGAAAAGTCCGTTTAACTTGGTATTTAAGGTCAGCAATTTCCAAGGGTACGACGCGAAGATCTTAAAGAAAATCCTACCATCACAAACTACCCTTTACTAGAAACATTTTCGAAAATTTTGCATTTCTCAAAATAGGGTGAGTACAGTTCTTTTCCGCGGATTTTCTTGGTCACTAGGTTGGTTACTCCCGTTTACGCGATATAATTTCTCTCTCGTTCATTTCACCATTTTATTCGGTCTCTCTAGGGTTGGCGAAGGGCGAGTGTGGTGCAATTTCTGCTGTGTAACTGCTCTTAGAGGCGGTGACTAGGCTTTTTAGAAAACTCCACGGAGAGTTTGAAGAGGGGGAGCTCTTAACTGTCTCCGCGGGGTGGGGTGACGGTGTCAAAACCCATGAGGTTGTCGGCTGAGCGAAGAAGCTGTGCGCCGAGATGAGTCCTTAGCACACGTTACGGACCCTACGGGCCCTTTGGCCGGGTTCTGGCACACCCGCAGAGTAGTCCCGTCTCCTCCCACCCTCCCTCCGAGGTCTGACATAGAATAACTTGGCTATAGGCTCAGTGTGGCGTCCCCTCCGCTTGTACAATTATCTACCTGCAAAATGATCTCTGTATTGCCAACAAAATAGATGCAATTTACAGAACTACAACCTTACCTTTGCCAAGTGCTGGTGTTGATGTCCACGTAACGGACGGGATGTCACCAGAAATAACCAAATGGGGGAAATACTGGAAGAGCCAAAAGCTTATGAACCGGCTGCGCGGTGTTTTGCCTGTCCACGTTCTCTGAGCTCTTTGCTGTCTGTCGCTATCATAGAGAGGCGCGGATGAAACAATACAACATTTTGATAATTACTTTTAAAGGCTTTCCGTGCTAACTTTATGAAAGGAGATGCTGAAAGTGGCCACCGTCGTTGTCCATACATTTTGGCACCGCTTTAGGAAACTATCCATTACTCGCTGTAGTTCACGTTGAGAAATGTTGGCAATTTCCCGGCGGATATTTTCTTTTAATTCTTCCAGGGTGGATGGTTTCGTGTTTTTTGCTCTCCTCGTATATCATAGTTGGCTTTTGGTGAATTCCAACAACTTGCGATCTCTATACCATTCCTATTATTGTGACTATTCAGAGGACCAACTGGAAGGGCCAACAATATTGGATGGCTCTGTACAAGAAAGAGCATGTATTTGACCAGACGCCAGACGCCAGACGCCAGTTCGAGTCGAACGGAGGTGAGGTGATTGTTCCCCCGGTCGAGTGTCTTTACCGCAGTACCTAGCCGTCATACGGCTTTACCTGCGCGATGGTTTTGACGGTGTCACTACAGGGATGTTATCACTGGGAAAAATTTGCTGGATCAGGGTTTTTTTTTAGTAACGGGAGGGATTGTAGGCAGGGATTGGTCCGCAAGTGAGCTGTGCGCGAATTTTACGCGCTAATTCCTACCAGGGTTCTGGCCGTCAGTCACTCGCTGAGAGGTGAACTGAACTGGTGATTTGCAGATATGTTAGCATTATTTTGTAGTTTAAGAAAGATGGCAGAAGTTCAGGAGTTGGTTGAGAATGGGAGGATCGAACATATGGAGCCCCGCCTCTGACAGACGATCCCTAAATTCGGGTATTGATTGATAACATTTGAGCAGGATTTATCTTTCTTGTCCGCACAGTGTTCGGTGATGGATAGCAGCTCCTCATGTAATGCGAGGCGTGCTGGAGCTATGCATGTAGAATGAACTATGAACCCAAACTATAATGCAAGGGAAGGCGAGGCGAGGCAATATCCGGAGTGGTCAGCTTACCGCGGCAATGTGGGGTGCTCTGCCCCCTGTGTGATAGCATTTACCAGGGTTTTGTGGATTTATATTGTGCCTTCGCGTTATTTTCGCCCATACGCCAACTGCGGCTGCAGCAGATGCCAGGGCTTCTGCAAAATATGTGAATGCACTGGTCCTTTTACGTTCTCTACCAGGCACATAGTACATATGCAGAGAACGTATGACGTTCCACCCAACAGCTCAATACAGAAATTTCAGTGAAAATACATGTTTTGAGGCCCCCCCCCTGAGTTAAAAATGTTTATTTTCGCTACCAGACACATAGTAGATGGATTTCGAAATTATATATTCAAAATATTAATCATTTTTAAAAAAATTTAATCTGATGTTTTGCACTCACATGACTTTCTCAACTCTTGTACTAACCATTCTTACAAACTCTTATTCCTATATCTTCTTCGTGTTAGTTGATATAAACATTTGCAGAAATTATCTTATTGCTTATTTCCTTGTAGGTACAAGGGGAATATGGGAATACAGTAGACTTTAAGCGATAGTCAAATCTTTTAAAGCTTTGAAAGTACATTCTCTTTGCACGGCTGAGATATAAAAAATGAATATGTTCCATCGGTGGAAAGTATAAGTGCTTCAAAATTCGCACAAATAACAAGGAATATTTCCGAAATGGTTCAAAAAAATCATTTGACGCGTGTTTTAACCAGATCTACATTTTTTGTATAGTAAGATTTGGTCCATCTTTTACCACTTATGGGAAAGTCGTTAGGAGTAAACGGAGTAACTACTTGGGCTATAGCCAGAAAATTCAAAATATACATGTCATTTATCATTAAAACGTCTTCAACCTATGGCATTTTAGTCAAAATTGCTAAGAGCCATTTTTGAGAAAATAAAAATGTTCGAAAGCTTTTCCATGTAAAGGCTAGTCTAGAATCGAGAAATTTTCTTCAAAATCTTCATGTCGCATCCTTGAAAAACATTTAATCATCATCGGGGAAACCACGGAGAAACCCAAATAAGAGTGCGTGGTTGCCGAGGATCAAACCCGGGAACTCTCGAATGCAATGATCTAAACAGAAAATAATTTATTATAGAAGGATGAGTAGAAAAAGAGAGGTGAATGTTGGTGCTGTGTGTAGTGTTGAAGTCGAGGAGGCTGGGAGTACATCGATATCTCGGAGGACGTGCAGTAAATGGCGGTTTCCAAGGCGATTCTCCATTGTTTTTCAATTAGGTTGGCTTCGCTGTCGTACCCGTTTGAAGCTTTATTGTGTTTGGAATTGCTTGCATAGATAGCAATTAACGCAAATGTATCCTGCAATTCATTAAACCAAACCCTCATCACAGTGCAGTGCACGTTAAACCGTACCTCGCTGCCGTATAAAGCAATGATCAAATTTAGGATGATATATTTCCTGGGGTTATTGAACTTTTTGTGTGACGAATAAAACGTGAACAGTGTTTGGTGAACTTCTGGCATAGGTGCGTTGGTTTTGTTGAGCTAGAGCCCCTGGGAGTGTTAGACCCACGTAGCACGTGTTGTTTCATACATAGAGACGTTAAATTATCACCTGGCCATTCTTTAGTTTTGTACAAATTATTACAGGTCATTCTTTTGTTTAGTCAGTGTCGTCAACTGTATTCCATAAAACGCGAAAAATATTTATTACTGATTACAATCGATTAGCAATCAAAATAGCACTCTAGTTCAATTCAATAATTTTATTTTTAACAATGGTTCTGTTAATAATTATTTTTTTTTCAGAAGAAAGGTTATTTGCTAACATGAAAAATAAAGTGAGATTGGTTGGAGATTATAAACTGGTTTTGTGTTATAACAGCAGAAGATCGAAATACAGAGATGTGAAAATTAGACTCAAGTAAATTTTACCTAAAATCAGTGTTAAGTTCTAAGTTTGAAAATAATTTAGAAATATCGAAAATTACAAAAAAAGCCTTATGCAAAATCTAACAGCTATTTGTACTGTGTATTACTCCAATAACAACATTGGATTACCCTTTTTTTGTGGAAGAACTACTTTCTAAACCATGGCAAGAAAAACTATATAGAAGAAAGCACACACCCTGTAACAGATACCTACCTACTCTTTAACTTCCACACATAACTTGAGATATTAAAACATAATATTGAGATAATACTACTTTCATTGAAAAAATTACTGAAGACGTTCATCTAATCTGTCGAGTAGTACAGGATAAGAAAAAACTGACTGTGGTTTTGTTTTCATATGGACGGCCATCCAATTTTGATTGGACGAAAATTATGTAAGCATTTTATCACACTGAAGCTTCAATATATTGGAGATAACAACTTTGAGTAGTAAATAATAACTTTGCTTTGAGTCTAATAATTTTCGCATCTCTGTATATGTAATTCTTGGGTTACGTTTTCCTCAGTTGGTAAGTCGATCTAAGTATACAAATGGAAATGAATTTTAGGTTATCACTTTCTCTACTACGTATTCTAAGTAGAGAAGGTATTGTATTCCACCACAAAACTCGATGTCGAGATTTGACCGGAAATATATGTTTTCAGACACTGAAAAAAAAAAAAAAAAAAAAAAAAAAAAAAAAAAAAAAAGCTCGTATGTGTGTGTATCAGTCTGTGGACAGCATAACTCAAAAACAAAAAGTCGGTTAAAAACCAATGTTGGTATTTAAGTTTAATGTCTTTTAAGGATACGACACGAAGATTTTGAAGAAACTTCCTCCACCCTAAACTAATTTTTATATGAAAAATTGGTAGAAAATTTTGATTTTTTCGAAAATGGCTCTAACGATTTTGACTAAAATGACCTTTGTTTGATATATTTTTGTGGCAAACGAAATATATATTTTGAATTGTCTGGCTATAGCCCATGTAGTCCTGTTCACTCTGGATGACTTTTGCATGACTGGTAAACCGTAAGAGATAGAACAAATCTTACTATACAAAAATGTAGATCCTGCTAAAACACACAGTTTATTTCCAAATACATTTTTTGTAGAGTGAACCATTTCGGAGATATTCCTTGTTATTTGTGTGAGTTTTGGAAAATTTATACTTTCGTCAAATGGAAGATCGCTATTCATTTTTTTATGTTAGCCGTGCAAAGAGAACGGGATCTCAAAGCTTTAAAAGATTTGACTATCGCTCAAAGCCTACTGTATTCAATAATCCCCTTGTACCTACAAGGAAATAAGCAATAAGATAATTTCTGTAAACATTTGTCTCAACTAACACGAAGAAGATATAGGAATAAGAATTTATAAGAAATAATTTATAAGATTTTAATACTCGACCTGATATAGGAAACTAAATGCGAGGATTATTTACTTTTTTTTTCCCCCCTTCACAATTGTATTGGAAGCGCATGCAATTTTTAGATGCAATTTTTAGGCCAGTATATAGCGCCCAGTTCTCTTGCTATTCTCTTTGTATGTGTAACGCAGTTGTTGCAGCAATGCTCTATCATGATTAAAATGAAGTGGACAGAAAAAGAAGTTTCCACATGAAGAGCTTGTATAGCCACTAAAAATTCTAATAAACGTTCAGAATGCGGGGACGTTTGGTCTGTGCCGTAAACTGAGAGCATCAAAGCTTGTCTGTGAACACATTCCATTTGTAGTGGTGGTAAAATAGAATTTGCTGCCGCCACCAAGGACAGCGTTAACCATTCGCGGTTAAAGGTCAGACCATCCTCACATACGTATAGTACTGCTACGGCATACCACGTGCGTGATGCTCGGTTGTTACGGCAGTGAAATCGACATAACAATTTGTTACTATAAAAACGTGCATCGTAGTTGAAGGTACAGAGTCAGGGAAATGTGTTGCGGTGAAACTGTTTCCCAGCTCGCTGGGCTCGAGAGGAAAATGTACTCAGTGGCGTGCCTATCGTCAACATTTTGCAAAGGCATACAACATGAAACGTGTATAAATTATATACAGGGTGGCGGGAAGTAACCAGGTATTATTAAATTGCTGTTAAGTTGTTCATATTGATGGAATAATATTGGAAGTAGCGTAGACATCCAGAACATTAAATATAAGTTTGATTTTCATGCCGCGTAGTACCGACGGTGGCCACGAGAGGCGCTACACTCAATAACAAACATGGCCCATTGCTGGGGAGACGTGGACCTAATGAATGGCCTGCAATCCTGTAACTATTTTTACGGGTCTAGGCAGATGAGGATGTGTATCGGACGAAACCTCGCACACGGATTTGGGAAGTTGTTAACAACATCCCGTACAACTTCCTCTAGAAAACCGTGGTTTCCATTCCAGGTCGTTTGAGGATCCTGGTCTACGCCGCAGGTATGAAATGATATTCCTGTATAACATTGTACATGCTCTATTAATTTCAAATGAATAACTCTGCAAACATAAAAAAATAGGTCAATTTCAGTACCTAGTTACTTCCCGCCCACCTGTACATAATGCAAGAATGAGCCCGATCTTTACTATTTATCCTTCCCTAACAACAAACATGGCCAGCACAAGAATTTGTACAACGTTTCATAACCAAACAATGACAATGACAACCTGGGCGGCGCCGTGGCCGAGCGGTTAGCACGCTCGCCTACCACCTAGGCGGCCCGGGTTCGATCCCAGGGACGCGCATGTGGTATTCGTGGTGGACGAAGCGGCGTCAGGGCGGGTTTTCTCCGGGTGCTCCGGTTTCCCCCGCCATCTCATTCCACCGGTGCTCCATCTTCATTCCATGTATCATCAGTGTCATCGCCTGCGGTGCCGTAGTAGTAAAAGCGGGCGTTAAACACTACAACAACAACGACAACCTGGGGAGGGGGTCTTGGTGCCTCGACTTAAAGACGATCTTTTGTGCCTTTGTTCCTGAGGAGGCACTTCCGGGAGGATAGATGAGGCGAATGGATCCTAAGGGCGTTCGGAACGTTGTCACGACAGAGCAGGTGGTAGGTCCCAGTTAGAAGCATCCCGACGGAGGCTGGCTAAGCCCGGTTCCTCGCTTACCCCTCGGGTTTGTATTCACTAAAAGACACTCAACTGTGGTTTACCTTGAATGCACTGACGCGTGGTGCATGTATTTCTCCGTATCTCACAGGCTACTGTTATGACACCATGCTAGAAAGATGTGTGGTGAGAATACCTCAGCGCCTCGCCTAGGTTGTTAGAAGAACTAAACCCACACAAGCACGCCATCCACTATTTAGCCTAGTAAACTCTTTTTTGGAACACAAGTAAAGGTTTTCTCTCTTAGTTCGTGAGTTTTTGATGCTTCTGCTATTTAAATAGTGCTATAACTATAGGTAAACATTTATTTCGTTATTCTACAACGCATGGAGAATACGCCACTGTTATATTTGGTTCCTAAGCGATGCCTGCATGGAAACGGTTTCTTTATCTGTCAGATTACAGGGAATCTGCTGTCAACTGCGCCGAGTGTGTCAATACTCGACATTTCTATTAGCTCCAGAGAAGACGTCTAAGGGTTTAGCGTTTCCAGCGTTTTTCTAGTCGCCTCAGACTGTCAACTGTTGGCGTTTTCTGTCACGGGGAGATGTGCGTATGTGTTAGCTATAAATCTGTCAGGGAAAATGACAGCACCAGTGCTTTAAACGTAATGTTAGCGGTGTTTTAACGACAGAAATCGTAGTGCATGTCTTGTTATATTCGGATTACTCCCGCATAGCGTGTGCTTCCTTCCTTCGGTACACAATGCACTTGTGAAAAACTTACAATTCCTCCATTTTCATTTGAGCAACCTCAAATTTTAAAACTAAGGCCCGGGTTTTAAGCACAATAAAATAGTAAAATAAGCACGAAAAATGATGAAAATAAGCACCAAATTAAATAAAACGAATGCACGCAAATATGACGATAAATAGTTCCACAGAATTCTTGCCTTCTTGAGGGCTGTTACACCCTGAGATTTTCCTGTGTAAACCTTCTTGCGTCTATCAGTGAAAATGTTGTTTCTACGTCGCCAGACGACACAGGCGCATGAGAAAAGCTCTGCAGTTCTTCGGTGAATTCCTATACAAAATGTGTTTCTTCGCCAGAAAACTTTATAGAAATTTTACGCAGTATTTTGTAACGGGACTATTTCTGAAGCACCTCACTGAGTTTGTCACACGCAATCTTCGAAACCCCATGGGCTTCTGGCGAAGTGTATTGAAATTTCGTCAATGTGAGAAAACGAATGTACCAAGGAATTATTTCGAGCTTCCAACTGCTTTAAAATTTCAGGTATTTTGGAGAATAGCATTCTTGCACAACACACTGCTCGGGGAATCACCGTTCTTGTCCGTGATACCATTGCGAAATCTCGGGCAATGACTGACTGATGAGTTGACTCGCTACCCAGTCGGTGCAAGTTTTCTCTCCTTGCAGTTATTTTTTGTAGTGTGTAACGCCCGCCTTTACTACTACGGCACCGCAGGCGGTGACACTGATGATACATGGAATGAACATGGAGCACCGGTGGAGTAAGACGGTGGGGGAAACAGGAGAACCCGGAGGAAAGCCGCCCCAGCGCCGCTTCGTCCACCACAATTCCACTTATTTCACACCACTCGGCTATATCCTAGTACAGGGGAAGACAACTTCGGGCCTTGTGACGTATTTAAACGAAGAGCCAGCTTGTACGTTCGTGTGACGTCAGGCGAGAGCGGTGTATTGCTATACTGCCTAGATCAGCGACGCTACTTGCACGAAACTGAATGAATATGAAACATTAGGGAGAACCCACTTCAGCCTAATCTAAGGTTTTTTATTTGTTGTGTGAGGGATCTTAACGGCGTTAGTGCGAATTTTGTTTTTATTTTGTTTGTATTAATTTTGTTGACATTGTGTAGTGGTTTTGTGTTTGTGTTCAGTTCCCCGTGTTTCACACCAGTTTGAGACCTGGCTTCAAGATGTAGAAACATTGTCAACTACGTTTCAGGTCTTTGCGACCCGTATTCATTGGATGTTAACAATGTTTCTAGCAGGTAGCAAACTGAATTGATAAATTTACAGTGCGACGATTTGCTGAAAGACAAATATACACACAAGGAAGACTTGGCTGATTGTTATAAGAATGTTTCTCAAACGCAGATTTCTGAGGTTATATTCACTTGTTGCACGGGTATCATGTATGTTTGGTTCTACGTATGTGTGCGAACAATTCTTCTCTGTTATGGACCTTTCTAAGTCAAAATCCCGAAGCATATTGTCCGATCACAATCTAACATGCAGTCTTCGGTTACAAATGTGCCGTACATTACGCCCTAACATTGACAAACTAGTCAAAGAAAAGCGAAACGGCAAATGTCGGAAAATGTCCAATGTTTTGTATAGCTCTCCTCTAGCTCAGGCAAAATAGTTATAATGTTTGTTCTATTTGCGTTATAACATGACTTCACATACATTAGAATTGATATATGGCATAAAGCCGAAATGTAATTATTTATAATCTGTGACTATTCCGTAATTGAAACAGTCAGCATTAAAATTACGATGTCCCGCACACCTTTTCCTCTTCTCCGCTGTGATGTCACACGTTCAACTGGCCTTTGGTGGGAGCATGTGAGCTGAGTGAGGTGACGTCACAGCAGCGATGCCTGTCTTGCTCTGCCCTAGTATTTCTTTCTTACGCATTTAGCCGAGAAAATAGCAAATCATGTATAAATCACGAATAACCGTGAAATATACACTTTTAAATTTAAAGCTTTGGTTAAAATATTCTCTTTTAATTAAAAATCGTAAAATAAGTAAGCAAAAACGTTTTCCTGCGTGATAAGAATAACTAAAGACAATGAAAACTCCACATCTAGATGTGTCTTACGAAATATAACCTAACTTACGGAGGCGATTTACCCCCCCCCCCCCCCCACACACACACACACACACACACACACACACACACACTATTTTGCTTTTAAGAGACCGTTATAAAGAACCATACGTTGAAGCTTTTAAAAATTAAGATGAAACTATGCTCGAAAAGGATAAACCTTTTGCATTTTGATATTTTTTGGATGTTATGAACATCAGCTTATAAAAATATTCAGTAAAAAATGACATATATAAAATTGTAAGTGCTGAAGTAATCATTCATGAAAGAGTAAAGTAGCGATTGTAACACATCAGTCTTTTCTTCTTTCTGTTTCTTTTTTCCTGCAGCGTTGAAGTAAAGTTGTGCGTTTTTCTTGGTGTTGTAGCCAATATGGGGAGGTTTTAATGTGGCTGTGTGAAATCTTGTTTGTGGAAATACAATGCTTGATGAGTAACGAGATAGATGCAGCTTTCGAGGCTGGAAATCAATACAAGGAATTAATTGGATGAGGTTGCTGCTGTTGGAGTTTGCCCCGCGGGATGAACCGAACAAAAACCAGAAATCATCCTGGCTTGGGCGCTTGGGCGCTTTTGCGAGCTGTACAAGGAAGGAAAAAACTGCACTACTTTTTCTGTTAGGCTTTCTACATATTTGCAATTAAAATCGACCACCAAATTATTTATTTTGCACTTAACGTTTATTTTTTCTACTCCCTATGCCATCAAATTATTCTTTGACAGTTAAACTAATTGAAAGTTTGGTTATTCTAGTAGAAGAGCTTCTTTTCTTCACAGCATATCTCTTAAACAAGGTTTGTCGGAAATGTATTATTTTTTACTGCAAAACACTGCTCACTTTTATTCAAATTCCATTACAGACTTTCAAAGCAATTCCCTGGGACAGAGTACAATAATTTCAACGTTCAGTCCAATGTTGAAAACACTCCTTGAAGTCCCTTATTGATACTCTGTCGATCACTCTGAAAATAACGACCGCGTGCTGGTAATGGGCGAAAGTTACACAGCGCTAGGTCCGGTGAATAAGGTGGATGTGGCATCAGCTTAATGCCTAATTGAGGGGGTGTTTCTTGAGTCTTGATGGCGCAATCAGCATTCGTCACTGATCACAAGAGGTAGGTACCCACTTTGCTGCAACTTTTCTATACCCTAGAACATGTCTTCAGCTGATCCATAGAATATATTCACAATCTCTGCAATCGACGATCTTCCCGCAACATGACATCAATTGTGGCATTGGTTTCAATCTTTGAAGTTGAGCACCTTCCGGGGCGTGGAGTATACCCAAGGTCAGTTTTAATCTCCCGAAATTGTTTATGCCACACAAAAACTCGTGATTTCCTCGCATGTTTTGCTCTTTGTAGGCTTGCTGCAGCATTTCCAACGTTTCTGATAGAATTTTGTCAGGAATATCTCATTATTATATATTAGATATTTGCAATAACTAATTGGCGCGCGCTGCTGCAACTTGAGATTCGTGTTTGGTACAGTAAACGCGCCCGTACACTTTCCCGGCTTCTCTCCAAGTGCGTAGCGCAGGCGAATGAATGACGTCACTCAAGGTCACACCTCTCCAGTACTGCCAACACCAATCCCAAGCGCGGGAGCATTAAAATGGAAAAATAAAAAATAAATTAAAAAATACTAACAAATTGCGGTTATTTTTGACACCCCCTCGTATATCCACTTTACAGTATATATTCACAATAAATTCTCACCTACATAGAACTAATATCATCAGCCCCTGCCAGCTTTCATGTCGGAAGGTCATTGTAGTCGCTTGAGTCAATGTGTCAGACAGATGACGTTATTTGCGTAGTCATCTGCCTGTACTGTCTGCTTGCTGACTGACCTTATAGATGACCTTTCTGATTGCATCCCATCCAAATATTGGATACTGACGTTTTATCGGAAACGTGTGTTCTGATATTGCCTGAATGAAGTAGAGAGTATTTTTAGGAAAAGGTCCGCGTGTGTGTATGTGTGCATGTCTAAGCAGCATAACCCAAAAACGAATATAAGGTTAAATACCAATCTTAATATTTATTTCAGCATCTTCAAAAAATGCGACACCAAGATTTTTAGGAAAGTCCCCACAGCCCAAACTACACTTTACAGGAAAAACTTCTATTTTCTCCAAAAAGGCTCTAAAGATTTTTATGAAAGTACCATATGTTTAAGAGATTTTCTTGAAAAGTGAAATGTATATCTTTGAATTTTCTGGGAATAGTCTCTGAAGCCCTCTTCATTCTGAATAAATTTTGCATAACTGATTAAGTGTAAGAGATAGATAGAATCTTACTTGATAAAATTGTAGGTATGATTAAAGCATACAATTTATGTAAAATATACTTTGTGGACTTAACCATTTCCGAGTTATTCTTGTTATTGGTTTGAAGTTTAAAATACTTAAGTTTTTCTGAAATGGGAAGTTGTTCGCTATTAGCTCATGGCCATGCACAGCGCATGGAATTTCATAACAATCACATAGCAACATACTCAAAAGTCCGACAATGACTTTACCTTTTTACTGTAACATAACAGAACGTGTAGATGTGAAATTAAAGTTTCTCTGTATTAGCAAGAAGTGAATACAACAAATTAGCCTGTATAAAAAGAGTGAGTTGAGAAGATGTGAATGCACCAGATCGGATTTTTATTTATATTTTTATTGTTGGTGATATTGAATGTCCAATCCAGGTTTTCTTGGCAGGTGAGGAAATGTGCGAAAAACCCCAGTCAGATAGGCTGGTACATTGATTGAATTTGATCCTGCGACCTCCCTAATTAAAACCAGAGACGCTACCGATGTTACTGGGTGCTGTGTGCAGTAGGGTTTAGATAATGAGTTCTTGCAAGTTTGCACTAATTTTGTATAAACACCATTTCCTAATATCCCCGGTGCTGCGCCACTGCTATTTCCATAAGGCAGTCCTAAAAGGACCTATCAGAGTTAGTTTAGAGTAAGTTTGGAATTTAAAATGTTCATCAGCAAACACTTTCGTAGAACACTATCAAGTGCTCTCGAAACAATGTTGATTAAGCGTGTCAACGTAAGAATGCTATATGCTAGCCTGTGGTTGTCGTAGTCATGGATTCAAATCTGGCGTAAAAATCGTTACCATGGTTTCTTTTGGGAGGAAAGTAAAGCCCATTGTCCCGTGTTGTAGACTGACGGCACGTAAAAGAATCTTAGTCCTCATAAAGAGACCTCTGAACAAAATTAAGCAGTCTTTCACACTCAATATAAAATGGGACGCTGAGAACTCTTAACAGTTGAAGACCGTCTATAGAATCATATGGAAAATCTTACAATTCCTACAAAGGTAAGTGAAAGATAGACTTGAGACAAAGATGTATGGAATAGACATTTGGGGTATGTCAGAAGGGTGAATGGATGAAAAGAATGTAGTGCGTAAAATGTTTTGTGGGGAGGTTCTGTTTATCCAAGAGCTCACCAAGGGACTAGCACCGGAGAGTTAGGGAGGGTGCGGTGAAAATACCTAATAAAGGAGAGAATCCTGAAATATTGGCACAGGTGCTTACACACAGAAAATAATGGTTTATTAAAAGAATGCATAAAGTTTCAAATAAATGTTATAGGAAACGAGAGCTGGAAAATGTGTGAGATGACATTGATGTGAGGGATATTTGGCTTTTAGGGGAAAATAATAACAGGGGATTTTGGGAAGAACTGAGATTAAAATTGGAAGACAAACAAGGGATACGAGTATGAACTAGGTTTGAGGATAAAAGTTCTTTAGTTTTGTACAAAACATTTAAAAGAAATTGGGGACGAGAGAAATACGTGGACATTTGTGAGGAATTTGAAAGAATAGGTTTTGCATGGATGCGTAAAGTGGTAGTTTTTAAAAACAGACAATAAGCAATAAATCAACGTATCTGTAAAAAATCTGATAATGCACACTTCCCATTTGAGAAAGGCGAACTGTTTATCAGTGTGGTAATCTTCTTTATCTGATTACCCTCCCCTTATGTAAGACTTACAAGCCAGTGCCTAGGGTCAGACGCCTGTCGGGGAGCACAGGAACCTATGGACCGGACAGAGTGGAGACCTGGAAGTAGATGGTCGACCAAGCATCAGGTATGAGAGTGAGGAAGAGGATGATATGAAATGCGGGCGAAATGGATCATTTGAAAGGCGATAATAGAGCAATTGCTGGAATGAGCGGATGCAGTATAAAACCCATTACAACATTTCATTCTGATATTGCTTCTTTCAGATATATTACTGCTTTTGTGTTAATTAAAAATGCCCCACGTGTCAAACTTTTGAAATAGTACTAAGAATATATATTTTAATACACTATTATAAAGAACTCTACATGTAGGTTTAAAAAAAATAATTCAAATTAAGATATGCTAGGAAAGAACGATAAGCCTTATGCATTTTAATACTTTTCCATTTTATGACAGCCGGGTTCGATCCCAGGGACGCGCATGTGGTATTCGTGGTGGACGAAGCGGCGTCAGGGCGGGTTTTCTCCGGGTACTCCGGTTTCCCCCGCCATCTCATTCCACCGGTGCTCCATCTTCATGTATCATCAGTGTCACCGCCTGCGGTGCCGTAGTAGTAAAAGCGGGCGTTAAACACTACAACAACATTTTATGACTGGCCCCCTAGCGCAAGTCTTTTGCGGGCCAAGGCTTTTGCACCTTTTCCAGATTTTCATCCATTTTCACTGGTGCGTTGCCTTAGGATAATATTGGCGAATGCGAAAGAACACAACATTAAAACTACGGGGTTATTTTTAGGAAAGGTTCAAGATAAGTAGAAAAGGGGAGTAAAAAGGAGAGAAGAGAACGAGTATGGCATGGAGGAAAATGAGATGGGGTAGGAGGTCTAGCTGAGTGATATTCAACTGTTTTTCTCGCGTACCCCCAAAGATAGTTTTCCATTCCCCTAGGTCTAGGTCTTAGGCGTAGGCCTAGAGTTATTCTTAGTTCAAATTGTACACAACCGTATCTCAAATAGATTTAAAATGTTATAACTTATTAAATTCTACAAAAGCATTATGCTACAAATGTAGATCAAAGGGAAGATCAGAGGAATCGATGACAGTGGTGCAAAACGAATTTGTAATCCATTTTTGTTTACTGTCATCGTTCTCAATTTCTGGGGACTATTTTAAAAACTGTAATCTGAGATTTTCGTGGCAGAATTGAACCGTTTCCAAGACCCCATCAACATTAGTAACTGACCGGTATAGCAAGCAAGTGGATTCTTAGAGGAAGTCCAAGCTCTGTGGCTGAAATAAATATTTTTGGTTATTTTTTATCTTTCAGGAAACATTGTACTAACTGCATGTATATTTTAAATTTATGTATACTCTAAGAAGTCTTCACGTACCCTGGGGGTTCGCGTACCCCAGGTTGAATATGTTTGCTCTATCTCGTACTTGCAACTACAAGATAACAGCATGGGGAAGTGGTTTATAAAAACGCTACAACTCTAAATACAAGTTATTACTTTCTCTACTACGTATAGGAAGCAGAAAAAGATTGCATTGCACCCAAAAATTCGATGTTGAGATTTCATCGGAAATATGTTTTGAGGCCTGAGTCAAACAAAGCATTTTTAGAAAAAAGGTGTGTGTGTGTGTGTGTGTGTGTGTGTGTGTGTGTGTGTGTGTGTGTGTGTGTGTGTGTGTGTGTGTGTGTGTGTGTGGACAGCATTACTCCAAAACGAAAAGTCGGTTAAAAACTGAAGTTGGTATTTGAGATTAATATCTTTTAAGAATGCGACACGAAGATTTTGAAGAAAATTGCTCTACCCTAAACTACGCTTTACATGAAAAAATTTTCGAGCATTGTGATTTTCTTGAAAATGGCTCCAACGATTTTGATTAAAATGTCATATGTTTAAGATATTTTTGTGGCAAATGAAATGTGTATTTTGAATTTCCTGGCTGTAGCCCATGTAGTGCTGTTTATTCTGGATGACTTTTGCATAACTGGTAAGAGATAGACCAAATCTTACTATAAAAATGTTCATCTCTCTAAAACACAGAATTTATGTCCAAATAAACATTTTGTAGAGTAAACCATTTGGAGATATTCCGTATTATTTGTGTAAGTTTTGGAAAACTTAAACTTTCGTGAAATGGAAAATCGTGATTCATTTTTATGTGTCAGCCGTGCAAAGAGAACGGAATTTGAAAGCTTTAAAAGATTTGACTATCACTCAAAGCCTACTGTATTCCCATATTCCCTTTGTACCTACAAGGAATTAACAAGATAATTACTGAAAACTTTTATCTCAAGTAAGAAGAAGATATAGTAATAAGAGTTTGTAAGAATGGTTAGTACAAGAGTAGAGAAGGTCATGTGAGTGCAACACTTGAAATTTTTCTTACTGTGAGTATATACTAGTACTTGAGGAAGCAAATAAATGGAATACAAAGGTAAGGGTTGGAGAAAGTGTGGTGCTGTTGAAGAGCTTGTACGTGTGGTCAGTTCGATCCCTTGAAACTTCTCACCGGCACTTATTTGGCAATTCCAGATACGAGCAAAGTTTCTTAGTGTGCTCACAAGTTTCTCATATTGGGATTCTCGACCTCTGGCCTTTCTCCTGGAAGAATGTGCCTAGCAACACATGGGGCCCACACCACGGCCACATATTGCCACTTGATATGACGTAGCTCCGTCACGTGACCTCCCTGTCCATAAAGAGGAAAAAAAATCACATGTTTGAGTGAACGAGCGAGCTATGTACTGGAAACTGAAGTCACGGCGGCGTAAAAGCTGGACTGAGAGATATGACGTCAGGTCCATTTCACAAATTAATGTCACACGTAGAATACGAGCTTTGTATTCTGTGTGCAACTTTGTTCCCTCGGATAAGATGTTGGTTTATCAGAGAAAGTGCTACATTTGACTCCAGTCATTTGAAATATTGATGATAGAAATCTCTTCTGTACCTCAACCTCGGGTCATTTTGCTTTCAGAGCATTCTCAAGCGGTTCAGCAGTCCAAGACTATTCCTGGAGTATTCCAGGGTAATTAGCTCTGTCGCAACATGTGAGGCTTGCATTCCGGAGGTCACGAGTTCGATTGGCGTCGACTGTGCTTTTCTAACCTTGAGTTTTCGTGGTTTTCCCTACTCCGTAGGCTAGTGTTAGGGTGTTTCTCATCTACCGAGATTTCCTTTCCAACATTTCCCTTTCATTGAGTTGCTTTTTCATATTTCAGGTGTGTTTTTATGTTTTGTGGCATGTGGCGGTGCCGGGCAGATAGCGCGGATGCTTCCTCCAAGGAAAGAGTATTCCCTGTGGACATTAGAAGGCTGCTTGTTTGGGCGGGACGTTCATCGCCCCCTCTGGTTAGCTCCAGTAGTAGGAGTGGTCTAGGGGTAACATGCCAGACTGGTTCTCCAACTTCTCTCCAGCACCTGATGGAATGCGTGGTGGGGGAAACCAGAGAACCTGGAGAAAATCCGCCCAGACGCAGCTTCGTCCACCACGAATATCACAGGTGTGTCCCTGGGATCGAACCCGGGCCGCCTAGGTCATAGGCGAACGCTCTAACCGCTCGGCCACGGCGCTAGAACCGTATAATAACTGCTAAAATTTTATAAAACTTCAATAAGGTTTCTCTGCGTACTTTCTTTGATAAAACTCATTTTAGTTTCTATTTATGTCTTTTATTCTATTCTTGAGAACTCCTAAATTGCTCTTAAATATTTGAAATCCATTACTTGCTCTACAGGTGCATTATCCATCGTAATTGTAGGTCTAACAAGGTGTTTTCCATAAAAGGCCTAATGGCCTTTAGTTTTTTAGTTTTTTCAGCTGATGTTTTCAAATTATATTCAGTACCGCTGTAGGTACTTAGTTTAGAAATAGCTCTTTGCAAATTTACTTCTGCAGACGCTATAACTGCTTGACCGTCTGCGAAACTAAAGTGTCCATGTTTATATCATTCATTTTAAAATTATTAGTTAAAATGGTTGATAACCGTCGATAAATAAAACTTAATTACATTAATACGTTTGTAATGCAAGACGTCACTCACACAAGGAAACAGGTGATTGCGGAGAACTCTTTTCACAAGGAAGAAACACGTGTTTTCTTTTTACAGAATGTTGGAATTGTTCGTTTAACCACTTCTTGTGGAACAAGTTTGGGCTTTCAGCAGTAATTGCAAGACGTAGTGAGTGATTCGGAAACAAGCTTGTAATCAATCGAAGTTTGCTGCCTAAAGGCAGTTTCCTTGACTGCTGTGAGGTTATAGCCGTGAACAGTGCTGCCAAACACATCTGGTACAGGCGTAAAGCTCAGATTTCATTTTGTTTGAAACGACCCTGCCCTGTTTGCTGACTCGAGTAGTTTTCGTAAATACGCGGCGGACATTGTCGTCAGTACAAAAGCTGCGTCCCAGTATCTCCTTACCCAAGGAATGGGTATTCTTTGATGCCGTATTTTGAAGTTATATTCCCTTAGCAAATTAGGAACATTTTTGCTAGTGATGTGTTACATTTACATAACTTTCTCTTCCCTCTGCCGTTTATCCGTGGTATACAAATTATTCTTACAAAAGAATTTCGTTATAGATAGAAAGGGAATAGCGATAGTCAATGGCCGGTAAACGCTGTCCTTAAGATGACATGCTCTTCCCATGCAATCGGGAGAAACAACTAAAAATCCATAGGACTTTTTTAGACTTACAAAATATTGAACTCCAAAGTTAGAGGTCGCGGTTTCGATTCTCGATTAGAGGATGGGAATTTCTTTTTAACGAGCATTATTCCCGAGTTGTTTGGAAGTATGAATAAGGGAGTAAATATACAGGGTAGAAGTGAAATGATCCATCAGACTTTAACAGCGAATTTATCATGCGAATAAAAAGAAAGTCTAGTACCAAAATGTTGAAAAGTTTATAATTTTCTAGAAAAGAATATTTTTATCAAAAACGTTTATCATCACCTGGCTGAATTATTATTGATTGAAGGTTCTTGATTTATGGATATATTCATAGAAAATTGAATAAACGACAAATTTTTCCTTTCGCGTATTTCTATACATTCGACAGTTTTTGTGTAAATTAAATTTAAAAGAACCCACAATTTGTTGCCTCTTTGTTGCAATATATAATCAGAATAGTTAAAAACCAATTTTGAAAAAATAAAAAAATTCGAAAAGTGTTTCCGATGAAGGATAGTTGGAGATGAGCAGCTTTTCTCGAAAATCTTCCTGTAGCATCTTTGGAAAATATTATGTTTATTGAGTTTTGTATTTATCCACAGGCCATTCAACTAGATGACCTTACTCTAATAGTTATGGTTTGTTCTGGTGAAGTTTTGTACTCAAAATACATTCAGGGACTCTCCTCTCAAAAGTAATCCGTCATCATCCGAGCATTGCCAGCAGTACATCATCTGAGGCACGAAAACTTTTAAACCTTTGGGAAGTTGTACTATGGACTAATGCAGTTATACCTTCTTGAAGCATTTCGTAAATTTTTGTCGGAGTACATCCAAATAAACTTTTACATCTTTATACAGTAACGAGTAGTGAGATTTTTATTGTCCATTTCAGCGCTTTGTAGATGAATACATTTCAAGTAATTCGCTAATTGTGCTCCAAATGATTTATACCAAAACAGTAATGCGCTCAGTAACCGCAGATGGACGCTGATGCATTGTGTGAAAGATTCCTGAGATCGTCCTCATGAAAACATACAGAACCCACTAGTACGAGGGTCACTACAGGAGCTTTGAGGCGTGAGAAAATGAAGGTTGATCCACTCGAATGTAATGGAGGAGTCTCCTTAGTGAGTATACTGGTATCAGGCAGTGACACTCCCGCTCCAGGAATACCAGCAGCGCAAGGATGAACAAGCCGGGGCATGCAGGTAGTCAGTCCCTGCAATGGAGCTGGGAAGAGAGCCTTTGCGCTGAACGATTTTCTACGATCTTAAAAGTGGGTTAAACCAGTGCCAAAGTCTTGAACCTTTGCAACAGGCTTTTATGGATATTAGCCATTCCCATGCCACAGTTTTCCCTTGGTTTCAGTAATTTAAAAGGGACCGAACATCTTTGAAAGACGAGAGAAGCGCGCGTCCGGCAACGACATTGAGGAAAACTTATGATTCATCCACCATACGGTTCCAACATGGCCCAATGCGACCTTTTTCTGTTCTCGAGGACAACAAATGTGGAAAGACATTTTCAACTCCTGAAGATGCTGTTACCACCTACGAAGGGGAGTTTGCGTAGAAAACACGAAAAAAATTCTTGATTTATCTCAAAACTTCACTACACAAGGATGGCAAGCGCATTTTACAAGATCCGAGGCGAGAGTTTTCCGATTCCCAAGGATCTGTTAACGAACTTAACAGACGAATGTCATACTGTCAGTCTGGTGCGACGGGATCACCTAGGAGATGCCACCGGGATCTCGTTTTGCTTTCGCGGCCACTTTGTTTCGCGAGTGAAGGTTTCAGTGTCAGGCCACCGCTTCTCGCGATGTTGAGTGACAGACTGAATAACAAACAGCAGGCTGAGATGACGCCACCTGCAAGGAGCTCGCCGAGGCACACTTAAAACGCATCGGTCTGAGACCCACGACCTCGGGAACTAGGGGCTAGCGTTTCCCCAAGGCCACAGAGGACATACCATTTTCATCAGTAATGTTTATCATCGGTCATACACCAAGTGTAACCCAAGCGACTCCCTGTGTAAACAGAAATACTGTTTTAATGCATTGCTCCATACCCCACTCGTATTAGTCTCGACTCTTCTCTGTGGGTTGCGCAAATCGTTTGTTGCCCATCAATATAGCAAAAATGGTTCTTATTCTTTCTCTAACCACTCCGTCTATTTCTTGACTCGCAACCCAAATGTAGTTATTTCCAAATATTTGTTTAATTTTTATGCCCATGTCGAATTTTCTTCCATTCTCAGCAGTTCTCAAGTCGCGGGATCATACTCGGCGGAGGGCGTTGGATTTTTTCGGGCATGGTTGCCTTCAAAAGGGAGGTAAAGCCGGTGGTCCCGTGTCTAAAAGAACATCAAGCCTGATAAAGATGTCTAAGCAAAGTTAAGTGATCTTTCAACCCCGATGCCAACCATAGTGGTTAAAAGCGTTATATTCAATTCCAATTCATGGTAGCAGACCGTCTAATAGGATATAGTGTATAGGTCGAAGGGGTACACCTCGCGCACTGTGACCTACGAGAGCTGAATTACAGCTACTACTTTCTTGGATGAAGGGATGAGGTGAAGGAACTACAGGAGTTTACTGGCCGCAGAGACGCGCGGAGAGGTCCCTAACAGTTCCAGGCTCGAAGGCTCGTCCGACTGCTGAAACTGAACCCGGGACCTCCCGAATGCGAGTCTCACACTCGCCGCAGAGCTACCTCGCTCTAATTAGAGGATATATTTGTAGCTTTGCACGCTGTGTATCGAAGTTTCCGTAGTGAACATGTTTAATGAAGCTCACATATTCGATTGGGAATGTGTGTAAGGATAGAATATGCCCACCATCTCACATAAAGACTGAGGCGTTTGCCTCAAACTACAGGAAAAGTATTAGCCATTATTCGCAGTTCGGTTTCCGCTGTAGTTAAGCAGTTGGAAGATGTCGTAAATGGCGAATAAATAATAAATGATGACGAGGCGGCGAGCAAGACTCGGTGTCAAACTTCAAGGAAGCGAGGACTTGAATTTTTACGGTTATATATTATGCATTCAGAGGAGACATCCCCCTTAACACTTGGTCGATGGGAATATTGAACAGTCGGAAGTAGGAACAAAGGTGAAGGGAATGTGGAAGCGAGATAAGGAATGCAACAAAGAAAGGAAATATATGAAGAAGGAAGATAAAGTTTAGATTCACTTGCGAATTGGGCTAACTAACATGGCATTTGCTTTGAGCGTAATTTTCCTTCTTTAGGTGTTTATTTTCTCCGCCACACCTAAGGTCCAAGAATTCGATTTCCAGATTTCACTGGCAATAGATATTTAGAATTATAGCAATAATTATATGTTAGAGCGCGAAATATCACACGAGGGGACTTGAAACAGTGAGTTACACATAATTATTTATTGAATGCTGTACTACACTACAAAGTGGCACAGATGCATGGCACTATTTTTCAACATAGTCTCTCTGAACAACGGTCTGAAGGTGCTACCAGTGGTTTAATTCCTGGGCGATAGAAATCCGCTTCTTGGTCACGGAACTGTTCGAGGGCCGTTATGGGAACTTCTTAATCTTTGGCAAATCTGCCCCCCTCCCCTCTCCCCCCTAGATGTTGTTTCAGCTTGCACCATTCTTGTTGCACATGGTCTCAGCGTGGGACATGTGTAACTTACTTTTTGACGTACCCTCGTAATATTCATCTAATTTAATTTATTGATTTTGTTCATGATATGTTTAACTTCTTTAAATGTTCGCATATAGAGCATTATCATTATTGTATTATGATTCTTTATGTAATATTCGTTTATTACATGTTATGTTTGTAATTTAACGTTATAAAAGTGTTCTATTTATGTAAAGTGAGAACATCTCTCCGATATCCGCAATGCCACGAGAGTATTACAAGAGGCGAATGAATGCACGCATAACGTAACACATGTTTCGATGTATCAATCCGAAATAGCAGAATGATTTTTTTTTTTTTTTTTTTTTTTTTGGGGGGGGGGTACATTCTTTAGAAGAAAGAAGACGCAATAATAAACAATTTAACACATTCTACGATAGTTTTCTTCACGGAATAAAATATAATTACTTTGTGAAGATGTGAAGAAACTGGAAGTACGTTATATAATTTCATTAAAAAGCAGTGTTAATTTTGCTACGGAGTATTTTATATTGAAATTAGTCCATCTCAATGAAACTAAATACTCATTGTGTTGTTATTTGATTAATTAGTTGCCGTTGACTATTCTGAGCTACATGCCCTGAGATATGTGTGTAGTTTCAAATATAAAACTATACAAGTGCAAATCTTTTATCAGGTTACTTCCTGTTTGATAGCGCTACCAATACAAACTGTGCGTTTAGAAATGCGCTAAAGCATCGATAGCAGGCCAGGGATGCTAGACATCGTATTTCATTTCTGTGGCGTGGGATCTCAGAGGAATTAACCTATCTGACCCCCCGAACCTGAACGGTCACAGAACTTGCACGAACACGAGGAAAAAGAAAACGACGAGAGGGGGCTTTGGATAAACAAAACTTCATGTTCATTCCAGCTGTTTTTAATAATTCAAAAATAGGACTTTGAAGCTCTTCTCATACCAAATTACCTTGGAAAAAACATTTTTTTTTCCTAGTGTTTATTTTCTTAATTGTGCACCACTTGGTGAAAAAGAAATCTGATTAATGCAGCTAACCTTCTCTTATTTTCATATAACGTCTTAAAAAATCTTATGAGTGATTATTAATTAGTACTGTACTTCATGTTAATCGGGATAAACTCTTGCATTACACATTTCTTTGCAGGTAAGGAAACTGAAGCGGTAGTAAACTGTTTAAAAGCTGGCCTCTAAAGTTGATCTACTTCATATTAGTCGAAATAAACCTTTGTACAAATAGTGTCAGTATCTAGACATTTCCTTGCGGGTGCATGGCGAATACAGAACACAACCGAAGGTAAGATGTGTCAGTCTGTCCTGGTTCCCAGGTTCGACTCCCGGCTAGGGGTGCGACCTTTTCTCTAGCCGAGATTGTTTTCATTTTCTACAGAAGTCTGGAAGTGCGAGGTAAGGTCCGATGTTTTAGACACGTCAAACCATGTGAGATAGTTGCAAAAGGGTTGTTTCATTTAATTTCTTACATCTTTCTCTATTTTCTACATAGTTGCCACGTGATTAAACATTTGTGATAACGTTCTACGAACTTCTTTATGCCGACGTCATAAAGTGTGCCACCTTTGACGATAACCACCAGATAACCAGTGGAGATTGTCAATCGCCGATCATCACCGGTATTGACCAAAGCTTCTGTGATCATTCATGACTGGCCTGATCGCGGTTTAGTTTCTTGTCCGGCCTCAGTTCTCAGCCATTTACGCACTTTGTTGTCACTCATCGCATTGGGACCATACAGCTCACTGATCTGTCACTAAAACGCTCCTTGCTGTCAAAATCTGAATCATAGACCGTATTTCACAGTCGGGGGGCCCATAGATTGTTTTAAACATTTTGCACCGACACTGTGAACGGCACACCAGAATACTACCAATGCAAATTACGTCGTTTTACGCGCAAAGCATGCTGGAACTCGGTGCACATGCGCGTTTTAATGTTCGCGGCAAGTTCAAATGAACCATGGCGATTCGGACCTTAATTTACGAATTACCCTCGTAAGAATGACAGTGTGAATGTGCGTGTCATCTAATGTACAAAACCCAAAGAAAAGCCACGTATATGAGTCTCTTCCGAAAGTAACAGGCTGCCCATATGACCACTGCAACAAAGGCGGGACATAAATGGAACAGTTAAAAAAATCCCATTCCAGGTTAGAATTTTATCAGATAAATTCGTAGCCTCTCAAGAGATTACCCACGTAAAAGCACCATCTAACATCAGTTAATTAGTTAACATTTAGTTAAATTGTACATACTTCAGGGCTAGAGAAAGAGTTCACGTCAGATCTTTTTATCTTCTTAATGTTGAATGACAGGTCTACCAATAGGATTAAATATTGAAGCTTTGTGATTTCATTTGTATATTATACGTATGTTCTGTACAATAAACTTCAAACTATTTTACACATTTCTTGCTCTCTCTAAACGTAGGTACGTTTAATAGCGTTAAATCATTTATGTGTAATTTGATATGTAAAGTAGTAGTTAGGTTAGTAAGAACAAATAACATGAGGGAGACAGACTATAGGTCTCTGCTCTCTGGAGGGGAAAGAGAGAGCTCACGACGTCATAAATAGATCTGGTAGCTACATGAACTACTGTGCTTTTTTTCCCTCCCTCCCACGAGTATGTCAGGTTGTAAGAACTGTGTTTGACATTGACAACTTAACAAGATTACGGCTACAGTTGAACTAGCAGTGTGCACTCACATGATATTCTCTACTCGCTCTTGGATAAAACGTTCTTAAAACACTTCTATTTACTTTCATGTTACTCGAGATGGATATTTGTAGAATTGGTTTTATTACAAGACTTTTCTTATAAGTGCAATGGGAATATTAGGATACAGTAGGTTTAAGCAGAAGCCAAATCTTTTAAAGTTGGTCACTATGTGATGACTTTGAAATTCCATCCCCTTTGGAAGGCCAAGAGATAAAACGAATGACTTCCCATATGAGAAAAAGTTTAAATATTACAAAATCCAAACCAATGACAGGAATATCTCGGAAGGGGTTCACTCTACAAAAAATGACATAAATGTGTACGAATGCATTTGTTGTACAGTAAGATTTTCTCGCGGTTTACCAGTTATACAAAAGTCATCCAGAATGAAGATAACTTCGGAGGCTATTGCAAGAAAATTCTAGATATGCATTTCATTTGTCGTGTAAGTATCTGAAAGATATGGTCTTGTAATCAAAATCGTTAGAGATATTTTTGAGAAAATAAAAATGTTTGAAAGATGTTGCGCATAATGGCTAGTTTGGGGTGGAGAATTTTCTTGAAAATCTTCGTGTCGGTCCTTCGAAGATGCTGAACTTAAATACCAATTTGGGCGAATAACATTCTTGTTTTTTAATTGTGCTGTCCGCGCGCGCGCGCGCACACACACACACACACACACACACACACACACACACACACACACACACACACACACACACACACACACACCGTTTTTAAAAGTTTTATTTAGGGGTCTCAAAACATGTAAGTGCGTGTAGAACAAAGTAGAAACGGAGTGATTGTGCCTCTTAACTCTGTAAGTTTGAAGTGTATAGCTCCCTCTTGGTGTGTTTCTTCCATGTCGGGAAGTGAAGTCCTGTTCCATTAACTTTCTGTCCTAATATACCAATCCAATTACTGTAGATGAGGTGTGTGCTCTTTAGTTAATCATGCTGCGAGACTTAACGAACTTACAGTCTTGTGCTTCGTACGGCGTTCGAAAATAGCTGGGCTAATTATATTCTGGTATGGTGGAGAAACAGTGCAAAGTTGAACTCTTTATTACTTAGTAATAAAGTTGAAACTAGGCGAAGTCCTAACCGAGAGAGATTGCTCAGTGATGCTTTCGGAAAGGAACCAATGCTGTATTTGTCTCAGGAGTTTAGCTGTGACATTTTGGTTGTCACAAGTGAACCTGAGATATCGCACTGTTGTTTCTTCCTCTCGCTGTGACGATTTGCACCCTGCTTCAGAAGTGGCTTATCCTTTCTTTCCGGGACAGGAGATATTGCGCGAAAGAGCATCACTAGTAACATTACATTACCGCATCAAATAAAGCAATAATGATCATACTTTCAATAATATCGCTAATTAATTATGTTTATTGGAGACTCAAGATGTAATATTGTAGCAACACTGGCACTGCTTTGAACTGTTGGTGGTGCTCTGTTTACATCGTACCAAGAAGCTCCCCACTCAATACCGCGATTGCGCGTTCAAGGACAAAGACATTGGCAGTACTCACCAGAGAACTGCTTGGTCGATGGGGTCTTTCATCCCTCTCTCTAAGTAGCTAAATTGGAGGGGTCTTGGAGTCTAATTCAGGCCTGGGCGACTCACGGAATACTTTCAGCGACCTTCATTTTTTACCTGCGAATTGTACAGTTATCACTGCAAGGCCTTGAGCAGTCTCCGCTTTTGAGCAGCAGTTGCCCAGCCCTGCTCTGCTCTAATTATTAGGGACTTCCTCCCGTCTCTGTCTGCAGTCTCCTTGATTCCCTCACGTCATCCTGTCCTGAGGACGTTAGCCACAACATATCAAGGTAAAGTATCGCCCATGCCTTAACGGCCTTCCTCATCCCACTGTCTTCTACAGTGCCAACTGCTCGGTGTTGTCACGTCTTTCACTTCGGTCGCTCTGGTGTATCTCCATAGGCAGACTTTAACAACACTGTGAATGCACAACTTGACAACAGCAGATTCTTTGCTAAGAGTAGGTATATTGAGAGGAGGACCCTGTCTATTGCGTTCATGTTATTAGCAGTGCTGATACGGTCCTGGCAAGTGACAGCGTCGGTAACAAACAAAATAATCTCTCTCAAACCCGGCGGAGGGCGATCGGCTTCTTTGGGGGGCATAAAAACACATACCATGGCTTCTTTCTAGAGGGAAGTAAAGCCGGTGGTCCGGTGTCATACATTTACTACACGTAGAAGAACCTCAGGTGTGACAAAGAGGCCTCTGAGCAAAATGAAGCGGTCGCACCCCAGTATAGGATGGGACGTTGAGAATTATATCAGTTAAAGAGGTCCAACGCTTTAATTTTCGTTCCACAATCTATAAGATGAGCTCGTAAAGCGCAGGAGAATGGAGTGTTTCAGAAAAGCAAACCATTTCCATATCATGTAGAGCACTGTTCAGCACCTGGCCGGCCATAGAGTTGTACAGGCGCTCTCTGCGGCCACTTACGGTAATGCGTTTTACTCTGTGGCATTAGTGGCACTGGGGACGGCGGTTTCGATTTCCGCCTCGACTTTGCACGTTTTTGTGTGCGTACTAGAGAGTGGAATACATTCACATGACTTTCTCTATCACTAACAGAAGCAAATATATTCATTATATGCTACATGAGTCATGTAAAAGGTAATTATTTTATCTTTGCTACATTGCAAGAGCGCTTCCAAACGGAAGTGGAAATAATGTCCAAATGTTCAGTGGGGGTAACAACACTTACGATGGAAAGAAAGAAAAAACGGGGAAAAACAAAGAAAAAAAGGAGGGCAAGAAATCGCAATGCTTTCAAGCATTTCCGTTGATGACGCTTAGGAAAGGCCTAAATTTACAATTTCGAATGTTTCGTAAACGGCTAACGCTACGAAAAATTATAGCACATGGTGTATTTTTATAGCGTATACATTTTCTCTGCAGTAAGTGTTCTTCCATCTTATAAGGTAAAGGCATCTGTGAAATTTGGAAAACCCGCAGTATGTAAGATAGTGATCATGTAATTTATACCAATTATTACACAGAATTACAGTAAAGTTTTTAGCGTGTTTCAAAATTCTCGCCTTCATGGTTATTTAAACATTACTAATTTTTGTGTAAATTCATTATTCAGATAAAAAGTGCTCCACACATTGCATTTTTAAAAAGAATCACCAAACGGGTTGTAAATGAAATCACAAAAATGATGCATCATGTTAGAGACTTTATTTTAAGCCCTAAAAAAATGTTAGAAATCTCAGTTTTTCAAAAGCAAATGGTGAATTTTCAAAATCGGGGCATTATTTTAAACAAGTAGGTTTAGGGTGATTTATTTAATGTACTCTTGAAAGATAGTACAAAGATGCATAAACAAATTAGTAGGATTGCAGCATATGGAGCATTCAGAGTGGAAAAATGCTGAAAAAGGTATGCTAGAAAACAAGGTTTAGTTTGGCGAGCCTATGGATATAACTGCGGTAGCGAAGCTATTTACCGACCGCGGAGGGGTTAGCGCATACCGACCTGGCTACCTGCTGCCGACCTGGAGAGTTTCTTCCGCGAGAGCCGAAAGAGGGTGCACTCAGCCTCGTTAGGTCACTGAGAGACCAAATGAGGAGCTACTTGATTGAGAAGTATTGAAATGAATATATGTAGATAAATATACCAAAGAGACAAATGTCAGAATTAAAACAAAGTTATAAAAAGATCAAAAGGTATGAAATTTCTGTGTTTAAAATTCTAAATCCTTAGGTCCATGTTTACGATTGTTAAAAAGTTGAAAACTCTTTGGAGCACTAGTTTATCGTCGCCAGGACCTGTGCAAGTCGGACAGGCATTCGCAGAGAGTCGCGACGGAAACAGTCTAGCAGCGGCTGGGAAGGGTTGTTACAGTTCTTCTTCCATTGACTGCAGGTAGTTATTGGAAAAAGCTGAAATAAGCGTAAGTATTTTACGGTTCCAAAATAACCTCTGTTGCGATTGTTTGAATAGGTTTCAAAAGAAAGCTGAGCAATTAGAGCAAGTCTGGGCAACTGGTGCTGACTGAGCGCAACCTGGTCAAGGCCTTACGTTAATATGTTTAGCAGGTAAAAGACTAAAGGTCCTTCAAGGTATCCCGCCAGTCGCCCAGGCCTGATTCAGAGCACGTAGCGTAACAATACAACAGCTACAAAGTATGCGAGACCTTGGAACATCCCGTGTTTCCAATTTAATCAAATTTAATTAGGCAATTGAGCTCCGCAATGCACATGCGATAGGCAATTACCCGGAATAGCGTTTTGGAACATTAGCGTCATGGAAACTGATACCGCAGGCTGCTACCTTTAACTGTTGATGCGGCAAAATTGGGTGTAACATTACTGGTAACGTTTACAACGACAATTATTGTTGTCAGGATTATTTTCCCTGCTACGTACGTATATATATACAGTAAGTAGAGAAAGTATTGTATTTCATCCAAAAAATAAATACCAGTATTTCAACGCAGATACATGTTTTGAGAATCCTGAATCACCCACCAAAAGATCGTATTTGTTGCACTCACATGACTTTCTCAACTCGCTCTTGTAGCAATTATTATTACAAAAGCTTATTCCTCTATCCATTTCATGATAATCGAGATAAACATTTCTTGAAATATTTTATGTGTTTCCTTATAGATACAATGGGAGTAGGAGAATACAGTAGGCTTAAGTGATAGTCAAATGTTTAAGATCTGGTTACTATTTGATTGCTATAAAATTCCATTCTATTCGCATAACCAGGAGAAAAAAAACATAAGAAAAAATTAGAACAATGGCAAGGAATATCTCGGAAAATGTTAATTCCACAACAATTTATGTGTGATAAATTGTGTGCATTAACCAGGTCAAGCTCTTTATTTAAAACCTAACGGGCGCACGACATTTTGCCTGTGCGGGATTGGGTGTGCCACAGTTGGCTTTGCTCCTACATAAACTCCACGCGTAAAGCAAGTATGACACTCTTACCTTATAGAAGATGCTGGAAATGTCGTCCACTCTCTCGAGGCTAAACAAGCATTATATCAGGAGAACACATTCTGATTAAGTTGGACCACTGTAATGTTACCGACTTCATTTCTAATATTTTGTTTTAGTTCTTCCAATGTATGAGGAAGGATTTGTCTCGTAAACTTTGGCTTTCAGGTTACTGCCCCACACACTGTTGGATTAGGGGAACGAGAGGGCCACACACCAACACTAATCACTCTATTTTCAAACACTTCCCTATGGGCAGTAGCAGAATCTTGTTTAAACCACCCATATCATTTCTCTTCTTCTGACAGTTTGTGACAAAATGGGGTCAAAACGTCATTTCGCTACCTCGCTGCATTTACAGTCTGCTCGTAGAATACTGGACCGATTATGCGTCTAGCGCTAACAGCACACCAAACTCCAACTCTCCTATCATAATGAGGGATTTATTGAACGCGATGTGCATTTTCAGAGGCCCAGTACCGACTAGCCGCGCGCACAACGGCAGCTGGTAGTGGGGAATCCAGCAAGGTCGCGGGAGAGGCGAAACTCCGTGTGCTCCGTTAGGTTTTAAATGAAAAAGCCTGTATTTGTGTGGTAAGAATTTGTCATCATTCAGAATGAAGAGGTCTACAGAGGACATTCCCAGAAAATTCAAAGATATACTTCATCTGTCATGGAAATGTACTAAACATAGTGTACGCCAATCGAAATCGTTAGAGCGATCTTTGATAAAACAAGAAACTCGAAAACAATCACACAGATATGGCTTTCTCTAAACCTGCTTTTTGTTTAGTGACTCTGTATTTCCATGGGAACCTCGGTGTACGAATTTTTGGATACAAGGTAATACTCCCTCTGTTTTGTATACATAAGTGCACAGGAGGGAAAGCAAAACAAGCATTGAATTTTTCATACATCATATAGCTTATGCACCTTCTTCTCACTTGCCCTTTGAAGTTGTCCTACGAAAACTCCTGTGCAAAGTGTTCAGTTGAAAGCTGCAGCAGATTTTTCAGTGCTTTTAAAGATATTTGGCCCTTATTTCAAATTTTAGCTTATTTCGTAGCACAAAATGTATAAAAACAAAAATAAAAGTAAATCAGTTCAACAAAATATCAAAGTAGGAAATAGTTATGCACCAAATTCCATTGCAACTTCTCTAAAAGTTTGTTTGAAAAAGATACAAAGGTTGACAAATTAAAAGTGAGAAAATAAGAATATACATAATATTGTAGCAAAGACAGTGTGACAAATCCCACTTCTGGCGCAGTGTTACAAAATTAACTACAAAGTCCAATTACTTTTTTCTGTTACTTTATTTGTAATGTAAAACTGAAGCATAAAAACATAATTGTTTTATCTACAGTTCTTCGTGACTTTGCGACACGCAGCTGTTCAGTCTTCTCGTAACCTTGACACACACACACACACACACACACACACACACACACACACACACACACACACACACACACACACACACACACACACACACTCGCCTACCACCTAGGCGGCCCAGGTTCGATCCCAGGGACCCGCATGTGGTATTCGTGGTGGACGAAGCGGCGTCAGGGCGGGTTTTCACCGGGTGCTCCGCTTCCCCCCGCCATCTCATTCCACCGGTGCTCCATCTTCATTCCATGTGTCATCAGTGTCACCGCTTGCGGTGCCGTAGAAGTAAAAGCGGGCGTTAAACACTACAACAATAACAACACACACACGTACTCACACACAGACACACGCATACACACACAAGAGCACACACGTACACATATACACACAGACACACACGTACTCACATACACACATGCACTCACACACACACACACACACGTACTCACATACACACATGCACAGACACACGCACACACACACACACGTACACGTGCACGCAAGTGCGTACTATTAACAGCTGTCTCATTCAACACTCGCGATTCCATCACATACAACTACTACTCTCCCCTTTGTCTCACTAGAATAAAAGTGAAAATATACACTTGAGTACGGTGAGGGTTACGCTACATTGTAGCGTAATCCGGAATATACAGAAATAAAATTCCTCGTGTAATTGGTTGAATACTCTATTGGGATAGTAATAAAAAAATACAGATATTGGATCAAAGCTAGGAATGCGCAGCGTTCTCTCTCAAATGAATAATAGAAGGGAGCGATGGCGTGAGTTGGTTCCAAGAATGGATGTCAACAGACACACAAGTGAACTTGTTAACGGACTACCTACAAACCAAACAAAAGCATGAGTGAAACAAGCCAAACGTGAGCCGAGATGGATGATGGGAGGCAATAACTGGAACGAGATAGCACCTGTCGTTAATGAATATGTTGCCGGATGATTCTCTCACGGTACATCTCGTTGAGTGAGATTGGACAACACAAGATAAATGTCATGGAAGTGAATAAATGAGCTAATTGTGGGCTGCTTGAGGCTGAGAATTAAACTGTTTGTCAATCTCAGCACCAAAACTGTTGAAGGAATACAGGTGCTAATATTTGAAGTATCAATAAATTCACGGTTTGAAATAACTGCTTCCTTAATAGCAGTGAGAAGCATAAGTTACCATTAGTCACTGAAATGCACACCTTGCGACTTCCGCCAACCACGTAGCGGAGCGAGGTCTTCAGGCGCTACGGACTACCGATATTCGATCCCATTAAAACACTTCTTTAATATGGAAGATAGCAACACAGCATATGTCCCGCCTACTTCATCACTACCCCACCATTGTTCGTACATTATAATAAAATTCATGTGATCTTTTTCTCACAAAGTATGAGAGAAAGCTGAAATTTTCAGTACATCTATACAACACATAGTTGAACTTTCTGAACCACAATAATAATTTTATAGTGTATTTTAGTGTTATTAAGAAAGCAACAACATTGCAAAATGTCCACATTTTTATTATTAATATCTATCTTTTTTTGACTGCGAATATTTTTTTTTAATTTCTGGTGAACTGATTTATACTTAAAAATACATTTGAAACTCAAAAGATAGTTAATAATACTAAGAAAGAGCATGCAAAAGGTGATTCTGTATTCAATACTTTTTGATACATGAATTCACATGTTTTAAGAGCAAATTGTATTATTTTTCTGCTGCATGAAAAAAGTTTTTAGACTCAACCACATAAGCCATCAATATAAATAAGCAGTTGAAGTTGTCATGATTTATGGAATGTCATAAACATTTAAAGAACTCTAGGAGCAGTGGTAATTTAACTCACTAAGGTATAATTTCTGATTGTTGAGACAATCTTGCCCCCTTAACCTGCCTACGCTGTGTTGAGTTATTGTCGGAATGGAGTACTGTTTGTCTTTTCACAAGCACGTAATTTACCTCCCAGGTACCTGAGATGATGTACGTAAATTGCCTCCACATCGCTGAATATTTCACATTTATAAACCCGCCACTGAATGGATTTCGTTTGGAATTACTTATTCAAGATAAACCTATTTATATCTTGACTGAAGTACTGAAGGAAATACAAAGCGACGCTTATGTACTGTTCAGAAGTACAGGCAAACGAAATAAACATGCTCTTACGAAAGACATATTTTACAAAATGAAATATTAGCATTTCGACAAGGAATTATTACTAGACTTCAGTTTTTAAGGGCTGTTTCTTTTAAATTCCTACCAGTTTAAAGAATGACGCGTGTTTTAACAACACTTTAAGTTTTATGTTTTTAACCACATTTTTAAACATAACAGTAATTTGCATCTTGCATTACTGGCAGTCCTAAGTGTGCGAATGGGAAGGAAAATTGTGGTTTATGATTATTAACCGATAACTACTTATTTAAGAAGCCATTAAAACGGGGAAAACGGTATTTTTAATTTTGTGGGACATTCATGTGTGGCTCGAAACACTTCAGTTAACAGTGGCGGACTGGAAGTGAAGGAAAAATACCCATATGAATGGCGCAGGCAATTTACGCTATAGAGTTCAGGTAAACAGGAGGCAATTTACGTTCTTCTTCTACCTGGGGAGGCAATTTACCGATGCCGGGAGGAGATCCTTCGCTGTATCGTTACTTACACCACTTCTCTGATAAAGGCAGCTTTCAACGTTTGGAGGTGTACCAAGAAGTACACTACCTCTGTATACTAGGAGCATGTGACCCTTTGACCTAAGGAACAGACATTACAGAGCGACTTATTTTCTCCACTGCTCCTACTTTGGAACAAATAAAATTGTTGCCAACTCCCCAATTGTTGGGGTGCACTTCCCTGCATACATACATACATACATACATACATATTGTCAATCAGATGTGTGCAGAAGGAAAATGGAAAGCAGAGCACCTCGGGTTTTTCAGCTCCCCACAAGATGAGGTTGTTAGTTTTTCGATTCGCCTGTAACGAGGAACGGGGCTGCAGTACCCTGCTCTTTTGTGGATTTAGAGCCCTAGGGACGTGTGAAAGAGAGGGGTGAAGAAACGTGGAGGGATGGGGAGAGGGAGGGAGGGATGGAGCGAGAAAGAGAAAGGGCGAATGACCTGGCTCACCTCACCATTAACGTCGATCTGAGATAACACGGGCAAAGAGGTGATCGCCCCTACTCCCAAATCCACATTGCAAAGTTAATCAATTACTACTAATAGGGCATATTCAGGGTGCAGTACGGAAATGATACGTTTCCACCTGAAAGTGATTTCAAAGATTGGGATGAATATCAATATTTAACTGTTACAATTATAAAAATCTGATGTGTTGCACTCACATGACTTTCTCTACTCTTGTATTAACCATTCTTACAAACCCTTATTCCTATATCTTCTTCGTGTTAGTTGAGATAAACATTTGTACAAATTATCTTATTGCTTATTTCCTTGTAGGTGCAAGGGGAATGTTAGAATACAGTAGGCTTTGTGCGATAGTCAAATGTTTTAAAGCTTTGAGATTCTGTTGTCTTTGCACACTTACCATATAAAAAAATGAACAACGTTGTTCCATTTCGCTAAAGTTCTAAGTTTTCCGAATCTCACACACATAACAAGGAATATCTCCGAAATGGTTCACGCTACAAGAAAATTTATTGAGAGATAAATTGTGTATTTTAGCAAGATCTACATTTTTTGTATAGTATAATTAGGTCTATCTCTAACGTTTTACCAGTTATCGAAAAGTCCTCCAGAGTAAATACGACTACAGGGGCCATAGCCAGAAAATTCAAGATATACATTTCATTTGTCATAAAAATATCTCAAACATATGACATTTTAATCAAAATCGTTTGAGACATTTTCAAGAAAATCAAAATTTTCGAAAAATCTTCCATGTAAAGGGTAGTTTAGGCTGGGGCTATTTTCTTCAAAATCTTCGTGTCACATCCTTGAAAGACATTAAACTTAAGTACCAACTTTGGTTTTTAACCGACCTTTCGTTTTTGAGTTACGTTGTCCACAGACTGACACAAACACACACAGACACACACACGGACCTTTTTCTAAAAATGCTTTTTTTGGATTCAGGGGCCCTCAAAACATGTATTTCCGGTGAAATCTCGACATCGAATTTTTGGGTGGAATACAATACTTCCCCTACTTACCAGTAGAGAAAGTAAAAATGGACAATAACCACCCGGCACAAACCAGGTATAGGTATATACAGTAGAAATGAAATGTCTTAGATCCTTAGCCAAGTATACGAGACTAAACAAAAGATAAACTGATGAAGTAAGACATCTGAAGTAGAATAATTAAACAATAATACGTAGAATACAGTACAAACTGGAAGCAGCTTTTAAACAGAATGGTAAAACATACTCGTTGAATACCACTGGCACATAAAACAATTTATGGGCTTTGTGAAACAACCAGATAGCTCCACCTTTTGGCCAAAATGAGTTGCATGCCGGTCCTGACAGAGGAAAAAAGTGCCCTTTCATTGGTCCCATAGAATAGCCACGCTGCTCGGGAGGGAAAACAACTGCAAGAAGGTTATTGCGATTCCGCTTACTCAGAACATGATTTTAAATTTTGCAGGGCAATTCAAAGCCTTGTTCAAAGGAGTGTCCTCAACAAGCATGAATAGAAGCTTACTATACCAGGTCAGACCTCTTAAATACTTCAATATAAGCAAGAAGTGGTCCAGTATGGTAAAACAGTAAATGGACTGTAAATGTCAGATTTTACCATAAAATGTCTGCATGCTCATGTTTCACTCCCAACCTCCATAAGGGTGCACTCTCAATCAAGGCAGCCAAGTTTCATGGCGTGAGCAGGTTTTACGATGTTTTGGTATCTGACAACTTACCAGTGTCTACCTCGCCCGAGCAGTATCTGCGTAGGATGCACTTGTATGCTTATTAACAGAATGTTGGACCTCGTAAGACTTCATGACTTTAGAACTTATCTACTTGTTATGATTATTGATTCTTGCTATATCTTACACATTTTGTAATTAGGACATTTATGCATATAATAGCTTGTTTGGTTAAACCCCAGAAATTTTGGCATTAAACACCGCATTTTCAGCCAAAACAAAAAAAACAACGTGTCTGGAGCGGAAAAAAAAAAAAAAAAAAAAAAAACCAGGTAGCTCCAATGCCTTCAAAATCCTCATACATTTATGGGGCCTTGGGACTGAAATTGGAATGTTCTCTTTTTTGTTGGTATGAAATCAATACTTTTCACACTTAAGGCTGTTTATGTTAGAAACTACCACACAAAGTTCCAGCACAGTCTGTTTTATAATTTTAAGGGAATTAATTATTCGATTTATTTACAATGCGAAAAAGGCAAAATATTTCATGAACGTCAAAAACTAAAATATCACATTTTATTGTTTTATAAATCCTAATTGTCCAACAAATACCACCGTTCTCTGGAAGGAAGAAAATAATTACTTCAAAATTAATTAATTTCTTTGCTTTGATGAGCATAGAAAATATTTTTAAAAACTTCTTACGTATTTAATTTGTTTAAAGCTAAACAAATTTGCAGATCTTGAAACCAAAGACTGCAGTTGAAGTTACATAACTGCAGCACATGCTGGAAGCATTCTAGGGCCATAGCACAAAATTTAATGCGCATGGAGCAGATAAGATAGTGTCTTGAATGTAAAGTCGAGAGAAACCAATTTTTCTACACTCATGCATCAGCTTACCTTCCCTCTTCTGTCTAGTAGTCTCAGATTCATATCTTAACCACTTCTTTCCGCCGATTTTGGTTGTTTTTTGAGCCATATATATACTTAAAAATCGTCTGATAATTTTTCGGGCATTTTTTAGTCCTAGGGTCCCTTAAGTTTAGTGCAACATATTTTTAATTTGAATGTAGGACAGCGTATTCATCCCAGTTCTAGCAATATTTCAAATCTGAGACTAATGCAAACTAAAATAAACTTTTTATTTAGTTTTTTTTTTTTTTAATCTCAAAACGAGGTAAAATGGAGCCAGCTGGTTCTTTCACCAAGCCCTTCAATTCCTGTGGAACAAACTTCCGTCATAGTGGCCGTGGTGATATCCTGGCCATTGATAGCGTCAGTACCCCCACCACCACCACAAAAAAATCAGCACCATTGGGCTAGCAATCCATTGGTGGCCTGTAATGTTTTAATTGTTTTCAACCTGAGAATGAACCCCGAACTTTTAAGGTTTTGCTTGTTAAAACTGCAGGACAAGATTCATTGTTACGACAATAAAGTGAAGGCCACATCACAAAGGCACACGTTTGGACAGTGACGAAACTGGCCGTTAAGATCCTTGTCATAGAATGTGAAATTTGCCTTATGAGGTGCTAAGGAAGGATAAATGGGATGGAAGAAAACGATAGTGAGTGATAAAAACGCTAGTAAACCAAGCTGCCCTTTTACTGCTTTTATGTCACATAAAAGGAAAACGGTGTGTTTTATTTAAACCCCTTTGATCAGGTGACAAACAGACAGTCTTAGAAACCAGTGGGAGAGCGATGCAGCGTAGTGAGAAACAAACCGATGCACTTATTAACACTTTGCCTGCAAAGGAGCACATTAAAAAAATATGGAATTGTGACAAAATGACAGTTTGGCAGATGCCACTCATGACATCAAGTTGACAAAATAACAAGTCCAGTTACTTTTTCTGTCTTTCTATTTTCCTCTAAACTGAAGCACAAAACACAGTTCTGTTTTATCTTTAACACTATTTACAGTTCTTATTGATCTTACAACTCCCGCTGTTTTGTCCTCTCGTAACACACACACACACACACCGCTAACAGCTTTCCCGTTCAACTCTCAACAACTCACGCCCCTTTCTTGAAATTTACCTTTTTCTCGAATCTGTCATAAATAAGCCGACCGGCGAGGCTTCGCGAACGTTCCGGAAACTCCGTTGTTCTGCCGCGCTGATTGTTGTCAGTTACGTGTTAACAAGCAGTGCAGTGGGGTAGCTGAACTTAACTACCAAGTTTGATATCTAACTACGACTCTTGGTTTTTGAGTTACGCTTTTCAGACCCACTTACAGGGTGTCCCAAAACATGCATATGAATTGTTGGGTAAAATGCAATACTGCCCCTAGTTACTATACTTGTAGGGAAAATAAAAATGCTATTATCAGTTTTGAAAACAATCATCTGCGTGGAGAATAGGTAATGTAGGGGTGAGGGTAATGAAGTACAGTACGAATGAGGGAGAATAGCAGAAAGAGAAAATGGGCCTTCGCTTTTATCTGACTGACGCGAACGGAGCTGAGGCTTCCAGTATTAATAACGCAAGACTTAGTGACTTGCATATGAAGTATGAGGAAGTTAGTCATGTGACGCACCTCCCATAATGGAATAACGATGTTTTGCTCCGCCAGAGCAGACAGTTGAATATGCAGTATAAATGATGATACTCTGTGCTTTTCTAATATTTAAATAACGCAGCAGAAGCAGCAGGGGAATTATTGAAAGAGAAACATTTGAATATGTATGTGCGCGCATAGCTGCTACTTGTTGAGGGAAGGTGGTGCATGCGGTTGCCATGGTGATACGGGACCCCCGGCATCGACCGACCGATCCACCGCTTGCCCTGCCCGGTTCGACACCCGTCCTGCAACCGAGATCTTCTTACACCTGTGTAAGATGCGCTGCACTAACTAATTAGCTCTGTTTTTCACTTTCTTTATTACTTACCTAAGTTTGCAGAAGTCTTGCATTCCACCTAAAACTTTCAGGTGTTTTAAGAGCTGATCGCTACCTCATGACTTCGAAATTCCGTTCTCTTTGCATGCACAGGAGAGGAGTGGAGGACCATTAGTAAGGAACCTCTCGGAAATAGTTAACTCCTCAAAAGAAAAAATGCATTTGATAAAATCTGGTTCAAGATTTTACCGGAAATGTAAGTTTTGAGGAGCCATGAATCCGAAAAAAAGCCTTTAAAATGTTCACTTGTATCTATCCGTCAGCATCACAACTTTTTTATGTTCCATTTATATGCCGCCTTTAGCCTCGAAGGTCATATCGGTGGCTTTTAACCTGTTGCAACAGAGTTTACTCGCTTAGTGGTGGGTTTGAACTTTGGGTTTCTATTAATTTGGATTAAATTATTACATTAAATTCACACACACACACACACACACACACACACACACACACACACACACACACAGTCCCCTTCATACTTTCAGACTGGAGAGGATGCAGAATAATCCTAGTTAAAGAAAAATTCCCATCTATCCAGCCGGGAATCGAACTTGGGATCCCTTGCACAGCAGACAGGGCCACCCATCAGATCTTAAAAACGAAAATGTGCACAAATTTGACCAAATGTAGGCGTTATATAAGATTGACAGAGCCTATGGGCCGCAAGTCAACTTTCAAATAGTATATTGTGTAGTAAGAAGTGTGAGTGATACTTACCAGGTCGAGAATGCATTTTGGGAATACGAGGCCTGCAGAACCATTTTTACCAAGCATTCGAGACCTGATAAATAACTTACAGCTCGTGGTTAGCGAATTACTTTTTGCAGTACTTGAAGACATAAAAAGCAATAATAAATCCAAATTACTTTTCCATATTTTATTGGACATTAAGAAAAATGAATTGTCAAAGTAAAGAAATGAAAAGCTACATCTAAATTAGGTTACTATGCTATTGGGTATTACGTCATTTCCTACTGGTACCGTAAGTATTAATGACCACTTTTATCCTTGTTGCCAGGGAATTGATAAACGAATTGTAAATTTAGCTTACAGTACCAAATATGTATTAACAATAATTAACTTACATATCAAGTATTGCAAAAATACATTTGGTGCGATCATGCTAAACAGTTGAGAGACTGGCTGGAATTCGGGAGGTCGCGGGCTCATATCCCGGTTACCAGCCAATCTGAATGAGGTTCTTTTGTTCGCCAGATTGGACATTGAATCGGACGATCCAGCAGAAGAGTATACTTGTGGGAAGTAGCTACCTTGTGTGATTCACCTTTGTTTCTGCCGACGGTGGTCACTGTATGTTCTCCTTGATTTTATTGTCGTTTTGCTGCCAAATGAACTTTGTGGAAATTGTACACTAATTCATCAGTCACTTTTGTTTGCATCAGGACATATCGTTTGCATACCGGTAATATTAGTAATAACTGTTTATCCATAAGGCAATACTGCGGTAAGAAAAACCAGCGGTGTATCGCATGCGTCATAGCCTTAGGCATAATGAAAACGACTGTCAGACTGCCAAACAAAACCGAGTGAAGATTCTTTTGAATTTATTGTTTACTCTAATAGGTATGCGTATTTACTCGCCGTGAACGCTTTCGAAAACGCTCATACGGCAATAAATGCACCATTGGCGGACACTAGGCAAAATGGAAATACTTGTGACGAATCATGAAATTAAAATAGAATTCCACCAATGAGGGTATTACAAAAACGCCGATAGGAAATTAAAAATGGAGGAGCTACTCAAACAAAACTCACATAGAGGCGTCGGAGCGACACCACAGCAGGTACTAGATCGCCAGAAATGTCAAGCACACACAGAAATGCGTCATATCTACATAACATAGCGCAACTTGCTCGCAACTTAAATTACTCGCATGTGCCGGTCACACATTAATATCACTCGGCTTGGTTATTGAACACTTATGATTACCTATAGGAATAGGTGACGTTGGCCGACCGCGGCGGCAGCAGTGAGCCAAGGTCAAGCTACAACGCACCACCGGGCGGCGAACAAACACCTAACGATGGAGTGGCGGAACAAAGTTTCCAGAACGTTTGCGAGGCTTCTGGCTGCCGGCTTGCTTGTAAAAGGTTCGAGAAAGAGCATGCAGGTTGATGAGTAGTTGGAGGCTGAATAGAACAGCTATTAGCATTGCGTGTGTATGTACAGTCGTCGCGAGAGAATTGTATGAGTCAACAGAGAGAATTTGGGATACGCCGCGTCGGAGTCAGTCTTGAAGTGAAGCAGTTTTAGTGGGTGTTGAGTGATTGCATTGTCAAAGTCAGCTGTTTGTGTGTGTGACAGAGTAAAGAAAGACAGAAAAGCGTGCCAAGGTTACGAAAGGACTGAACAGGCGTGAGTTTAAGATCACGAAGAACTGTAGACTGTATTAACGACGGTAAAAGAGAACTGTTTTGTGCTTTAGTTTAGAAGACAAAGTGACAGAAAAAGCAAGTGAATTAGTTGCATTTTGTCAAACTGGTGTCAGGGGTGGGATTTTTCAAATTGTAATTTTGTTAGAATGGTTATAATGGGTTAGTCTTTAAGAAGAACAAACATATCGTGTTTAAAGAAGTAACAAACAGGAATATTAATACCGATGGTTATACTGCTTGCTTGCACGAATAAATACTTGCAATACACATATTTTAAAGTAGCGGGGATGCATAAATATCCGCATGATTTTGGAAAAGAATTCACGAGAATATTATTTCAGAACTCAATAGCTGTAAATCACTCAAGAGTTTAGAGTGGTGTAAATGTAAATGTAAACCCCGCGCGACAGGCTAATTACCCAAATGTAATTAATTAAATCACCGCGAACATTAAATAAACATCTTGCCGCAGTCTACGAAGAAAATCAAGAAAAGGCCCAATAAGTTGGTCGCAACCAGGATTTAAACCTTACTTCTTCTGGGATGGCAACGTCTGCATTACCACAGAGTCGTTTCCCTCAATTTAATTTAACCCTCTATTGCATGAATTATTTTGCTAAATATGCCATTGTTCTTCTAATTCCTAAACCGGCTTAGATAGCGCCGTACCCGTGGATGATGGAGGTTCCATTAGACTACAATTGCATGGATTTTGATTTCTGAAAAAGAAAAGGAAATAAAAGAAAGTACAATAATACTGATATTGATACATTTGTGATATAAATAGCTACCAGTACCTTTATTTTATTGTTAAATGCCATAATATGAAAATAATAACACTAGTTCAATATTCTAAAACTTTGGCCTTTGTTGCCAAATGGCAACATTATGCATTAGAAGCTAAAGGGGAGTAAATTAGCTGAAATTTGAGCAAAATATCAACATTGAGATTTGCATAGTTTTTGCATCTGTAATATTGTATAAATAGGATACTCAGCGATGGAATATAAATGTAAGTATAAAAATACTGCAAATTTAACAATTTTCTAAAATGACATGAACATAGTGACAGCGCAGTTGTAAAATGCAATAATATTTTTCTCAGTTCGACGTTTTTATAGATTGTGATACACATTAGTCCTAATTTAATAAGTGTCATTTCTACAGTATGTTTTGAGAGCAAAGAGATAGTTTTGTTTGTCACATAGATTTAAATATATAGCACTTCATTAAAAGATTGACAATATTTTTTATAAAAATTATATCTTGACAACCTATCAAAATGTTTTAAAATGCTGATTTTTATTATAAATCAATGTACAAACTAGACGTAGTCACAAATTAAATTGATACTTCAATCGAGTTCTGAGAAACGCGTTCCTGAAAGTGCAAATTTAGCATGGGCTAGATAGGGCAGACTTACTTCCCTTAATTTGCCTATATGTAGAGGGTTTTACTGCTTGGCCTCGATAGCGTATGTGAACAACTCAATAAGGTCCCAGACTCGAGAAATTGCATCCCGTGCACCGCGAGGCACAAGCAAGTAATCGAATCGCTGGCCACTGCTGCTTGCTTCTTCCTGGGAAATACGCAGCTAACGAGATTGCTTCCCAGAGGAGATGTTTCAATTCGCTTATCAATGTTTGCGTACGTCACGGACACACAACTGGGCTAGCATCGGGATAAGGGTGAAAGGTCACCTTAAGAATTGATGTAATTTTAAAAGTAAGGTAAAGGACCCAAATAAGAGATACTTTTTTCAAATACGGCAATCAGATCTAGCAATATAAACATTTTAGGTCTGGGTGAAGCTTTCTATTCCTAAAATATCTATTTTCACATTTTATTCCATGAACGATTGACAACTATCTGTTATTTACACAAATTCGCTTGAAATGAAAGCTAAGAAAGACAAGATTTTCAAAGCGGGGTCCAAATAAGAGATGCCATCATCAACTGCCTTGCCTGACACTTAATTGCGGACAATCAAGGATACCGTAGAAGCCTGGCAGACCTCTTGCAGGGATTCCAGGGGGAAAGAGGGGACTTTAACCCTTTTGAGGACAGGTCACACACGAGCCACCCATGGGCACCTTTTGCGTGGTGCCCCGGCGCCTGTTCTGTGCTACATGCTCCGTAGCACATGTGCCTGTTGATTGTCCGCGTTACATCCGTGAGTACCAGTCCCTTGGCCTGGGTCTAACACTGCCCTCTATTTTACGCAAGGACCCAGCCGCTGTAAATGCAATGCTGAGGTTTGTCTCCAGTATTAGCTTTGGTAGGTTATATGTTATTTCGGAGCTTTTTAGCCTTTTAAGATGTTTTGTTTAACCTTTTAGCGACTAACCTTTCTAACGATCAGATTTTAAGTTAAAGTACTTACTGTTTTTAACTTTTAGTTATTTTAACTTCCCATGTTTAGCTTCTCCAGGGTGGGGCGTCACAGGTTTTAGGCTTCGCTGTTTTTATCTATTGACTTCAGGCCCTAATGACCTTGTCGACGGGTCCTTAAACCATCCACACTCACTCATTGATTCAACTGTGTTATATGGATAAACACAAAAATGCATTATTTTACAGCTAAACAATAATTCTCGCTCCGAACAAAAATGGCTCAGCAGTTGCTGTTAGAACAAAAAGGAATTTATAGGCTTTTCATTGCCATGTTCTTCATGTGCCCTTCGTTGGCATGTCGCACACTGTCCTCAGAATATAACATTCATCATCTGCATCGTAAGATAGTGTCTCTTATTAGGATCCAGAATACACTGGAATTTCGTGGCTGCACATATTCAAATGCGTTATCTGCTTATAACAATCTATATGGGCCCTATATTTCTAACAAGTAATAACATTGTATCCACTTAAAATTCACCTTAGTAGAGCTTCACGGCTTCAGAGAATATAACGATAAAATTTCCAACTCGTGCAACAAAGTTTTCTCCGTGTCAGGTTTTCACTACTTGAGTTACCGACACAATCACGGCTTCCTTCAATGAAATCATGGCAGAACACAAACAATAATGTGCTATCCAAACAAAAGCGTTATGTTCCAACTATTTCCAGCAGACAGCCACGTCGTCGGCAGGACACACCGGTGTAGTGTCTCTTATTAGGAGATTAACTACAGTGCAGACTTAGAGTTACGTTTTTCACAGTCCTGTGCTTTCTCTACCACGCACTTACAATGAGTAGAGCAAGTACTGTTCAATTCAAAAATTCTATGTCGAGATTTCACAAGAAATACGTATTTGGAGGCCCCGTGAAGCCCTCCCAATTTTGAGCTAAAGATCCAAGTGTACGTTTACCTGTGAACAGCGTAATTAAAAGACGAAGTCGACTAAATACGAAACTTTTACTGATGTTACATATCTTACAAGGACGACACAGATTTTGAAGAAAATTGTTCCACCTCAAACTACTCTATATAAAGTGTTACGTTAATAAATTATTTTCTCAAAAATATCTCTGATGAATTTGATTAGAATGCCACAAGTTTAAGACAAATAAAATGTAGGTAGGTACATTACTTTTGCATAATTGGTAAATCGTAGGAAATAAACAATCTTACTACAGAATAAATGTCTGGTTGAAGCACACTGTTTATGTCAAATAAAAAGATATTGTGTGTTAACCATTCCCAAGACATTCTTAGGCATCGGTTTGAATTTTTATCAAGAATGAAATCCCTGTTTTCTTTCTTTTTCTTTTTACTTTCTCTACTACGTATAGTAAGTAGCGGAAGTATTGCCTTCCACCCAAGAATTCAATATCGAGATTTCACCAGGAACATGTGTTTTGGGGTCCCCTGAATCTAAAAAAGGCATTTTTACAAAAAGGTCGTTGTGATGGCGCGCGCGCGCGTGTGTACAGCATAACTCAAAAACGATTAAATACCAGACTTAGTATACAAGTTCAACATCTTTCAAGGATGTGACACGAAGATTTTGAAGAAAATAGCTCCACCCTAAACTACTTTTTACATCGAAAATTTTGATTTTCTTGAAAATAGCTCTAACGATTTTGATTAAAATGTCATATGTTCAAGCTGTTTGTATGGCAAATGAAATGTATATTTTGAATTTTCTGCCTATAGCCTATGTAGTTTTGTTTAATCTGGGTGGCTTTTGAATAACTCTAAAACCGTAAGAGATAGACAAAATCTTACTATATAAAAACTGTAGATCTCGTTAAAACATACAATTTATACCTAAATAACTTTTTGTTTTTGTAGAATGAATCATTTCGGAGATATTTCTTGTTATGTGTGTGAGTTTCGGAAAACTTAAAACTTTCATGAAATGGAACATTGTTGTTTATTTTTTATATTTTAAGCCTACAAAGAGAGCGGGATCTCAAAGCTTTAAAAGATTTGACTATCGCACAAAGCCTATTGTATCCTAATATTCCCCTTGTACCTACAAGGAAATAAGCAATAAGATAATTTGTACAAATGCTTATCTCAACTAACACGAAGCAGATATAGGAATAAGAGTGTGTAAGAATGTACAAGAGTAGAGAAAGTCATGTGAGTGTAACACATTAGATTTTTTATCTCATGGCCATGCACAAAGAGCGGAACTTAAATCATCGCATATGTAAGGACTAGCTCTTAAAACGTTAATGTACCTATCACGTAAGCGTACTGTATTGCCTTATTCCATGGCAATCACAAGGAAATGTGCAATAAGACAACTTGTGAAGTAAACTGCGGTTAATTGTATATCCATTGTTTCGGGTGTGTGGGTGCGTGAAGGAGTGAGTGTGTTGGTTAGTGAGTGAATGAATGAGTGGGTAGGTGAGTGAATAGAGTTTAAGGACCAGTCGACAGCTATCGAACTCGACAAGCTTCATCTTCCGTTTTCAGCTGTTTACCAATTTCATTTTTAGTAGATCAGCTAAGGGAAATCGCCTTCAAGTCTAGTGCAGCCGATTATAGTTTTTACCAAAAATGACAACTCTGCCCCACTCCACTGCCAAAGGCGGCATTGCTTTGAGGTATGGGTTTTACAAGGTTTGCGATTTAAAAATATAGAGGAACCACAAGACGGCTACACTGCCTCTCGCCCTGTTTATGAGGATCGCCTTTTGTTGGAATGGTTAAAACCCAGCGGCAAAGGAGAGCGGAAGTTTGTTAAGTTTTGGCAAAATGTATATATAATATGGAGCAGCATGTTGGGACCCACATGGAATTAGTCATATCGATTCTTAGAAAAAATACTGAGTTTTGAGCCTACAAAAGGGGAAGAGACTAAATGGGAGCCTCTGAAAGTCCAACCAAGAGGCATAGGATATGCGCATTATTTAAAGCTTATGGTGGTTCTAATGCATGGGTGGTAATTGGTGAAAGATATGTTAGGAAGAAACAACTATTTATTTAAAATTAAAGGTAGAAGGACAGAACCGACGCAGGAAAATTCTCCTTTGTTATTAGAACTATTGAGCAATGGAACGAATTGCCTGTAGGAGCCTTTCAGGGCGGTCTTCTGTCCGTGAAGAAATTTAGGAAAAAGTTAGAGTAAATTAGGTAATTTATTATATAGGCTACTTAGGTACCTATATGTTTGACATTAAACTAATGGTAAATTTATTGGTTATATTGACAGGATACGCAATGAATGTTTTAGTACTCTTAATTGTACATTTAAGTCTGTCATCGGGTAATACCCATTTGCAGTGAACAAATACATGCATACACATAAATTTCTCTTAATTTGAAAGTGTTTCAAATTTAAAATGCTTCAGTGCACTGCTCTTGAGTGATTTAATGCGTGGTGACGGACAAAGTAGATGTAGTGGCGTACGCGCTTTAAAACATACAACACCAATTTAATACCTACAAATGGGTAAAAGGAAAATGCTTTTCAGTGAAGAAAGTTTAAACCTTATCGTGACATTATTCCCTCAAGGCAGCTCGTATCGCTAGCGATCGACACTGTTATTCTGATAAAAGAAAAGTCTTGACTTCAGACACATCTGAACTAAACTTAACTCTGCTGGAATAGTTTGTTCTTGCATCCCAGTCAGCTTTTACCACAGAGAGGTTACTCCCCTGTCCGCCTGCGGCGCTGCTGTGCCTGGGGACAGAATATATAGAGCAGAAATGGGAGGAAAAGTTGTTCGTTTTGTTTTCAGTGTGGCAGCACTTAGATATTGTACCACGATGCTGGAGAAAGGGATAAAGAGAGAAAGAAAAAAATGAGGGGGAACTTTTATTGAAATGCCACGCAAGTTAGAAACAAAGCTTCGAACTGGAAGCAAAATTCCGTATCAAAGAGAACCCCATGATTATGACTCACGTCGGTGTTTCCACGTTTTAATTCACGTGAAATGGTCCTGCCTTGTTGCTTCAGGCCTATTGTGTTGATAAATTTTAACTTTGACTATACCATCTAACTTTATTACGAGCAAGAAGTAGTACCTAAATGCTTTGAATCGTTAAATAAAAGCGGAGAAAGTATTCTACTGTATGAACATTAGATGTCGAATTATCGCAGAGATACATGTTTTGAGGCTTCCTTAAACATGCACGTTTTAAACTAAAAAGAATTTTTAAAATTAAAGTTTGGTCTATGAACATATTAAAAAATATACTACTTTAGGTCGTAAAAGTTCTTAGCATGGTTTTCTTCGGAAGGGAAGTAAAGACGGTGATCCCTTGTAGGAGACTTACGGCACGTAAAAGAACGTCGTCTGATAAAGAGGCCTCTGAGCGGTCTTTCATGCCCAATATGGAATGGGACGCCGAGAGTCATAGCAGTTAAAGAGCTTGCACAAATAAATACTGATTTTTCCCCAAGAATTTGCAAGCCAGTTGCTGTTGGGGATAAGCAAAGTTTGGATGACAGCATACCCAGGATGGGCGAACACCCCAATGACTGGTGTGGCAGTTCAGAAGAAGGAAATGAAAATGTGTTGAAAGGGATGTTGGGCATTATTCAACCTAGCATTAGCCTTGTGTCCGAGAATACTGCGGAAAAGACTTCAAGTTGGTCTGTGGATTCGAACAGGATATCTCCCACGTTCACACGTGGTCACTTCGCTCGGCAATGAGACATTTGTTGAAAATCTTCCAGAATTTAAATACAAAGTATGGTATTTATCCAAGGTTTTGGTCTACGCTGTTCACACACACACGCGCGCGCACGCACACACACACACACAAGCACGTTTTTCTAACTTTTTTATTCAGGAGATCTTAAAATATGTATTTCCAGTGAAATATTGGCATCGACATTTTTGTGTAGAATAGAATACCTCCTTACATCTAATATAAGTAGGTGGCAGAGAAAGTAAAACTGTTTCTTTTAATTTATTCAGGTGGCCTCAAAACATGTATTCCCATAGAAATGTTAGTGCTACATTTTTGGAATGTAATGCAGTACTCTTACCTACTAAGTACGTAGAACAAAAAGTGAAACGGTTTCTTTTCATTTTATTTATGGAACCTCAAAATATACATTTCTTTTAAATCTCTCATTTTTGGAATGAAATGAAATACTATTTCTGCCTTCTGTGTACGTGAAAGCGAAAATAAAATACATTATATTTAGTTATTGAGGGGACCTCAAAACGTGTGTTTCTAGTGAAACGTTGATATAGAATTTTTAAATGGAATGCAATAGCTTCTCTCCCACCATGCACGTGATGTAGGTATTTGAGAGCAATACTATTACGTATGTTCCCCTTATTTGATAATGTCCACACTTGAAGGAGCATGGAAACATCTGTTGGAACAATGGCACATTGCTCGTCTCTTACATTGTTCTCTTGTTTGTTGCAGGTGAGTTGACACAATGCATGCTTGCTGCTTGCTTGCATCTTTTGGGGGCAGATATCCGGCCATTTGCAACTCCAGCTGTTACAGATAAGTCAACAAAAGCTCGTGCTGACGCACGTGAACTGCGAAAAAGGGAGAAACAGAAGGGGAGGGGTTGTTGAAACGAGCAGTCGTCACTGTGACGGTAAAAAAACCACATATTCGGTGTATGCTTAGAAGTATTTGGTTTCGTTGTGCCTATAGGGCGTCATTAACCTTTAACTGATATAAACTAGTGCACTATGTGGTATAAGAATGGGAGCGAAGTTGCGGTTCTACTCTACAGTTAAGCCGTGGAAGTAATTCACATAACCTTGAGAGATAAACATAAATTATCATTTACCACCAGTCCAATTCAAGTTTAAACGGTTTTCAGAGAATCTATTCTACTCTTTCTCCCACAAAAACTGCCTTCTCTTGCTATTCCGCAAGCTTTTTGTTGGCGAGAATGACGTAGCATGTATCTTTCTAGAAATGCGCCTTTTTCTCGAACCTTTTCCAAATAAGCCGGCAGCTAAAAGTCTCGCGAACACTCTCGAAATGCTTTGTTCTGCCGTGCTCTATTACCTTTGTAGTGCGAGACATCCTGACCTTGACTGGCTTTGTTGTGCGCCGCCGCCGCCGAAAATATTGCAGTGGAATGAAAATGCGGTTAACAATTAAAGTCTAATCAGCAAGAGAAAACAAATAAGTACGGTATCGAATCTCAGTAAGACACGCGGCACAGTACACCACACAAAAAATTAAATTGGAGTTTTATGTATGAATTCTCTGTAAGTGATGTAGTTGTGAGGGCTTGAAAGACCACTGAAATTTGCTCAGAGACCTCTACGACACAGGTCATCCGCCTTCACTTTCCTTCCGCGACCAAACCATGGAGAGAACGACATGACTTTCAACTGTTTTGGAAAATTTCAATTTGCATCGCTCTCAGTTGTTGATGGTGAATCTCATGAGGAATAACAATTTGCGGAAATTATCTCTCTTTTTCTCTGTCTCGGTTCTTCAGGTGTTTTTCTCTTTCATCGCCCCCCTCCCTCTCACACCGTAGATTTCTATAGATAGCTCTCCCCTTCTCTTTCAATAATCTTCCGGCTCTCTCCCGCATTCGCTATTTTTTTTTTTTTTTTTTTTTTTTTTTTTTTAATTTTTAATGTACATCATGCGATGTTTTGACAACCGTTAGTAAACATTCAAACACAGATGAAAACGAAATACTGGTGTTTTGTTAGCCTCTCTGTTACCCCATTGAGATATATGAGTTTTGAGGCGAAATATCAAGTTCCAAGTTCATTTTTCTATCCGTGTCAAGGTTAAACGTGCAGACTTTGGTCGCAGTAAATGCAACAATATATTATATACTGTAACGCACTCTATTTGTTGTAGGGTATTTAAGGAATGTTAACTCGCCAATTTTGACTGGGGTTGTGAGAACTCTGGAACATATTTTTAAATTATGGTTATAATTAATATTGGCTAAATGTTTATTTAGTGTATTGTACTCGTATTATTACTAGGCTTAGTAGATTTAGTAGCTACTAAATGCATGAAGTTATGCACGCTTTGTCTGTAGAGTAAACGGGCAGAACCGGTTCCCCACACTGCGCTGCCAAATGCACTACGAACGTGCATAACTTGAATCCTCTTTAATGTAGTTGACCTACGGACATTAAGGCTAGGTCAGGCACTGGCTGTGTTACGCACAGCCGCTCCAGGATGCATAGTAAAGTAGTTGCGATTAGGGAACCCAACTCTGTATTAATTGTGCAATTGAAATAATTCTCCAAGTATGTCTCAAGTGCAGAGTTGTAGTTATAAATTGATGTACATATACAATTATTGTGGAGTTAAATTGAAATCATTTCTCTTCCTAGGAGGAAAACATCACGTGTAAGGAGTCTTATACACGTTTTGTTTCTGAGATACTGAAAATATATATGATCATACATTGCAACAAGTTGAAAATAATGTTCATTTATAAATGGTATAAATAATTCTTTGTGTCACATAGTTGAAGTTTTTATTGTGCTGTTCCTTTTACTTATCTCAGTGTGCAATTTAATGCTGTAACCTGCAATAATTTAAAATACGCCGCTCATCTACAGATATACGTTTACTTTGTACGACTGTATGTGTTTCACTGAGTGCGCTCAAGAGGCAGCTTTGTTTACACTGTCGCTGCCCGGCATTTCGTGGACTACGGACCACGTGCACAAAACTTGAAGAGAAGGCACCGAAATTCCTCGCTCTGATTATTACTTGTTGCCTGGTTTATTCCTGTGCCCCCTTTATGAGGGAATGAAAAAATGGATTTGCGCCAGCACTGTCAGGTCCACATCTCTAGTCCAACTGACTCGGAGGGAAAAAAGAAGGGCGAAAACGGTGAAAGCTTATTGGCTCTCCTGTGGACGCGCAGTGTCCCGCCGTGTGTACAGGGAATATTCGAAAATCTCTTAGCGTATTTTGTATTTGAACATTATCGATGAAATACTTTCAACGGACGCTTTATTATTATTATTATTATTATTATTATTATTATTATTATTATTATTATTATTATTATTATTATTATTATTATTATTATTATTATTATTATTATTATTATTATTATTATTATTATTAAACCCTTAGCCTAGTATACAAATATCCTTTCAGTTGAAATATTAATTAACCACGTGCTTCACACATTTATGTAAATACATACTTGGCCCTTACGTTTACCATAAAATGTACGGCAACAGAAAGTTTTTTACGACTTGATGGCAAAGAAGGCGTTTTTACGACATTGTGGACAGCTCCAAAGTGTCACACATTTTTACCACGGACATGACAAAAGCAGTAAATCCTATTGCTTGTGTATGTCTGGCCTGCATCAAAATCGTCCCCATTCATTGGCCGAAAAAAAAATTGCATAACGTGCGGATTTAAATGGGCGCGAACATTCAATAATGTACATCGTGAATAGTAAAGTCAACTCCGTCATGTAATTTGTTTATCTTATTCGCATTCTGTGACTGCGGGATATGGGTTCTCCATTTGTTGTATGACAGTTTTTGCTTGAAGTTGATGCTATGAAGTGTTAAATATGAACTAGAAATCTATATCTAGCATAGGAAGTGATGTTTTGCTTTAGTTCGTGTTTATAGTGTTTCCAGGAAGAATTTGAGCAAGTGTTACACAAAGCAGGTCTTCAAGGACTCTTATAAAACGGAATTTTCATTTATTTTACATGTAAGTTTTGTAAATGTATTGCAGTTACTTTTTACGCGTTTTCATGTAATTGCAAAATAGCTCCTCTTTGCTGGACGAGAGAAAGTTTTTCGTGTTTCAAGTTAGGCGTAAGTTGGTAAACGTGTCCACATATACGAGTTTTGCAGTCAGTGAACAACGTAGTAAAGGAGAATTCCTTTTTAACTAGTAAATGTTGTATATCAAATGGCTTTGTTTCTCTGTAATATTTCTCTTTGTGTGTAAAAAAGGTCAGATTCTGGAATGCAAGGACAGGCAATTAAAAATAATGTAGCAAGAAATGGAAAGGACTCCGAGTAGTTTTCAACTTTATATACCGACGTCATAGAGGAGGAAAAAGTTGGGAAATAATTAAATTTCAGAGAAGTTGTACAAGGCACCAGATTATTTTTCTTTCTCGCTTGTTCCTCGTCTGTTACTGATATCATTTCCTTTGCTCCTCTCTGCAACATTTATTGCATGCGACGGAGAACATTGATCTCACGCTTCTTGACATTTTCTTTAGAAAGGGAAGGCTGTGGTCTTATTTTAACAGGACGTGGCGGCAGTAAATTGTTAACTGCCGGACGGACAAGCATTGTCTGGTGGGTAACATATCCTTCAGGTGCAGTCTCTCCGACATCTCACTGGCTCTTGCTGTAGCTATAGGCTTGCTTCCAATTCCCTCACCACCCAAACCTTACCTTTACTGCAAATGGCGAAATAGCCAAACCTTCTCTACTACATTTAGGAAGGCCAAGTTTATTAGTTAATAAATGTATATTAAATGTGATGCCAAGAATAGCACTTATATAATGAAGAAGGGTTTGATTCCCGGTACCGGAGCGGGGATTTTCTCCCCGCTGGGAGGTCTGGCACGGGGTGCACTCAGCCTAGATAAGTCCCAGAGGGGCCAATTGAGGAGCTGCTACTTGATAAATAATTAGCTATCCGAGGTCGCGAAGACCGCATATACGGTCGGGAGGGCTCGGGAGCCTGTCCACGTCCCACCCTCCAGCCTGCACCTCACTCACGATTGCTAGAGGTGGGGTATGCAGTAGCCGTGAGGTAAGCTTTGGCCCGCCAAGGGCTGTTGAGCTAGCGGTTTTTAATACAGCGTAATTAGAATTAGAAGATCGGCCAACTAATAGTACAATATAAACTCATTACATTTGGACAACAGGTGCTCAGAGAGCGCAGATTGCTCACGGCCTTGACTGATAACGGTATGTTTAGCAGGTAAAAAGAAGATAGTAGTTCAGTAAGTAGGGTAAGTATTGTGTTCCACCATAAAATTCTACATCGGGATTTCACCAGAAATATGTGCATATTTTGAGACTCACTGAATTTAAAAAAAAAAAAAAAAAAAAAAAAAAAAAAAAAAAAAAAAAAAAAAAACGTTTTTAGAAAAAATGCCTCTGTTTATGTCTGTGTGTCTTTCTGCCTGCGTCTGTGTCTGTAATTGCCGTAATCAAAAATGAAAATTCGGTTAAATACCAAACTTGCATCTTTCGGGGATACGACACGAAGATTTTGAAGATAATCATGCCACCCCAAACTACCCATTACATGGAAATATTTTTTTAAAAGTATTGATTATCTTAAAAACTGTTCTAACATTTTAATTCAATTACAAGATGTTTAAGATATTTTAATGATAAATAAATCTTCCTTATTCTGAATTGCTTATGCATAACTGGTAAACCGTGAGAGATAGACAAAATCTTACTACAGAAAAAAGAGATGTCATTGAAGCACACGACTTACATTCTGTTAATTTTGGAGTTAAGTGTTTCCGAGATATTTCTTGTTATTGGTTTGAATTTTCAAATACTTTACTTTTCTCAAGTGAGAAGTCATTCGTTTCTTTTGTTCTGGGCATGCAAAGAGAATGACGGACTGTCGAAGCCATTACAAAGCGACCACGCCTTAAAAGATTTGACTATCGTAAAAGCCTACTGTATTCCATATTCTCTACAAGGAATTATGCAACAAAACAAATTTTGCAATGCTTATCTCGTTTAATATGAAGTACGAGAAGTCTGTAAGAATAGTTCGTTCAAGAGTCATGCAATTGTTAATGTTGTATGTAATCTTAAACATTTAGGATTTCTTCATTAATTTGATATGCCTATACTTTACCACTTTAGCTACCGTATTTACATTTTACATATACTTTTAAAGATGAGGCTGCATCTGCCGTTTGTTACTGTGAATTCTGAGCTACTTCGCAGTAAAACAGAGGATGAGGATTCCCTGCCATGCAACGCCGAAACTCCCGCCGGCAGTTAGGATCCTGAAACAGCCAACCAGGGTGAGAAATGAGGTGAAATGGGGGGGACAGAAATTCGAGGAACGTAATCATCCTTCTTAGCATTCGCACGACCCGGGGGACCCCCCCATAAAACCCATGTGTCAAGAAGGTGGGCTACGGGAATCAAATCACGATCTCCCGAATGCCGAAAACCTATAGCTCTTACACACTTTGAAGTAGAGGGCTGAAAACATACCTTGTGTACGTACTCGTTACATTGTAGAGAAAATGAAAAAAGGGTACCTACTCCCAGAGTTGATTGCGCCCATCAGTAGCAGCGCGAACAATACCCCACACTTCTGAACCCGTGTAGCGGAGGGGCACAGTTCGTTTACGCTTTGTTCTCAAACTCCATTGATGCAGACCATGCCTTATTAATGAACACCACATATCAACAAAGAACCACGGAGTGCTTAATTAGCGTATGAATAATGATGATGCTAACATTAGGATACCTTCCTTTTCCACACAAAAATAGAAAACGTAAATAATTTTGTGAAATTTGAGAAGCATGAAATCCTTGTTTATTTTACACCTCTGGTTCGTATCTCAGTTCTGCATTTTCCTGTTGAATTCTAACCTGTAATGTTTTTCTTCCGTTTACTTACAGTAGAATATATGGTATTTTTTCAAGAATTTGATACTGAAGTGTTAAAAGAAATACAAGTTTTGAACTTCTCGGATCGCACATGCGCGCGCACACGCACGCACGCACCCCCCCCCCTCCCCCCCCCCCACACACACACGCACCGAAAAATTGGCAGAAATAGGAACGTGAATGTAAGAAATAGTTTTTTTATTTTGCTTTTATTTATTTGTTTGCTTATTTACCAAGTTTAACTTCGTTAACCTCATAGTTCACATCGGACAAAGAGTGAATGGAATGTTTGAGGTGATCACTGAAATATTTCATGGAGCTTAAACTCAAGGGGTAGTTCTTTGAATAAAAAAATCCTTTTGTTGTTTTTATGCTTAGAAAATAGAAACACTCAAATTTCAAAATACATGTGACGTCGGAGTCTTCTATCCATAATTTGGACGTTTAAATATGCCGGCTCAGACCACACTCATTCACAGAAAATATTCAATTGGAGTTAATCCTAAGTTACTTTTCAACTTTAGGTGCACTCATTTCTCAGTCAAAAAGCTACTTATTTCAGCTGAAATATTCCTCGCATTGCTAGTCAGAAAGTATTAAAATGCACAGGAATATGAGCGCAGTTATTTGTAGTGGTGATTGAGGACAGGGTAATGAACAATATTACATCAATATTTACTTCATTTGTGAACTTATAATTTTACTTATTAAGAGTAGCTTTCATGGTAGTTAGTAGGCGTGCCACAGAAAACATGACGCAGATTCGGTGGAACCAATGTTGTAATCCTGTAGCGAATTCTGTGTCGAAATTGAGTTCGAATGTTTTCTACAAAGCCAATGACCTCACACTATCTAGGTCAGTAAGTGATGCATTGAGGCGTTAAGCAAAATGAATAGTCCATCTCATAGGTGTTGTTCATTTCGCGGAGCAGTTACGACCATGCAAAACACATCAGGTAGTAAACTATGCGATTGGTTTGTGGGAGGGGAAAAAACTATTAGACGAAGAGAAAAATAACATACCGAAGTGGACACATTAGGGTACTATTTATTAAAATATCTTCACTTATACCTCTCATGCGTCATTTTCACATGACGTTCTCATGCTTATCCTGTGATCTACTACGTTTAATCAGTATAAACATTTGAGAAATGGTTTTATTACACATTTCCTCTTAGGTGCAGTGGGTATAAGAGAAAAGAGTATCCTTAAGCGTAATCAAAATGTTTGAGACATGCCTATATGATAGCTTTGAAATTTAATTCTTTTTGCGTGGACGGATAGGTATGTTTCTCTAGAGAAAAGTGATTGAATATTCAAACCAATCACAAATAATATCTCAAAAATGCTTAACTGTATCTCTTACGGTTTATCAATGTTAATAAAAACCTAGAAAGTCATTGTTAAAAAAATAAACACTTTGGAAATTATTGCATATTAAGAATGTTTACGGTGGAATATTTTGTTGAAAATCTTCGGGAGATAAAGAACTTCTAAAGTTTCAAATTTTTGGTACTTGTAGGATTTTTTCCCTTGTTTTTTATATTGTTGACAAATACAAACACAAGCACAAAAACAGGCGCACGCGTGCGAGGACTTTCCTTAAATGCATTTTTTGGGGAACGGTCCTCAAAATACGTATCTTGTTGTTGTTGTTGTTGTAGTGTTTAACGCCCGCTTTTACTACTACGGCACCTCAGGCGGTGACACTGATGATACATGAAGATGGAGCACCGGTGGAATGAGATGGCGGGGGAAACCGGAGTACCCGGAGAAAACCCGCCCTGACGCCGCTTCGTCCACCACGAATACGTATCTTAGTATTGTATTTTAGAGTAGAGTGCAATACCTTCTCTGTCTACTATGCATGCACCATGTACACGAGTGAGTGAGTGGGGTTTAAGGGCCCGTCGACAGCTAGGTTATTAGGGCTCAACATGCACACGGAAGGTTTAAGACATTCATCTCAGAGTTAAAATCCTGAAACAACCAAGCAGGGTGAGTAAAATGGAGGGACAGGAGATTCGGGGTATGTAATTATCCTTCCCACTACCCGGGGAAACTTCCGAAACAACCATGGGTCAGGAATCGAACGGGAATCGAAACGTAGACTTTCCAAATCGAGTCACGTTACCGAGCGACACCTAGGTCGTATAGGCAAATCCGAAATTTTGATCCCACACTGGTTACATTCGCCTTACAATAAACCTTTTATCTGAAGAAGCTCGCTGAATGTTGAATACGCATAGGTATACTACCTCTCTGGCAGTGTTTGCCAAATATTCGCCGATACCCATTACGTGAAAGTGCTCGTCCCGGCTTTTGAGTTTAGTAGTTGCATACTAACTGCAAGTCGACAAACAGTGTTTGACAGCAGATTGCGCCCGAAAGGCAGGCACATGAAAGACTTGAAGAGAAACAAAAGACAGACTCGGGATGTGAAATCGATATCAAGGACTGGGCTTTCCGCAGCGAATGTAACGAGGTAACATCCATGCTCGGAATATCCATGTACACACACACACACACAGTGGTGGAGATGTGAAGATAATGTGGGTAAGTGACATTGTGACATCAATGGAACGGATTGCATCACATAGTCCATTTGAGAGTTAATCAAACCTAGCTGCCCGCTAATCTTGTCAACGCTACTTCCTCTGGGACATCTTTACTTCACATGGCTCTACCAGCCAAATTAACAGAGAGGAATTCAGGTTTGTTTACTTTTCTAACTAGAAGTGTTGCATTCTCCCAAAAATTCCTCTTACTTTTCATCGGAAATGCTTAAGATTGCGTATGTGCTAAAACATTATACTTATTGGCAGTGGCAGCTCGTGACTTGTCGCAATGGGTGTGCAGTACCTTTACTCACTTTCCTTCTCTAACACACACCATACAATTCTAATTCTAAATTTATATGGGCATTTGAGCTCTTATGTTTTGCTATTTTTTGTTTTAAATGACCAATATCACAAGAACTATTATTTGTCCAGATGTCGTTTCTCTCACTCGCAAACAAGAAGCACGGAAAACAGCTTCTCTTCTAAGAATAAACCCGAAAGATCATCTCCTCCAGTTTCGCCATGTTATTCATTCCCACACTTTCATAGATTCAAATTTCCCGCTATGTGCAGACACAACTGCATGCAACTTGCTGCCAGAACACAAACATAACAAACAGTAATAAACACTGTAACAAAATAACTATTCCAAACTGAAGTATTGGCTTTAGTAAATTACGACATGAAGAACAATTAAATGCATTTATAATCGTTTAATAAGACTAGATGTAATTGTGTTTATAACATTAATATAACTGTCACTTTAATATAGAAGATGGCTACATTATATTTAGAACTGTCACGTTGGCTGCCTATAGTAGGTTCTGCTAAACAACCGGAGGGAAATGCTCGTAGCAAGGAAAACTGAGGGACTTGTACGAGAACGTAGTGCGCTTGCGCGGTAAGAATCGCATGTGTTGGCCTTGTCGATTATGATTATGCTGCCTTGACTCGCCGTACTCTTAAATGCAAGCTTTGCACCGCTCCCCGCGTACCCCTCGCCTAAAAGCTACCTTCGCCAGCCGCAAAATCGGGATTATGCTTCTCAGCTTGGTGACTGAATGCGCTGACGTTTGGTAAAGAGGGCGCGGGAAAATTAAACGAGCAAATTCATATAGAAGAAAGTTAGACATTCGACTTTCTCATATGCATATCTATACACATTCGCATGCGGAAAAAATTAATGGGTGTGCAGTTGCGAGTATGCCAGGAACCGCCACTGCTTATTGCGCGTATGTAGTATTCTATTGCACTCTTAATTGCGCAATTTGTAATGATACACGTAATTGACAATAATTAATACTCAGCATATAGTGTTATATACAGGGTGGTGCACGAATAGTTGACACACTTTAATATTGAATAAAAGTGTTACCTCAAGTTATATTTCATTCAAATTTCGCTCCAACGTTTTTGTTTTATGGAAATGTCGGTAGAAGTCGTGTTGCTGCTATATCGACAGTCCCTTGTTTCTGTTCAACAGCATGTTAAGGCATTGTCACAGCAACGCAATATTCCAAACGTGTTGAGCTCCATCAAAGAACACATTTCTGGATTAACGACAACATTTGTAGAAAAGAAAACGACCTCGGGCACCGATTTGTTCTCGAAAAACATAGCATTGCTACGGGTATCTATATGTATCGCTTCTCAAACGGCCAACATGCGCTTTGTCTTGTCAGATAACGCACTGATTATTTTCGGAAATCGCCGACGTTTTGCAGTGCACCAAGGAGCACGTCACTTCAGATCGTATCTGTTAACTCCAGGTGGAGGAACACATTAGCGTTGTTTTCTCTCTCACTCTTCTCATTCAACTCTAAGAAATAATTGTGACGCGTATGTTTACTTGGAGAAAACGTGACAACGTTGCTTTCTGCGGCAATGAATACTTACAATGTTATCGCACCCTTTGATGCCGCGATGTTAACCATTTGAGCAGCATGACAATACTCGCCTTCGCGAAGTTGTCCGCTGCAAAGGACTGCTTATTGAACACATGATAAAGTGAAATGGATTTCCATGGGCCATATTACCTTTCCGTAAAATCTAAAAATGTTCATTTTAGAAATAAAGGTGCTGTGACAATATTAAATTTGTCAACTGTTCATGTGCCACCTGTATGTAATTACAAATGTATATATTTGAAATAAAGCAGTAACAGTGTGTACGTTGTCAACACTCAACGTCGCTTATTGCACACATGTAATATTGTATTGATGCACAACTTGCAGTAATACACTCAGGATATGGTACTTATATACATAGGTATACTCTTGGAAAGTGAAGTCCCTTAAAAGGAACAGTAGGTGGTCCCAACCACTTTAAAGAGGCAGTATGTTCTTAAACCACTGCATATTAACTCAGGCTAACTTTGTACCTACCCAGGATTCACTAATGTATTTCTGACCAAACAGTGTTTTTTCCATACACAATCTTAACCTGAGAAATATGTGCTTTGAATTCCACTGATCAGTCAAACAAAAATGGGGGTGTGATTTTTAGAAGAAAAAAAGGTGGGTGTGCGTGTGCGTGTGTGCGCGCGTGCGTGTGTGTTTCAGCAGCAACATTAAAAAACGAGGTATCGGTTAAATAACTAGCGTTGTATTCGAATATAAGCATTTATATTTTACACAAGAGTGAGTAGAGAAAGTACAGAGATGGACATGCAAAGGGAACAGAATTTCAAAGTTATCACATAGCGACCAGGTCTTCAAACATTGGCCTATTACTTTAGGCCTAGCGTGTTCTGTTATTCCCACTGTGCGTACAAGAAAATATATAATACAACTTTTCTACAAATGTTTATCTCGATTAAAATTAAGATAGAAGAATAAGGTCTTGTAAAAGTAGTTGGTTGAAGAATAGATACAGAAAGTCTTGTGAATGTAACACATCAGGCTTTTGTATGTGTAAAATAGTTATAACCTCAAGCTGTAGACGCATACGTAAGATATGGGAAGGATTTTATTGAAAGACAAAATATGTGCAGGACCACGAAGTATTTGGTCACGAATTTGAAGTCAGTTAATAATTCTCCTCCTCGGTAGATCATCGCCGAACCATGTTATGACGTAGACTGGGGAAAACAAGAGACCTCGAGAACGCTTGAAAAAAGGCACCAAAGAGAATTGCAGAGCTGATAAGGCTGAAACCGGAAGCACGTTCTATGACAGGGGATTGTGGCACCGCCGCCGCTGCAAGTGAAAATAACCGTCCGGTAGCGTGACCGGATAAAAGCTCTGCTGAAATTTTAAAAGCAATTCACCACCACATTAATATTCAAAGGCACAGAGCATCCCCGGGAGGCAAATGTGGCAAAGGCCACAAAGGCCAACTTCTTGCAAAGGCCTCAAAACCACGGAATTTCGCCAAAACGCGCCGGACAAAGGGGAAATTGACAGCGAAAAATACCTAGTTCATATCTGTGCAAGTTCAAACAATTGGCTTAATATGTCGATCAATTATTGTTTACTGGCGAAGGACGGGTCCTTATTGCAGACCTTAAATATTAGCTGACCTCGATCCGCAGGATGTGATTTTATAGCGATTTCAACCAAGTGTAAAAGTTGTCAACAAATTCTCTTCAGTCCATCTGTGTGATGTGGTGGTAGCTTCCTCACATTCAAGCGGTTCCCAGTTCGAGTCTCGGTTACGATGAGTTACCCTTATCCTGAACTACGAATGCCCGGTAACTGTAAGCTCTATGGACCCCGCGCTCATTTGAGCATTATTTCACCTATTTCATTCATCGCGCGATATGACCTAACGGCTTAAAGCACGTTAAACCCCTCTCTTATGTCTAACATTTCGACTCCATAAGTGCAATGGTTGTCATAAAAATTAAAAGTCTCACGTGCTGCACTCACATGACCTTTTCTATTCTTGTACAAATATTCTTACGAGCTTGTTATTCTTTTATCTACTTCATGTTAATCCAGACAAACATTTGCAGAATTTGTCTTTTCCTTACAGATACAAGGAGTAGGCTTAAGCGACATTATCTAAACTCTATTTAGAGCTGGTGGCTATGGTGGCCCTTTTTTATAGCGTGGGCTTCGGTCATCAAGGAACATTTAGTCCTCAGGATCTCTTACTTCTATTAAATGTACACATAGATTTATTTACTTCCTCGCTCGTACTTTAAGAGTATAAGGAGAATGGGAAATAATCCTAGTTAAAGAATATGTTCCATCTTCCAACCGGAAATTGAACCCTGGATCTTGGATTTGGAACTTAGCATGCCAACCAACAAGCTGCAGAGGCAGTCAGTGATACTTTTGAAATTGTTTTCTTTGCATGGAGGGGTTGGGGGAGGAAAGAAAGGGGAGTGTAAATAAAAATATTCCCTATTTGAGAACAAGTTAAGCTTTCGAAAAGTCAAACCACTGACAAGGAAAATCTCGGAAAAGGCTTGATCGACAGAAAATTTTATTTGACAAAGTCTGTGCTTTAACGTGGAATGCATTTTCTATCAGATTTCTTTCTTAGGTTTTACAAGTTAACTAAAAGTGACCTAGAATGTAGAGGACTTCAAAAGCTATTCCGAGAAAATTTAAGATGTGCATTTCTTTTGTCATGAAAATGTTGTATGCATACGTTGTTCTAATCAAAATAATTTTAGCCCTTTTTGAGAAAATATAAAATTTTCGACCACTTTGGGGTGGGAGAATTTTCTTGAAAATGTTCCTTGGACCAAGTTTGTATTTGACCGACATTTCGCTCTGAGTTTATGCTACTCCAGATGGAAGGACAAAACCTGGACTGCGATGGTGCCGTGTTTGTTAATCAACGATTATAAGTGCGTTCGAACTAACGCCTCACAGGAGTGCTTGGGCATATTTAGAGCCAACATTCACCAGAACACGCCAGAGATGAAGGAGCAAACCAAACAGTGCGTGCAACAGGGTGAAATTGAATAACCCTCGATCAGCATAACTGTTTTCGAGGTCAGGAACAAGCAAGGAAATATGTTAGATACAAACGGAGCTCCAAAACACAGATACTACTGGCATGTAGATAATGATCCATCACTTAATGCCTTCGGACATGCTACGAGCAAAGTCCATTTTAGGCAAAATAGCTATAAAATAATTAAAACATTAGAACGAGTGCTTCTAAAAATGACGCTGCATAATGAAATGCCTTCCAGGAAACTTCGCCAGCTCTATCCTTGGGGAACGGATGTGTTCAATTAGGCTGATTGCCTGCTTGCAAAATTCGACTGAGATTACTCATTCATGATTCTGAATTATTCCCCGCTCATCCTCTTGGGAAGAGCCGATCGCCAATTTTTCCCTGCTATCGCCAGAAAGACAGCCCAGCCCGTCAGGCAGAATAGCTCTTTAAATTTTCAGGCGCTTCAAAAATTGTGTCTGTTGAGATCGGACTAAAATGCTTTGTAAATATTCCATCTTGCGCCTGGAAAAAAAATTGAAAGGGCGCTGTATTCTGTGCTGAAACGTGAAAAGACGTGAACCACTTTGTGTAGCGAGTGGATTTAGAAATGTTCACGAGGCCTAAAGGTGGTAGTCAAACAAGCTTAAGCACATCCCCTTGCTCAATCCAGCATTGCTTACTCCCCCGTTATTTCTTCTTTGGCCAACTTCTGCTTATCTCGGTTATCAGATGAAGTCGCACGAAGATTGGAGACCGGTCAAATGCTAAAAGCATTGTGGCAGATTTATGGAGAAAAGCAGTGGCACATTCCCCATGCATACAATAAATGCACTGCATGTGTTGTAGAATAATGAAATGACTTACTTTCATCTATAATTAAAATAGCACATTTAAGTGGCAGAGGAATCAACAATAACCCATGAATTAAGAGAGAAAACCACATATTCTGTTCCAAAGAAACGTTTACTAGACTGAGTAGCGGATGGCGTGCTTCTAGTAGCCTAGACGAGGTGCTGACCTATGAGATCCAAGGTGCAAAGAGTGCTTGTTGAGTGCATTTTGCCACAGAATAGCCATATTGCGGGACATTCTGAAGGTGATGAAGATGAAGAATACGAAAGACCCCGGAAAACGATACAGAATCAGCCGAAGATTATCTTTGACGTTCTACGTACTTTATTTCTTTGAGACAGTTATGATCGCTGTACAAATGCAGATGAAATGTGACTTTTTGAAAAGTATTGCAGTAATTTCTAGCAGCATGTAGTCAGGCTCCCCATCTCGTAGTAATTGGTTCAGGAGGAACCGCGACTGTTTGAGCAAAACCTCTTTTACGCTTGGTATTAAACAATTAACAGTAGAAAAGTGCATGCTGGTGCATTTCACTCAAATGGCGTATTGCATACACCAGGCAAGTTACATGAATCATTCATTCTATTCTACAAAATTGTTAGTCCCCTACCTGCGTTAACCACCATCTGATAACAAAATTCGCTCTGGCCCCAATAACAGCATTATTGAGCACTATCGCGATATGGCATGATTGTTAATTCTATTTCTTCCACTGTTTGAGATAAGCCTTTGAAATTCCATTTTGGCAGAGCGTACCAACAACTACATTAAATGTTTTCCTGCGAAAATCGAAAAATTTGTAAAAAATATGCACAATTACAACGATAACATCTAAATATTATCCGATTACGAAAATATCCATAATATACAAAAACATGCTGTACATATACAGTTTAGTTTTCATATTCGGGAGACATCTCTTGCACGTATTGCAATATGCATTTGTTTTAATAAAAAGAAAAAAAATCTGATGTGTTGCACTCACATGACTTTCTCTGCTCTTGCACTATTCTTACGAACTCTTTATCCCTTCATCTTCATGTTAGTTGAGATAAACATTTGCAGAAATTCCCTTATTGCTTGTTTCCTAGTATGTGCAAGGGGAATATGGGAATACAGTAGGCTTTGAGCGGTAGTCAAATCTTTTAAATCTGGTCGCTATACGAAGGCTTTGGAATTTCGTTCTCTTTGTACGGCAAAGACAAAAAGTGAATAACGACCTTCCTTTTGAGAAACGTATAAGTATTGCAAAACTCACACAAATAACGGAATATCTCCGAAATGGCTCACTCTACAAACAATTTATTTGGACATAAATTTTGTGTTTTAACATTTTTTGTATAGTAAGATTTGGTGTGTTTCTTACGGTTCAGCAGTTATGCAAAAGTCATCAAGAGTAAACGGGACCACGAGTGCTATAGCCAGCACCTCCCGGAGTGAAGGTCGCCATCGCCGGATATGGGAAGAAGAAAGCTACGCAGGAAATCGCCGCCAACGCCGGGCTCTGGAAGCACATCGGACCCGGAACCCAAAAACATCACCACCGCCGAGACAACCAGCGCAACAACCACCGCCGAGACAACCAACACAGTCGCCGTAGCTGAGGCCACCGCCGCGCCGAGCGCCACTAGCGCTGACACCACATCACCGCAGTTAGAGAGGCAGCCAGTCGAGCGGCCACTGCCACTCAGGCAGGAGGCTAGCTCGCCGGGAGAGGCAGTTGTGCCAATCCCGGAATTGCCGGCTCCACCACCGCCGTCCACGGAACATCTCCCGGCCAACACACCGCCGCCTGCACACACCGGTCCCCCCTCGGGGGCCAGTGTTATTATCCGAGGAGTTCCTCGCGACTTCCCAGCGAGGCATCTACTGAGCGCAGCACAACATGAGTGGCCATCAGCATTGAGGGCCACCCGAATCGTCACCTCCCGAGGACCAACGCACTTGATGAGGATCATCATCGCCGACTCAGCAGACCGAGAAGCTGCCATAAGGACGGGCTTGCCATTACTTGGGAGGCGCCTGCCTGCTGAGCCCGCCAGGACTACACGACAAGTGCCCTGCCGCAGATGCTGCAGATATGGGCACGACGCCACCACCTGCAGCGCCGCACCAAGGTGCCATTACTGTGGGGCCTACGGCCTCACTAGTGAGTGCACCAGCCACGATCTCCGCCGTCGTCGCCGGTACTGCGCTACCTGCAATGGCATAGGCCATTTCACGGGGCAAGCGCAGTGCCCCTACTACCCACGGGCTCAGGCCCCACAACCTGCACCTGCCACCGCAGCCACACAGCCACGCCGCCGACCAGCTCTAACCAACGCAGAAGCATCAACAACGCAACAGACCAGACCAACCTACGCCACTATCACCACCACAACGCCACTGCCCAGGAACGAGGCCGAAGACATCCGCCAGGAGATCCAAAGCCTCCACAAACGACTGGAAAAGCTTGAGGACTCAGTACTTCAATTAACAGCCACAGTGACAACAATCGCCAACTCCACGGCCTCCGTGAAGACACAAGTCGAAACCGTCATAACTACTGGACGTGAACTTCACAACACAACAACAACCAGACTCACAGCACTACAACAAGACATACAGAAACTCAGCAAGAACATCAACACACTACGTCGGACTCACCGCAAACAGCTTACACCAATCACACGACAACTGCTAGTTCACACCATCGGCTTCAATGCTGCTGCTAAACTACTAGAGGAATTACGCAGTGCAACAATAGAACTGGACAACACTGAAATACTGGCATCAATTCAACGCAAGCTCCACAGAATAGAGAACAAACCGTCAACCACTACACATGAAGCATGTACGCAGACCTCACCACCTCCACTTCCACTCACCAGAGAGCAGCACCGCGAGCAACAAACTCACCAGCCAGCCACAAACGCTGCAACCCATTATCACCACACTGACACTCTTCTACCACGTAAACTGACACCAGAGCAAATTTCACTCGTCCAGAGGAGAGGCTACTTCAGCCACACAGGACATCCATGTGTCAACAAGTGCCGGACCATGCTCTGTAGCGGCACCGGACTAACACATGCGGACATACTGCCCTATATCAGCGGCCCCTCGAAGCCACCAACACAGTCTTCCCAAGGAAACACAAAAATGAACACCCAACTCAAATAAAGAACTTCACCTTTAACTCCCCCTCAACACTCTCTCTTACTTCTCTTACCCACCTTCACCTTTAACCCCACGGTCATGGCCAGTGCCTCGTGTAATGGCCATGTCCTGGACCCTACCTTTTCGCGCTCCCGCTATGTGCGGCAGCTTGTATCCTAACATATACTAACGGAGGTGCTGACGCGGTACTCCAACAACCCTTCCTTTGAATCCTACCAACTTCTCACCCATGAACATTAATAAAAAAAAAAAAAAATAAAAAAAAAAAATAAAAAAAAAAAATAAAAAAAATAAAAAAAAATAAAAAAATAAAAAAAAAAAAAAGAAGTCAACATATACATTTCATTTGCCATACAAATATCTTAAACATATGACATTTTAACAGAACCGTTAGAGCCATTTTCAGAAAATAAACATTTTCCATGTAAAGGGTAGGTTAGGGCGGATGAATTTTCTTTAAAATCTTCGTGTCGCATCTTTGAAAGATATTTAACTTAAATATCAACTTTGGTTTTTACCCGACTCTTCGTTTTCGAGTTTGCTCTTCGCGCGCGCGCACGCACACACACAAGTACACAGGACCTTTTTCTAAAAATGCTTGCTTTATTCAGGGGGCCTCGAAACATATTTCCGGTGAAATCTCGACATCGAATTTTTGGATGGAATAGAATACTTCCTCTACTTACTATACGTAGTAGAGAAAGTGAAAAAAGGTTATTACATAATTATCTTATGTCTAGTAATAAAATAATCTTTGCAAGTGTGGGGTTCAATGAACAGGAAGTAAATAGAGGGATTGAGTGACTGGGGTTTGAGAGCTCGTTGACAGTCATTTGTGTCCTTGAAGTAGGTAGAGGAATAATTTGTACAAGAATGAATAGCAATAGTAATGTAACTGTAATACATCAAGCGTTAAAATATATATTTAAAAGTGTAAGTATTTTGACTAAAGTGTATTTTTTTTTAATCTTTAGTGGATAGAGAGGGCTAAATGAAAGAATTGAAATGATGTTCAAATGAGCCCGGGGTCCATGGAGCTTAGGTTCACGAGACATGCGTGTTTCAGGGTAAAGGAAACACCGTATCCTAACTCATCCTAATCGACATTTGAATGTGAGGCAGACACGCTATCCCCACACCACAGAGGTGGGCCTTAGATGTTAATACCAAACTAAAAGAGAAAATTTGAATTTATATGAGTATACATGAAATTATAGTTATCATTTTGAAATGTTTTTGCCGTTAAGAAGTACAAGAAGTGTAGTGCAATACTGGGTGGTGAAACATTTTACAGAAGTGGTGGTTGGGGGAGAAGGGTGAAGAAGAAGCAGTTTAATGTAGAATCTCGTGAGGAAAGAAGGTGGAAGGCGCTGGCAGATTTAAAAGAAACTGCAGGAAGTGATACAGCCTTCGCTTTAATCCTGGGGTTACAGCTACAAAAGGATAAGGCGGAAAAAGAGAGAAATAAAATTTACTTTTTTTGGGTACATTTTACAGTTAAGTGAAAACCCTAAAGGACAATCTTTTCCTCGCCGCGGATTAGATACAAAGCGTAACAAGCCACGTTACTTCTGTAATACCTACGCTTTTGGATTAATAACAATCCCGCGCTGCTAACAAGCGGCGAGAAGCGATTTATAGACCAGCCTTTGTCTTATCAGGCTTGGTTCTTTCATTGCAATGGCTCGGGTGCTCCACCGTCCTAACCCATGGGTTTTTGCTAGGCAAATGCTCGCAAGCGTACGTATAATTACATCCCCTAAGTTCCTGTTCCCCCATTTCATTTCACCTTTCATCTGGATGGTTTCAGGGTTCTAAGTGTCGGTGGGAGTTTCGGAGTGCATGGCAGGTGCTTGCTCTCTGTAAATACTCATCCGCCGTATCGGGGGAGTTCTCCGAGTCCTGGACCTTCCAGGGGATGTGTAAGTCCGCAGGAACGGAGGGAGAGCCGCCACCGGGGAGCTCAAATCCATAGTCGTTAGGGACCCTGCTCAGGTTCGATCTCTCTTAGTACCCTCCCACCTCACCCCTCCCTCCCAGGGGGCGCCCCGTCAGGGGTTCAAGCATAACGTTTTCATTGGTCAAGGAGCTACGTTCGCCCCCGAAACTGTTCTATCTCATCTAAGGCATATTTTATCTACTTCATGTTAATCAAGATAGACATAATTTTATTATATATTTCCTTGTAGGTACAATGGGAATAGGGGAATACAGTAAGCTGAAATATTAGTGAAATGTTTTAAGAGCTGGTAGCTGTGTCATGGCTTTGAAATTGCGTCCCTTTGAATTGCTAGTGCATAAAAACAAATGACTTCCTATTTGTGAAAAGTTTAAGTATTTGAAAATTCAAACCAATAATAAAGACTATCTCGAAAATGAATCCCTCTACAAAAATTCTTATTTGACATAAAATTTGAGAGCTCTAACGAGATCTACATTTTTTTGTGAATGAGAATGTAATAAAATTGTATTATAGCTTCTGCAATAAAATATTATAGCTTCAAAAAAATAAAAAAATTCTATCTTCAATGGATCTCAGCACAATGTGGGGTTATGGGCTACGAAACTGCAGACATTCTTGCAAAGAAAGGCATAGCAATAAGACAAAAGGCTAAGTTTAATTACCCACATTCTTCAATAAAGTATTTGGTCACTGCAAAATGTTCACATTCATACCTACCGAGGATAAAGAGTGGATTGCAGAGGCTCCAGAGGCAGTTCGAGTCGAGTGGGGAAGCTTATTCCCCCACCCGAAGTGTCTTTACCGCAGTACCTAGCCGTTATACGGCTTTACCTGCGCGATAGTATGGTGTATTGGTCTACAGGGATTTAAACTCTAGGAATGTTTGGGATCAGGGGTATCTTAGGGACAAGATGAATGATGGTAGGGATAGGTCCATGAACGGGCACTGCCCATACATGCTGATCGGCTGGTTAGTCAATCAGGTGACGCGCTAATCTCCTCCTGGTTCTGGCCGTCAGTCACACACTGAGAGGTGATCTGAGTTAGGCGATTTACTCTGTTTTAAGTACAGATATTCGTTTTGCCTTTCCCATCTGCGAAAATTAGACCGTTGGACTTAAGATGTCTTTCGGCAATTTTTTAGATGGTAGTCGGCGAGGCTCTCTCTGGTCGTATTGTCCCAGAGTATTCACCAGTGGGTTAGGGTGGTTCTGGAGTTTGTTGTACATTGTTCGAGCGCGGGTTTTAATCACGTCGACAATGTACGGGATACCGGAATGTTCGTGAAGGATGTGGGCAGGAAATCTCCAACCAGTGTCGTAGATCATCCTTAATGCCCGGTTCTGCAACGTCTGGAGTCTGATGAAGGTGGACTTTGCCACCACTCCCCAGATCTCGCATCCGTACAGGACCAGAGGCGGGATGATCGCACGATACAGTTGGAGTTTCAGGCGAATGGGCATGGTTTTGGAGCTGAGGATGGGATACAACTGCCGTAGGGCTGCATGACCTTGTAGTACTTTGCCCCTGACGTGATGCCTATACGTTAGCCGCCGGTCCAACGTGACCCCGAGATACTTCGCCGTAGTGACCCAAGGGATCCGACGGCGCCGAAGCACGAGGTCCTGCGGGAGCCGGTTTGCCAGCGTGTTGGCCAGGAGAATCGCAGAGCTTTTCTCCGGGTTGATAGACATGCGCCAGTTCTCGCACCATCTACTGATGGCACAGAGGTGGGCTTGTACTTGACGGTAGCTGTAGCGCGGGTTCTTGTTAGCTGCGAAGATCATGAGATCGTCCGCATACTGACAGATGTGAGTGTTGGGGTGCGTGGGGAGATCGGCCATGTAAGCATTAAAGAGTGCCGGTGACAGTACACTGCCCTCGGGGACTCCTGCGCCAATGGGCCTTTCTCGGGAAAATGAACCCTCCACCTTCACCCGGAAGCTACGTTCCTGTAGGAAACTAGCCACTAAGTAAATATATGGAGGGGGGATTTCGTGCTGTATGAGTTTGTAGATAAGCCCTTCGTGCCAGGTGGTAGAGAACGCCTTTTCCACGTCAAGCAACACTGCCACCGTTTTGGCCCTTTCCTGGTAAGCCAGGGAGGCCTTTTCGGCTACTCGCAGTAGTTGCTCGGTTGTGGAATGGTCAGAACGAAAACCAAACTGATGTTCCGCTAGGAGGCCTTTTTCCTCTAAAAGAGGTCGAAGGCGGGTCAGGAACAGTTTCTCGAAAACTTTCGAGATAACTGGTAGGAGGCTGATGGAACGGTAGCTAGAAGGAAAGATCGGATTCTTGCCCGGCTTCAACACGCATACCACACGCGCCTTCTTCCAGTCTTCTGGAAAATGGCGCATGCTTAGGCACGCGTTGTAGATCCGAGTCAAGTGCATCACGGCTCTAAAGGGAAGGTGCTGGAGCATTTCCGCTGTTACCCGGTCCTGCCCAGGGGCTTTTCTAGGTTTTAGGTGTTGGATGGTGTTAGTTACCTCGCGAGGGGTAACTATCGGGATGTGGAAATCCTCGTGGCCCGCAGGTCCAACTTCTAAGAAGTCTTCTACTGCTTGCTCCACGAGGTCAGTATGATCGTCGTTCTGAGGGTCGACTCTAGGCTGGAATTGAGTTTCCAAATAGTCTGCTAGCGCCTCTGCTTTTTCCCTCGGTTCAAAGACAAGTCTTCCCCGAGGGCTATGCACAGGATGCTGGTGTACAGTTTTATCTTTCCTCAAGCCTCGGACGATGCGCCATGGTTTCCTCTCCTGGAGGTTTACATGTCGCAACGTGTTTTCCCAAGCTGCTTGCCTATGCTTTCTTAGGAGTCGTCTCACCAGGGATTTGAACCTCTGGTGTATTACTCCTATCCTAGGGTGACGGAATCTCTGCCATAGCCTTCTAACAGCGTTTTTCGCTTGAATGAGGCGTTTCAGTGGAACAGGGATAGCTGTAGGGTTTGGTGCGTCGGTAGGAATACGGTGGGTATGAGCACGCACCGCATTTAGGATAGAGGTTGAGAACCCCGTGGCTGCCTCCTCGAGAGCCTCTATCGAGTCTATTCGAGGACATGCTTCCACGGAGTTGTGGAGGGCTAGGACGGCTGCATCCCAGTCGACTTCCTCAACCCAATCAGGCACTCCCAGCGCAGTTAGATTAACGTCTGAGTCGACCACAACAGGGTTATGATCAGAGTCCAGAGCGTTAATCACCGAGAGATCCAGGTGAAATGGAATGTTCTTTGTGACAATGAAATCTATGATATCCGCGGCGCCGCGTGCCGGGTAGTATGTTGGACCTCTCGGCCCGTGTGCATGTAGGGCGGGGTTCCCGCTAATGAGACGGTACAATCCCCGACCCTTCACGTTCTGGGTGCGGCTGTGCCAGCTTGGGTGTTTGGCGTTGAAGTCGCCTGCGATACAGACTCTTTGGTGTAGGTTTAGGAGTGCCGTGATGTCCGCTTCATAGAAACGCCCATCCGGAGGATCATATACCGCTACAAGTACCACGTCGCATCCGCCTAAGGATAGTCTTATGGCGGTTGCCTCTAGGTGTTGTAGTGGAGGAATGGTAACAGGAATATGTGTGAGATGGTTCTTTATGAAAATGGCAGTACCGCCGCCCTGTCGGCCGACCCGATCAGACCGATGGGCGACGTAACTTGGCAGACTGAACTGTACACCGGCGTGCAAGTGTGTTTCACAGACCATAAGGATATCAATCCCATGGCTGTCTACAAACTCTAACAGGCCAGGTCTCTGCTCTCTAACTCCATTTGCGTTCCAGAACGCAGCTCTAAATGAACGCACATTTCTATGCGCCATTTAAGAGCTTATGGAATTAGCGTAGAGTTCCTTGGCCGTTTGAAGCACTACGAGGTGCTTCTTCACAGCCGAAAGTTCAGGGTTGAGGATTTGCTCTCTGCAGCGCCTTAGTATGGGGAGGGAACGTTGTACGAGGTCCGCAAACCAAGTTGCCAGTTCAATAAACTCCGCCATGTCCTCTGAGCCAAAGGCCTCTCCCAAGACCTGTGACTGAGTGCTTGTTGTATGGGTCCTACTTATAGAGCCAGTCTGTGATGACGGGCCAGCGCTGATTGGCTGCGCTGTTGCTGTTGCCTGGTTGGCTGCAGCGGCTGGTGCCTGATTGGCTGGTGCAGTTGGTGGGGGAAATTGGGTAACACTTTTGTTACCTGCCTCCACCGTGGCTGGTTCTGGCTCTGCACTTACAGTCACATGAGCCTTTCTCCCCTTCCTCCTCTTTTTAGGAGGACGTTTGTCCTTTGGGGCAGCACTGGGGGGTGGCACAGGATGTTTTGTGCCCACCTTTGGGGTGACGCTTGGGACTGGCGTTGTCTCTTGACTGACAACTTGGTTCTGTGGGGTTGCTTCTGCACTCTCGGCCCGTACTAGGGCACTTTCGTGCTCCGACATTGCCTGTGCAAAAGACACCCCCTGTCGGATCTCTGGTACTTTGCCCTGTCTTCCTTGCATAATTGCAAGTCGCTTTGGGCAACCACGATAGATGCCTATGTGGCTCCCGTCGCAGTTTGCACACTTTTTATTCTCTATTGGTGTCGGGCAATCCTTCACCAGGTGCTCACCCGCACAGCGAAGGCACTTGAGTTGCCTCTCACAAGCATGACTCGAGTGGTGAAAGCCCAAGCAGTTGTAGCATTGGGCTGGTCCCTCTCTGCTGTGGTAGGGCTCAATAGTGACCCTCGTGTTATACAAGTGAGTCACCTGGTCAATTTTTGGGGTTCCCTCCCCCTGTTTTTCAACTACCACTAAAAATAGTGGCAGGGGTACCTTGGTGGGTTTCCCCTCTTTTACCTTTGTGGTGGTTAGTTGTACCACGGACCTCGGTTTGATTCCGTGTTCGTCCTGTAGGCCGTCACGGATATCCTGGGGGTCTGTCTCAGAATCAAGACCCCTGACAACTCTGCGAACCACGTGGGGACGCTGAAGCGAGTAAGTGTGGAACTTAATTCCACTCTCTTTCAGTACCCCTTTCGCGGCCTTGTGGTCGTCAGAGGTAGTGGTTCTGATGACAACCCGTCCTGGATGCCGGGTTGCCTGGAAATTGGCCTTTAACTGCCGTCTCAGTTCCTTCATTACCTTTATGTGGTTCGGGAACGGATCAGACACAATCGGAGGGATTCTACCCTCCTTTTGTGAGGCCTGGTTTGGGGCGAGCGCTGCAGTTGCAGATGTAGATGAAGCAGGAGTCCCTTCCGGCTTTGAACCGGAAGATCTCCTCCTGCGGTTCTGCACTACAACGAAGCCGTCGTCATCCGGCGTTGTAGGTGCTGGGACAGGGGTCATGGGTACTGGTGGTGGTGTGACAGGGACTGCTGTCCCTTGGTTCACAAGGCCAATAGCCTTTTTGGCCTTCGGCCTGTTCTTGGCCCTGAGGAGCGTCTTGGCTTTCGCCTTGACGATGTTCACCCTTGGACCATGGGAAGGGTTCTGGGTAGAGGTACCTATCGCGTCAGGTCTTACCTTGGCGTTGGTACTCGGCGTGTCTCTAGTCATTGCAGGTGCCATCCGGCATCCCACAGAGGGTTTAACGCCTTGCGACGCGCCTATGGGGGTTCCAGTGAACCCCGGGTCCAGGCTAGAGCCTGGTCCCTTGGCTGCAACCATGTGGGCCTGCGGTTTCGTATGTCCGTCGGTCGGTGCCGAGTCGGCTCTGGAGTCCTCCATGTCTGGGTGGTTCTGGTTTGAAATAGCTCGCCGAGCTATCTCTAGTAGGGAGGCAAGTAGAGGGCTGATGCCCACTTCCTCCACCGCTCCGGATCCCCTCCGGGAAAGGTTGTCTTCTAATACTTCTTTCTTCTTCTCCAATTTGGAGTGCCCTAAAATCTGCTATCAGATCTCTTATAGGACACTCCTCGACGAACTAGCGGCGCCCGGCCTGGCTATTACACTATTGAGTTGGCGCGGTGCGTAGTAGCTCCTCCCTGGCGAGAGGTCTCACAGTTGGCTTTCCCCGTTCTTCCAGTGTCCAGTAGACTCGAGGTGCAGACGATGCGAGTTCCAATCACCGAATGAATGATGGCGAGGCGAGTGGATTGCATTACTTTCAAAGCCAGATATAGGTAATCCCCCAGAGTACTGACAGATGACGACTGCCTAGCAAATCACCTCTCTCTCAGCTAGACCAATATGTGTCCTGTGCAGCGACCATCACAGACGATCACTTCAACACCTGTGAAACTATAGCGCAAAGCACGAATACTAATGGCTCCATTGTCAGATACAAGGGATTAATCAACAACAAAACATTTTTGTGCATATTTTACAAAAATTAAAATAAAATTATTTTGTTTAATGACGCTGTCAATTGCCAGGATCATAGCAGCGTCGCCGGTGTACCGATTTTAAACACACTTAAAAACCATCGATCTGGGCCGGATTTGAACCCGGGATCTTGGGATCAATAGTCCGGCGTCTAAGCTACTGAGCCACCCGGACGGCATGTATATGTTACGGTCTACAAGTTATACAATTCATTGTGAATAAGGAACAAGCAGGGAACATTTCCCATATAAAGAGTAATTTGTGGTGGAAGAATGTTCTTGAAAATCTTAGTGTCATATCCTTGGAATTACTGAATTTGAAACCAACTGTGGTATTTCACAGTTTTCCTTCTCGGGATTGCGTTGTTCACTTACAGAGATATACACGCGTCCTTTATGGACCTCCAAAACGTACATTTCTGTTGAAATCGCGGCATAGTATTCTTTGGAGGACATTACTTCCTTTATTACGTATAGCTAAGTAGTAAGAAAGAAGAAGAAATGAAAGCAATCCATGTTCACCGCTTTGCTGCACTGACCTAGTAAACAAGAGAGTGGAATGGAAGTTCGCCCATGGCTTCCTCTGTTTTTAGACGTTGCTGCGAACCCCCAGCTGGGAATCACGGCCGTAGAATGCCGCTTAATTTCACGGTGTTTGCTGCCGGGCTGAGACGCAATAACATGGCGCTAAATGCGTTTTATTGCTCCGAGCCTTGTGATCAAACCCTCATTCACGTTTCACAAACACCATGGTGTGCAGTTCACTTGATGAAAAACATCCCAGCATCGCTGCTTCATGTGTTCTTTGGAAAAATAGATCCCTTAATGGCTCACATACAGCTCAGCAGCATAAACAGCTTTACACGGCTATGTTTTCTTCATCTAAGATATTTACAATGGAAATAGAATTTCTATCTTGACATTTCTGCAAATAACCATGTACTATCCTTTCTGAGGATTGTGTAACTGATACGCTGTAAGAGAAAGAAGAAGTCGACACTCATGCGCAGGCCTCGGCTCAGGGTACCAAAGAGCAGTGCATGAAGGACTGTGTTGTGTACTTTGGGTGCGAGAAGACGCCTGTAGTTAGCCTTGTCTCAACATGTAAACATCCAGCCACATTAGGGCACAACATAAAATAAATATTCCCATTTTCAAGTGTAGGTCTAGTATGCAGAGTAACTGTCCAATATATGTTTGAAGTAAATTATATATATATATATATATATATATATATATATATATATATATATATATATAGTAGAATGCTTCTTTGAGATAGGGCATACAACAGATGGCTCGTATTTTGTGTCAGTTGTCATTTTGTAACAATACCTTGACGACCCAGTTAAGAATTGGAAAAATGAAATATAGCTTAAGATTAAAATAGGACTTAGCATGTCGCTAAATGCATAATTTACTACATGCTGATGATACAGGAAACAGAAGCTAATTTACTGAGAGTAGTGTATAAATTAAGTCAAAGAGAAGAAGTCGATCAGATCAAAGAGTAATAAATGGGAAAGTCTTCGAATAAGAATTCCACTTCAGTTATCTAGTATGTTTTATCAGTTTTAAATATGATGAAGGTACTGACTAGGAAGTAAATCGATTTTAATGTCTTTGTAGAACAGTTAAAAAGCTAGAAAAGAAATACAAATGAAGTTCTATTAATACATGTCTGTGCCTACTCTTATACATGGTTCCAAATCATGGACAATAAAAAACAGAGACACGGGGAAGAGAGAAATCACGAGTACAAGTGGCAAAATCTACTGAAGTTGATTAAATAAGAGATTAAACAATATGTAAACATGTAAAAGAAGTTTGAGTAAAAAGATAGAAGAAAATAGAATGAAATAGAAAGATCGTGTTGATAGGATGTTACAAAATAGATTACCAAAGAAAGGAAATAATGAATTATTGGCCGAATGGGAAGAGAGATCTGGATGGACCCTCTAAGAGGTGGCTTGACGATAGCGGTATAAGTCATAACACCTAATCGTTGAAACAAGAACAGGAATAATCTGTAGAGGCTATATAAAAATAGAGAATAATGCGTAGAGAAAGTGATTTGCATATAAATGATGAGAATATTAATAAATGTTGATCGTGTATACTTTGTTGTTGATGTTGAGTACGGTCCATGAAGAAAGTAAATAGAAAATGATAGACAGTTTTCCTGTTGGCTGTAGCAGCAGGAGACGCAGGCCACCCGTATGTCGCTTACGTGCCCCACCCAGCACATTAAATGTGCATGAGCAGAGCGCCAAGCGTGTGGAGAATTTTTGTTGGCGTGAACACGTCAGTGCTTGCTTTAAGTGCTAAAATGTTCATGCAACAGGTCTCTCTTTTCAATCTGTGTCTGCCTGCCCAGAATAATTGTATCTTCAATAACATAGTACCTACACGTAATTGGTATATTGTGACAAATGACAAATCCAGTTACTTCTAATATCACTGTATATGTTTCTTACAGCTGAAGTAGGCATTTGTACGAATTCAATCAACACCATCAACTGTCCTTGACACTGCTGCATCACAACGCTGAGTCTCACAATTGACAATAACTGTCGTCTCGTGCTGACCCTGAATCACGGGAGAATTCTCTCGAAGCCGAAGTTTCTCGGCCCTTGCCGTAATCAAAGTCCCTGCACCTTGAAAACTCTAGATACGCATGTCCTTGGGCCCGTGCATTGTCGCGTCTTGGAGTTTCGCGATTTCGAAGGCAGTAGTGCGAGGTGACCAGAACTTGATATTTCTGTGCGTGTGTGCGCCCAACTATGTCTATGCAGGCAAGTCTAATGTCGTTACTGTATCAATTAGCGAGTGCTGATAATAAGCTACATCACAGTGCTCACAGGAAGGGAATGCATGCAGGGGATGTCTTGCTTATTGGTTGAAAATGACAGGTAATGCAGGAAGAGAACCTAAACTCTCATAATGTATGAAAACCTGAGCACTTGCTCAAGCATGTTGTAAGCAATGGCTCATTGGCTTAAAGCGCGAAATATTAATTAAGGTTGATATAGCTTTATTAAATAATCACCAGTAACAAAAGCAATGCAATTACGATAGGCAAAAGCTTAATAAAAGCTGTAATTATAAAACAAACAAAAACCATAAGTCCTTCAGCAACGAAAAGTACGAGTAAATAGGCAATTATAGGCCTAAATTACTGTATTTTCGTTCTTTAAGCATGAAAAACACGCACGCGAACACACAGGGTTTAAGGGATATAATCGGGTAGATCCCGCGAATAAGAATGTCCAACAACAAATACATCTATGGTGAAAGGTAAAGGAGGTGGTTGAACATTATTGAATGCATTATCTGTACAGTCTGGCATCAGAGGGACTGAAGAAGCGAATATTTTGTTTAAAGTCTGTTTACTGGACGCGAGTGCTACCCGCAACTAATGACTGTCAAATCCATCTCCATCCCACTTCTATCCCTATCCTTAAAGACCAATAGCAACTCTAATTTTAAAGAAGTGGCAGTTTCATGTTGACTCAGCGTGGAATGTCAGTTGCCAAAATTCTGAATCACAGTTCTTGTTTCATTAAGTACAAACAGACTATAACTCTGCAGAAATGACTGAGAAGGAAGGGACCATGTTGTAAACCGATTATTAGGGTTTCTCAAAGGAGATGGCCAAACTTCACTAGCGTTCACTAAACAGGCTTCACTAACACGGCTGCTGCTGTCAAGTATGCGCTCACACCTAAGACGAGTGAAAGTCCAAATTAGTTGTCCTAGAAAACTGGTTTTGCCACGTGTATATGTTTGTTATCAGCTACTGCAAGTAGGAAGTTATAGTATTCTTTCAAGCTTTCCCAGCAGTATTCACCAGAGCTGAGCAGTGCCAACGTTCCCGACCTTCCACTTTCCGCGGTTGCTAAATGTATGTCCACAAACTTATTCCAATAGACACGCGAAATCCAATTATTTAACGTCATTTTATGGCTAAACGACTCATTTTAGTAAGAAATGGGAAATACACAAATAACTCATACCTCTCTGTGCTAATTGTAGAAGTAAACGATAAAGGAGTCGGGACATATTGGCAATTAAACGTTTGATCAATTTTATTTTGTAGTTACCTAACCATGCGCTACAGAGTAAAATGGTAGAGGAAAAGTTTCAGCTTAACATCAAGAAGTTGTTAGAGTGTGCATACTCATTCACCTATCATCTTTGTAAATGAAGGAACAATAGGCAAATGCCGATCTCTAATTTACAGTGTCCACCGCCTGTGCTGCCGTCTTTAGGAAGAAATGGCGTTAATCGCGACTTCAAAAAGCTAATGAACATGTTAATATAAAATTGAAGCAGAGAGCGTCTGATTCAGTAGGGAAACTCATATTTATATTCATACACATTTACTTTTTAGGCAGCTATGCGTTAGTCAGATACCCTTGACGTTGTGTAAATAAATAGGGGTATAAAAGCACTCGTTTACCTCGGATTGCTTGTTTTTTGTAATGAAAACATTAATCCATGGCATGTTGTAGCTGTTATTGCTGTCAATCACCAAAAGAGCAAATAACACAATAATTGGGAAAGCGCGCCTCATGTTAGGTGTATTTGCTGCAAAAATTGCCATTTCCTTACGCATTCCCTTTGAGTTCGCTAATTGGCTGGGAAGAGAGCGCTTCAGTGGGAACACAAATGAATCGGATTTATGGATTACATGATAACGTACCACGTGCTTATTAAAGTTGATTTTCCAAGTTAGGAGCGTTTCATGTGGCCAGATAAGCATCCAGATCTGCCACCGCCCACACACACAGTCTGCTTCACATCTGGTGTGCGATAACAAATGTAAGAAAACATTAGGTATACATAATTAACTGCCTTACTCGTCGTGTATTGCGTATCCACCTGAACACTGATAACAATAATCCCGAGATATGTTATTTTTGACACATGGGTGTTATAATTGACACAACAGATCCAGACATATGATAATCTTAATGACACTACGAAGTGATTTAATTACCAGATCAGCAGGTGTCCGATCGACTGCAGAGTGCGTGGGACAATCAGTGACAACCAGGGTTGCCAATGTTTGAAAGTAAAATTATCGTATCTGCCACTCAAAATTATAGATTTGGATTCAAAATTATTATCGTACATCGTAAACGAAATGCTACAACAATAAATGTATGAGCATAATACTTACGAAAATGTAATAGTCTTGATGTTTATGGTATCCACTTACAAGATTGATGACCTCAAACAGTATTAGCAGATTAGTACTTACGTTTCTCGCAGTATTCATCTGAAAGTTCATCATCTTCCTCAACTGTTGCAGCATTATACAAATTTGCTGTTGAGGTAAACTTTAACATCTCGGTGACTTAAAGATTTTCGGATCTACCACGTTCTTTCATAAGCTGAGACGACCGAATAAATCCATTTATCGTATCTGGCGCCAATCTGTTTCTAACTTTGGTTTTTATTAAACTTAGTTTGGAAAAAACCCTTTCATAAGAAGTGTTTCTGTGGGGCATTGAAATCACTGATAATGCAACCTCCGCCAGTTCTTTGACATCAGTATTTCCACCAAGGTGACATGTTTAACAGCACTCCAGAAACTGTCAGGTTCAGGCATGTTCTTTATTTCACGTATTCCCAATTTTCGCCATTGATGATCTATTCTCTGAACAAGAGGATAAAGGGTAGAAGGATTAGTAGGATATGAAATGGTTGCCTTAGAGCGGTGGAGACAGGCCATGAGGGAAGATGCTGTCCAAGACAGCAACTGAATTTTTGTCTTTTACGCACTAATGTTTTAAATTATATCGTAAAAGGCCGTAAGCTGTTTCTGTGATTGCTTTTTCAAGGTTAGCCAACGACTAAAGCAAAAGACATTATATGGCTTGTTTTGGTATTTACATGAGTTCGCGGTGTTGATGCTAGACGTGCTTCAGGCATTTAGTACTTAAAATGGCTGTTTTAGTCGCCATTCTCATTCTCTGTGGGTTCTAAGGCATAAGTTTATGCAAAGATTTGTACACGTGCGGTGAGTTAAAGATGCGCGTAGGAGCAGTTCCGGAATCATTGCTGCGATGGTGGCTCGATGTAAAGAAAGGAAGAGGTCGGTTTATCCTGCACAATGAATCAACCAATAGATACCAGGAATGAAGCTACGAGTTAGGCTAGTTGTGAACCAGCTTATTGTGTTGGTTTGTCGCGACTGCCATTGGGACTCACACACGAAACAGAAGGTTAAATTACGTGTGACGTTCACATAGATTCCATGGGAGTGGTTCGTACAAACAGCTTCACGTTGAGAATGCACACAAAAGGAAATCAATCTAATTGGAATCAACTCGTTTAAAACTCATCTCCTCATAGAGTAAACACATTGAAACCGTGGACAGCAATAAAGTAAAGTAGAGACACACTATTTGCAAACGTTTCACATCACTCCCTCGTTCTCTATTCCCTTTTATTGATTGCTGCTTTAAAGTATATTTTGCACTAGAGTCTGTTACATGTCCATCGTTCTCCTGGTCTCTCTCATTAATCTAGTCCACAAGGGCGTTAACAGTTCTATACAATACATAATATATTACCCGCAATTTAACTAATTACACTTTAGTGCTCGGGGGCTACTTCTCCCCCCCCCCCTCCCCCCACCTCTCTCTCTCCCCTGACAAACGTCACAGAGCCAGTCTAGAAATCGGCTGCTGCATGTGATTTGTGTGACGCCGGCTCCAATTCCGTTCCCCAAAGAATCGCAATCTGCTGCCAGCTGTTCCAGTGGTGAGCTACGATATCTTTTTCTCAGGGAATTTAGTAAACTGCAAGGGTATCATGATTATTTAACGAGGCCTTCATAGCTTCCCCTTCTTCCCCTCTCTTTACCCCTCTCCAATGACAGAGCATTCATGCTAATGGCTGAACATAGTTATAACTAGGTTTCGAACCTTAATACAAGTGTCGCGAAATCGCACATTACCTGCGGGCAGATCGTGACGTCATTGACCCAGTACAGTGACAGCACACAGGACACTGCCTACAGTGCATAGTGTCTCGAATATGTTCATTAGTTTCCCACAGTAATATGCCTCCAGCACGAAAATCGAAATATTCACGCATTGCTGAACTTATGCAAGAATTTGGGAGTGAATGCGATATTTTACTGCAGATGATGACAGATTGGATGTAAGTTATGTACAACGTTCGAGCGTCGAGTGTTGTGATCTTGTGACAGACTGACCCCCTCTCACTTCCTGTAGTCTAAACTCCGCAACTTTTCGTTTTCTGTATGAAGGTTCGTTCTTTAGTCATAGCCAGTGACACGTCGGCACGGACGGGAAGTATTGATTACTTCTGACGGCTCACTAAATCGTTACTCATTAAGCTTCAACTGTTGCTTGTTTCACACCATGCCGTACATATCAGAAACTAAACTACACGTGACCAAATTATTGGTCTATGGCTCACTCAATCACACTCAATCCTAAGAATTGCATTTCTGTTTCTAATTTTCATAATTTTATCTTACGTGCTTAGGAATGTATACAATAGCTGAACATACCTGAATTCCAGATATCTAATCTTCATGCTGATGTCATTCTTGTCGACTGAGTTCTCCAAAAGCCTAAAGCTACACCATCTTAATTAACTGGCGTTACTTCAACCCTTAAATTGCCTTAGCTAATAACCCTTCATCATGACAAAATGTTACCTCATGCGTTATATTATGCATTGATTTTAACTGCACACATTATTTATTGCAAATATTTATATACCTCACTGTCATTTGTTTATAAAGTTATTAATCTTGACAATAAAAAACACCGGTATCGGAAGAATGAACAATATATATGTCAACGTTGTTAGAAAAAGGTATCTATGTGTATCTCATAAAGAACAGTTGGCCCAATACTAAACTTGGTATTTGAGTTCATCTTCCAAGGATGTGACATGAAGATTTTCAAGAAAATCCTCCCACTCCAAACTAGCCTTTACATGGAAAATGTCATTAAAAATTTGATTTTCTTTAAGATGGCTAACGATTTTGGTTAAATACCATAAGTTTTAACACATTTTCATGACAAATAAGCTTAACTTAAGTCGGAAATTGAAAATTGAATTTTCCGGGAGTAGTGTCTTAAGTTTTCTTCATTCTGAATGAGTTACATAATTGGTAGACCGTAAGAGATAGACAAAATTTTAGTAAGGTACATAAACATGTAGTTCTCGTTAAAGTAATCAAAGTGCCAGATAATTCTGTTTTTCTTTCTTCCTTAACCACGCAAAGAGAACCCAATTTCAAAGCCGTCACTTAGCGACCAAATCTTAAAGCATTCATGTACCTACAAGGAATTGTGTAATAAAACAATTTCTGCTAATATAACTTTGGATTATCATTAGGTAGATAGAAGAATTGGCGTTTGTAAGAATAGCTTGTACTCACAAGAGTGAGAATAGAAAGTCATGTGAGTGCAACACACGTGATGTTTCACTATGCTTACTGCATCTCCCATTTGGTATGCAGAGCGCTTGTGTTTGTTTGCTTCCACGTGTAAATTCTTTGTGTTAAAAGCTATCACAACTTGTCTTGAAGATGACATTCATGTAACTAAGTTTTGAACCAACTTCACTTTGTGACACAAAATTGTTTGTATTGCTTTAGCATTCCTTTGTGTTACATAGAGATGACTTTATCCACTATAATGTAGTTTTACTTTCTCTACTGGTAAGTAGAGGAAGTATTGTATTCCACCCAAAAATTTGATGTCGAGATTTCACCGGAAATATATGTTTTGAGGTCCCCTGAATCCAAAAAAAGCATTTTTAGAAAAAGGTCCGTGTGTGTGTGTGTGTGTGTGTGTGTGTGTGTGTGTGTGTGTGTGTGTGTGTGTGTGTGTGTGTGTGTGTGTGTGTGTGTGTGTTAGTCTGTGGACAGCATAACTCAAAAACGAAAAGTCGGTTAAAAACCAAAGTTGGTATTTAAGTTTAATGTCTTTCAAGGATGTGACACGAAGATTTTGAAGAAAATAGCCCCGCCTTAAACTACCCTTTACATGGAAGATTTTTCGAAAATTTTGATTTTCTTGAAAATGGCTCTAACGATTTTGATTAAAATGTCATATGTTTGAGATATTTTTATGACGAATGAAATGTATATCTTGAATTTTCTGACTATAGCCCCTGTAGTCGTATTTACTCTGGACGACTTTTGCATAACTGGTAAACCATTAGAGATAGACCAAATCATACTATACAAAAAATGTAGATCTTGCTAAAATACACAATTTATGTCTCAATAAATTTTCTTGTACGGTGAACCATTTCGAAGATATTCCTTGTTATGTGTGTGAGTTTCGGAAAACTTAGAACTTTCGTCAAATGGATCATCGTTGTTCATTTTTTATATGTTAAATGTGCAAAGACAACAGAATCTCGAAGCTTTAAAACATTTGACTATCGCACAAAGCCTACTGTATTCTAACATTCCCCTTGCACCTATAAGGAAATAAGCAATAAGATAATTTGTACAAATGTTTATCTTAATTAACACGAAGAAGATATAGCAATTAGAGTTTGTAAGAATCGTTAGTACAAGAGTAGAGAAAGTCATGTGAGTGTAACACATCAGATTTTTATATACCTGCTACAAAATATTTTGTCTACTCCATGTTAATGGAAATAATGTTTAAGAAGTGATGCTAGCTTTGAAGTTTCATACTTTTTCCACATCACCGCAAGAAACAAAAGAATGGCGACTCAGTATTCAAAAGAAGTAGCACGTATTGGAAAATTGAAAACAATCACGATGAATATCTCAGAAATGACTAATGCTAGGAAAGTCGATATTTTTGGAGGACTAAGTTTTTGTTTATCTTTTACGGTTTTCCAGTTATATAAAATTATGCAAGTTTGCTTTAGAACAAAGTGGTCTTCACAGGTATTCACAGAGAATTTAAGATGTACATTTTTATCTATAAAAGTATTTTAACACGTGATATTTTAATCAAAATAGAGCCCTTTTTGAGGCAAAAATAAGGAGCATTTTCCATGCAAACTATAGTTTGGGATGAAACATTTTCTTAAACAACATCCTTAGAAGGTGATAAAATTAAGCACTAAGTTTAGTGATTATCCGACATTTCATTTTGAACTATGGCGACTTCAAAATATGCATTTCCGATGAAACCTCGCAATCGAATTTTTAGCTGGAGCGCATTGCATTCTTTATCTTCTGTCTAGCTTTCTCATGGTAGAGGGGATTTTTAGATTCATCACAATTCCAGTCGCATTTAGAACATAAAGACAAATTTTATTAATAAATTTATGTCCATCGGTTCGTGAAATATTTACTAGAAGAGCACGAACAGAAAAAAAGCTATGTTAAAAGGGGATCTGTAACAAGTTAAGAGCACCACAAGTAGGCGGCAACGGCCCTGTTTGCTTTGAAGATGGCCTTGGGATAACCATTGCGGTAGACGACGGGTCCTTAACGTTTCCACTTCGAAAGCATCCAACGCCGCTCAAACCCACCCACAAGCATCTCATTCCCACGCCCCTTCCTGATGGTCTCCGAAAGGGAGAAAAAATCAATATTTTGTTCGTTAGCTTATCAACTGCCAGGATCATATCAGCGCCGCCGTGTGCAGCAATCTTTTCCAGTAGGAAAATCTACTAATAATGAGGCTGTCGCTGTTAAGCACATTTAAAACCATGGGTCTGGGTCGAGTTTGAACCGGCGAACTTGGGATTAGTAGGTTAGTGCCTAACCAACTGAGCCACCCAGACCGACACCCCGTAGTGTAGGCTGCTCTAAAATCACACGGAAGTGGGGCATTTGAGATGTCCGAAAGACGCGAGGAAGTAACTTGCACCGCCCAGCCGCAACGCGCAAAACACTGGTCTTGAAACCCTGAAACGCGTGATGGAGATGATTGGTTCAAGCAAAGTTGAAGAGTAACCATCCCAGCATTCGCCTACCAACCCGAGGAAAACACGAAAAAACCCAAGGGCCAAAGAGGATGATGGCCGGGAATCGAACCCGGAACCTCCCAAATACGAACTTCACACGTGACCGTGAAGACATCCCTTTCGGTGGAACTTTTGAAGTGAACGCACCTAAAAGTGTTATTAGCAAGCAGTAGTTAATCATTTTAATTGGATGGGAAACTATCGATAGTTTGGAAACCGCGTTCATAAAGGGCGATTTATTAAGTTGTGCGTAATAGGAGGAATCGCATGAGAGATGTGAACGTTTGCAGATAATGATAGATGTAGCGGTAATTGCATCATGCATATATGTAACAGTGAGAATCATACCATGTCTTTGGATACACCTATTAGTGCGATGTTGTGTGAAACTGCATTTCTGATCCATGATCGTGCCGTTAAGGTTCCATATTTAGACTTGCTTCGTTACGTCACGAGTAAATATTTAGTGAATAATGGTGACCAACCATACTAAATAAAATGTCTAATTTGTGCCTCTTTTCTTCTTTAGCGGCACTTATATAACATTCCACCCATACGTGACGTGGTTGAAATCATCCAATCATGTGGATAACAATTTCAAATTTCAACCAATGACATCCTTCATTCGCGAAAAATTTATCACATTTCATTAGCACCTCCTCTTCTTTTCTTATGTAATGATCAGGATATATAATCTAGCTGCACTGTCCTATAGATGTGCAACAGCTTACTAATTTGACGCCGCTAGGTTTAAATGTCAAAAATGGCTGACTCTCGCTTCGGTGAAGCATCTCATGCTGAAATAGATGAAAGTAATTCGAAGAGGGCAATCTCGGAACATAGAATACAACAGGAATATGTTTGGAATCAGTTTGACAAATTTTGTGTTGAACGAAGTAATAAATTAACAGCAGATACTCCAACTGCTGACATAGACAAAATCTCTAAAGATTGGGCATCAGTATGTAGACCAATGCACGCTGATATGTCTGCTTCATTTTTCTTTAAAGAGATTAGTAATTACAATACAGCATGTAAATTAAATTCCATAGGCTATATCATCTTTTAATTCGTGAAATAGTCTTAATAAAGGCAATTACTTATGATAAAGTAATAAGGATTATCTCGGAAACGGCTATCTCCACAAAAAGTGCAGAAGTTATATACTTTAACGAAATCCCCTTTTCTAATTCAGGAAGTCCCATAACCTGGCCAAGAGATGGGTATTTGTCCGTAATTTGGATGATTTCTATCCTCCAAACAGCCTGGATGTGAGAGTGAATATGTGTTAAAATAAGTTACAAACAACGAAAATTTATAGTAATCTAACGTAAAGCTCCATTGATTAAGATCACCATAAATGTTTCAGTCAAAGCCCCCGTATGACTATTGCTGTTAAAGGGGCTATAGAAGTGAATCCCAATGGAGTTAACCATTTCCGAGATATTTCTTGTTATTCAGTTGAATTTTTATTATTTAGTATTTTCTCATATAGGTTGTTGTTATTGTTGTTGTTATTATTATTATTATTATTATTATTATTATTATTATTATTATTATTATTATTATTATTATTATTATTATTATTATTATTATTATTATTATTATTATTATTATTATTATTATTATTATTATTGTCGCCCATCGCATTATTGTCGGCACTACCGCAAAGGAGCCGAAGGGAAGAGACAGAGAATGGCCGCATTGTTGGGGCGCTTGCCGAAAGAGAGAAAGGGATAGAGACTTCTGGAATTTTCTGCTTTGTATTTGACCGCAATAATAACTGAACTTTCCTGAAGTTTCCAGAATAGTGCCTGGGAGATATAAATAGCTGTAAAGTGTGAGTTACGAATTCGGAGCCGTGCTGTTGGTGAATCGGTAAAGACTTTCTTGCTGTTGCAACGAGTGTACAAAGTTACTGTTTACGGAAATAAAAGTGTTTCTTTATCTCGACTACATCTGTCTTCTTTACTTTACACCCACCAGTCACATTATTATTATTATTATTATTATTATTATTATTATTATTATTATTATTATTATTATTATTATTATTATTATTATTATTATTATTATTACTATTATTATTATTATTATTATTATTATTATTATTATTATTATTATTATTATTATTATTATTATTATTGTTGTTGTTGTTGTTGTTGTTGTTAGTACTACTTCTCGTAGTCTTGCAAAGATTATGGAATTTCAAAGACATCATTGATTGCCTGTGTGGTCTAGTGGTTATTGGATTGTGTTCAGGGAGTTCACTAATAGCTATAAAGGTCCGTGAACATTGAACATGTCAAGGTATTGTGCGGTTATACATACATACCTACCGACCGACAGACCGACCGACAGACAGACAGACACACACACACACACACACACACACACACACACACACACACACACACACACACACACACACACACACACACGTGTTAGATTTGAATATTGAACTTAAAAGGTGTATCATAAGGCAATGTGAATACAGATCAGGAATAATTGTATAATTATGTATGGAAACAAAATCAAATGTTTCATGTTGTTATGTCTAACGTAGTATGTATATACAAATACAATTTATACTTCCAAACTCAGAGGTCCCGGGTTTGTTTCCCGCTGGAGGTTGGCAATTTTTGTTTAGCTAAGATTGCTCCCCATTCTTTTAGTGTGGAAGTATGAGTGAAGAAGTATATAAATAACATCTTGATGACCGAATGTTCCTTGAGAATTAAAGCCCCCCCCCCCACCCACCCCTTAAAAGCCATTACATAGCGACACGCTCTATTAAAATTTGACTGTAGCGTTCCTACAACGTGTTTAATTGTAAATTGAAAGTTTATCTCTAATAAAAATAAATGGCTAGTGTTTATAAGAATATTTTGTAGAAGAATGCATAGAGAAAGTCATATGAGTGGAGCACATCGCCTTTGTGTGCTTTTTGCGGACGTAGCAGTAATGTGAAGATGAAAGTCACGCCGTGTTATTAGATACCACCAACCTGCCAGGCCTTGACAACCAGTTAGGAAGGCAAGCAGACAGGCAAGCAGCGACGCTTGTGTTAATGGAAGTTCGCTTCTCGCCAATTTTTTGTACATATGGTAGTTATGTACAATTAATGTCAAGCGCTGGGGCAGTATTTCAAGTAGTGTCATCCGAGCTGGGGAATAAATTTCCCCTCAAGTGTTTGTACATAGCCGAGAGCGTTGCTGGTGCTGCGTATGTCACTTGAATGAAAACATACCACAAGGAACAGACCACATACAACACAGACAATGAAACTGCAACCCAACATTTTCTGTTAATCTCCCATCTTCACTAATAACAATAATTGATAATAAATGTACGCCTACCTACTGTTTTTCACCCAGAAATTTGATAGCTATCGGGGTTTGACCGGAAATACATGTTATCAAGTATAATGAATCGTACTCCTTCCTCCAGCCTGTATTAAAAAGAAGAAGACAATACAGTCCATATTATCTGAGGTAAGGTGGACCGACGCTACCTCGATTAGCGCCGACTCCTGTCAAAAATCGAGAGGGAAACCTGTGGTAAACTGGTGAAATAAATGAAAACGTGATCAAATATATAAAAATCTGATGTGTTGTACTCACATGACTTTCTCTACTCTTGCACTAACCATTCTTACAAACTCTTATTCCTATATCTTCTTCGTGTTAATTGAGATAAACATTTGTATAACTTATCTTACTGCTTATTTCCTTGTAGGTACAAGGGGAATATTAGAATACAGTAGGCTTTATGCGATAGTCAAATGTTTTAAAGCTTTGGGATTCTGTTGCCTTTGCCCACTTAACATCTAAAAAAATTAACAACGATGATCCTTTTCACGAAAGTTCTAAGTTTTCCGAAACTCACACACATAACAAGGAATATCTCTGAAATGGTTCACCTACAAGAAAATTTATTTAGACATAAATTGTGTATTTTAGCAAGATCTACATTTTTTGTATAGTATGATTTGGTCTATCTCTAACGGTTTACCAGTTATGCAAAAGTGGTCCAGAGTAAATACGACTACAGGGGCTATAGCCAGAAAATTCAAGATATACATTTCATTTGTCATCAAAATATCTTAAACATATGACATTTTAATAAAAATCGTTAGAGCCATTTTCAAGAAAATAAAAATGTTCGAAAAATGTTCCATGTAAAGAGTAGTTTAGGGTGGGGCTATTTTCTTCAAAATCTTCGTGTCGCATCCTTGAAAGACAATAAACTTAAATACCAAGTTTGGTTTTTAACCGACTTTTCGTTTTTGAATTGTGTTTTCCACAGACTGACAGACTGACACACGGAACTTTTTTCTAAAAATGCTTTTTTTTGGATTCAGGGGGTCTCAAAACATATATTTCCGGTGAAATCTCGACATCGAATTTTTGGGTGGAATACAATACTTCCCCTACTTACCAGTAGAGAAAGTAAAAAAGGCATCTACTAAATTATCAAATGAAACAATGACGTCTGTTAATTGTCTAAAAAAGAGACAAAGCTTTGTTTACGTATGTACGCGCGTCAACTGTTAACTAGAAAAAAATGGCCCTATAACTCAGAACCTAATGCTGTTCATTAAGCATCCGTTTATGACGAAAAAATTGGTGTATGGTGCGCTATTAGCGGAGAAAGGTTTCTCAGAGCTCCAACATGCGATTTCTTTCTCTGGCGTAACTTAAAACATAAAGTATACAAGACAAACTCACACACCCTGGAAGAATTAAAACAAAATATCCGCCAGGAAATTGCCAACATTTCTCTACGTGAACTACGAGTGATGGAAGTTTCCCAAAGAGGTGTCAAAATGTATGGAAAACGATGGTGGCCAGTTTTAGCATATCTTTTAATAAAGCTGGTAAGGAAAGTCTTTAAAAGCAGTTTTGAAAATGTTGCATGGTTTCATCCGCACTTTCTATGATAGCGGCAGATGTCAATGAGCGCCAAGGACGCAGACAGGTGAAACACCGCGCAGTCCGTCCGGAACATTTTTGATCTCCCGTTATATACGAGCCTTAATGTTACCCAATTTCTAATTTTGCTCAGTTTTCCACTATAACATTTTTTTTTCAAACTCCCTGTTTCTCGGCATTCATATAAAACATTATTTACATCTTTTGTTATAACTACCGCGACAGATCACTCTGTATTGTTTTTACAGATTCGAATAGTACTCTGTAATAGCTTTTCAAAAGTACCCGCAGTAGATACTTCCGGGCCAAAGCTCAGGTCTATCCCCGGCAGCTGCATCACTCACTTCTGCCCATTACAGGGGTCATGATTGGGGTGTAGTACTGGAGGGTGGGACATGGCCGGTATATGCGGTCCGCTACTTCTCAATCAAGTAGCCCCTCAGGGATCTAACGAGGCTTAGTGCACCGCGGACAAGGTCTTCCTATTGGAGAATGTCCTCGCGCCGGTATCGGGAATCGAACACGGGTTTCCCGCTTTCAGTAGTCGACCCGACTTTAAACTGACCCCAACTTCTGTATTTGGCGTAAGTAGATATTATCTCTTCGTGCGTTAAAAGTTGCAGAACGCAACGGGGCAATTCCAGTCATAGGGACAGTAGTGGCGTATGTGAAATTCGTCCTGCTTATTAGCGAAGACGTGAGATAAGAGGCAGCTCCCAGACTTGAACTAGCGTGTGTAGTCCGTGATAATTAACAATAACAGTAGCAAAGATGTTAGAGTATTTTCCACTTTAGATACTTCCAGGTCTTTGTTTTCCAGGGAATAAACTTACTCTTGTGTATGCTGCTATTGTCTAACATTACGGGTTACAGATTGTAAAGTTATTATTATTATTATTATTATTATTATTATTATTATTATTATTATTATTATTATTATTATTATTATTATTATTATTATTATTATTATTATTATTATTATTATTATTATTATTATTATTATTATTATTGTTGTTGTTGTTGTTGTTGTTGTTGTTAGTTTTGTCTGTAGATATTATCGTTATTATATTAATATGTTTATTCTATATACATTTATATAGTTTATATATAAAGTTATATGCAAAAACTAGTTACTCTTGCAACTTATATGAGAACACTTGATCGCATATAAGCACATACATTAACCCTTTCATGCCTGGTGTGTATTATAAGAAACATAGGCTTTTTTTTTTTTCCTATTTGTACTAGGTTTAACTTTTTTTCTGCTATATTCTTGTTATACTGTCTGTCACCAATTAAAAATACATATTTGAGACGTTTTGGATTGCAAAAAAATATTTTTTTTTTTTTTTTACAATTTATATTGTAGTGTTTTTTTTAATAAGAAAAGAAGCAAAATCCATGCAACCGCAGTCAAATGATACCCTGTCATCATCCACGTGTGCCATCACACCGATTATTTTACGTGGGTCCTCCCCGTCCTTTACCACAGGCACATTTGACTGCGGTTGCCGAGACTCGAACTCACGACCTCAGGCTTTGAGCGCATGACCAGTGCACTACGTGTTGCCTCAACGATCATGGCTATTCAAGCCAGCAGGCTGAAAGTGTCCCAGACCACCTAATCTAAACCGATTTCGAATTAGAGGAAGAACGGCATAAGTAGCGAAATAATTTAGGCATGAAAGGGTTAAGTAGCTCCGACTTAGCGCGAACATTCAAAATAAAGGAAATTGAATTAACTGTTACCAATGTAGTTTTAGTACCTTCCAAAGCTTGCACGAATATTCCGATGGAAGTGATCAAACTATGAAGTATTACCTAACCCAGGGGAGTTTTCGCTTCCATTTCTGCGTTGGAGCAAGAGCACAGCTATTTCTCAGAGATTTTCCTTGGCAGCCACCAACTTGTGCTAAGAAATCAATTTCCGCACCCGGAACTTGTTGCAGACACACACTGGATCAATGAATGTTTACTGCGATACTTGGAGGTGTATTTCTGTCCGTCCGTTACAACACATAACATGCAAAACATGTTGTAAAGTCTAAAAATACGCGCTTGTTGAAGGCATACCAAAATAGCTTACGGTTTATTTTATGTCTTTCATGGAGTCACCCAAGAGACTTCACAACTTCAGGGGCAAAACCAAACTATCGAAACAAACAGCAAGTAGGCGAAGAATTGCATTCTATCAGAAATTTAGATACCAAGATTTCAGCGAAAATTAACACTTTGAGACTCGCAAAATAAATAAGAAATGAGATGTGTGCATTATTTGACTTTCTCTACTCTTGTACCTTCTCAGCTGGCGCATACATAGCAGGGAGGGGTGTGTATGAAGGGTTATGTCTTTATTGTTCGACCATGCAATGGTGTACCTTAGGAACCCTAGGACTAACTTTTTAAATAACAATGGCATTTACGGTTTTACTTTCTCTACTGGTAAGTAGGGGAAGTATTGTATTCTACCCAAAAATTCGAAGTCGAGATTTCACCGGAAATACATGTTTTGAGGCCCCCTGAATAAAAAAAAAGCATTTTTAGAAAAAGGTCCGTCTGTGTGTCTGTCAGTCTGTGGACAGCATAACTCAAAAACGAAAAGTCGGTTAAAAACCAAAGTTGGTATTTAAGTTTAATGTCGTTCAAGGATGTGACACGAAGATTTTGAAGAAAATAGCCCCACCCTAAACTACCCTTTACATGGAACATTTTTCGAAAATTTTGATTTTCTTGAAAGTGGCTCTAACGATTTTGATTAAAATGTCATATGTTTGAGATATTTTTATGACAAATGAAATGTATATCTTGAATTTTCTGGCTATAGCCCCTGTAGTCGTATTTACTCTGGACGACTTTGCATAACTGGTAAACCGTTAGAGATAGACCAAATTATACTATACAAAAAATGTAGATCTTGCTAAAATACACAATTTATGTCTCAATAAATTTTCTTGTAGGCTGAACCATTTCGGAGATATACCTTGTTATGTGTGTGAGTTTCGGAAAACTTGGAACTTTCATGAAATGGGTCATCGTTGTTCATTTTTTTATATGTTACGTGTACAAAGAGAACGGAATCTCAAAGCTTTAAAACGTTTGACTATCGCACAAAGCCTACTGTATTCCAATATTCCCCTTGTACCTACAAGGAAATAAGCAATAAGATAATTTGTACAAATGTTTATTTTAACTAACACGAAGAAGATATAGGAATAAGAGTTTGTAAGAATGGTTAGTACAAGAGTAGAGAAAGTCATGTGAGTGCAACACATCAGATTTTTTGATTATACGATAAAAATATTCTATAGACACGTGTGAATCATTTTGGCCAAACATTCTTCCCGAACCGCCATTTTTAAAATTTGAATGTCATGTATAAGTCACCCGTGCACTTTATTTTAACCACACTGGTGTTTTTTTTTTTATAAGTTTTGTATTTTCTATGACATTTATTCCTTACATTTGCGCTTTTACGCATTTGATGATTCCTTTATACATTTGCTCAAAAAAAAGAATTTATGCCGAAAAGAAAAGGAATTTTAACACTAACAACTTCATAAAAATGTATTTCTCTGCAAGTAATAACACAAAATACTTTCAGTTTACTTAAGTATCAAAAATGTATTATACGAGTACTTCTCTGAAAAATGTGAAGGGAATGATTTTTTTTCGCTAGTTAAAAACATTTAATTGTATTATCTAAGAAACAGTTGACCTTTTGCAGAGTGATTATTCATATCAAGTGTGCCTATTTTCAAGTAAACACGTGTAAAACTGAAAACAGAACATACAGTTCCACTGCCGTTGCTGCTGACGCGATATTGCGGAGGTGCATCCAGGAAGAATTTACTGTGGGAAGCCAAAGTGCTATTTGAAGACATTGGTCAAAGTTATATATTGATACCTATATGAACAATTTAGAGCGGAGTACGTAAATCACGACGCCATTGCTGTAAACAGATAAACATACCTCCTTCTTGCTATACGTACTCCACCTGTGAAGGTCAGTAGAACGCCTCCCAAAACTGCTAGGAGATTGTTGCTAAAAACACTTCTCTATCTGCTTTATGTTAATCGATGTAGACATTTGTAGAAATAGTTTTATTGTATATTTTCTTGTAGATACAATGGAAATATGGGAATACAGTTGGATTAATTGCTACCCAAATAATATAAGACCTGGTCGGTTTGAAACTCCATCCTCTTTGTATGGCAAGACAATAATGAATATGTCTGAAATGATTAGCTCCAGGAAAGCATGTATTTGACATAAATTGTGCTCTTTAACGAGATCTACATTTTTGTGTAGTAAGATTTTGTCTATCTCTTTCCTTTACTAATTACGTAAAAGTCATCTAAAATGAAGAGGACTTCAAAGAGTATTCCCAGAAAATTCAACATATACATTTCATTCATCATCAAAATATGTATAACTTATAGCATTTTAGTCAAAATCGCGAGAACCATTTTTGAAAAATAAAAAAAAGTTTTTTTTTTTTTTTTTTTTTTTCCTCCAATGTAAAGGGTGGTTCGGTGTGGGGGAAAATCGTGTCCCATTCTTGGAAGATGTTGATCTTAACCCTCGCGTCACCAAGGTGGGCGGTGTACTTTATACCACGTTCTGTAATTTTTTAAATTTTCTCTTTTAATTTTTTTACTAAAGGCATGCAGTTAATAGTTATCAATTACTGTTTCTAATACTGAATTGCGTATTTATTTCAAATTTTTCATTGTTGGTCTTTTTGAGAAACAGAAATGTCAAGCTGGTCACAAAGTACTGCCCCGTCGGTGGTATAACGTGATTCATGTAAAAAAGTAGAAAGGAATAGTTAAACAATGTTAAATATTAACTTTATAAACATGACAACATATAATACCCAATTTTAAAATAAACATGTGTTGAACATTGGTGAGACATTTTGTTACTAGTGGTCGACACAAAGTACCCCCCCCCCCCCCCTTCCGTTGGCAAGCTAAGAAGACTTGGTCATACTAGGGTTAAATAGCAAATTTGCTGTTCACAGAGAGACTAGCACACACACACACACACACACACACACACACACACACACACACACACACACACACACACACACACACACACACACACACACACACACACACACACATGTTTTAATAAAAATGTTTCGTTTTTTGGGTGGTGGATTCAAAGTATATCAAAACGTGTATTTCTGGTGAAATCTTGGTATTGAACTTTTGTATGGAATACAATTCTTTTTGTTCATACTGTATATACTAGAGAAAGTAAAATGACTGTTTTAGAAATGTTTTGTGTTATGTGAAGAGAGCGGAACTCAAAATTGAAACGTCGGATGAATATCAAATTTGAAATTCAAGTTCAGTACCCTCCAAGCATGCGACACGAAGATTTTCAACAAAACCCCCTACTACCTTGGAGATTGAAATATTTTCGAACTTATTGATTTTCTAAAAATTGTTTTAACACTTTTGAATAAAAGTCGAATATATTAGAGATATTTACATGAGCAATAAAAAGTACCTACCTATTTCTTGAATTTGGTGGAAGTAACATGTAAAGCCCGCTTCACTCGTAACGAATTTTTGAATAATCTTGTATAAATAGCAAACGTTAAGTGATAAATGAAAACGTACTGGATAAAAAATGTAGAGCTGTGTAAGAGACACATTGCATTTCAAATAAGTGCTTCTGCGTCATAAGGCATTTCCGAGATGTCCGTTGGGTTTTGTAATACTCTGTTTTTCTATCGATATTCATGTTTCTCGCAACTGAATGGAAAGAGTATCGAATTTTAAAGCATACATATAACGTTCATTTGTTAAACACGTGATTGTCACTGTTCGCCTTGTATTTATAAAGAATTGTGTATTCCTGTAAATGCTTACCTCAGTTAAAATGAAATAGATAAAAAATCTGACATGTTGCACTGACATGACTTTCTCTACTCTTGTACTAACCATTCCTACATACCTTTATTCCTATATCTTCTTCGTGTTAATTGACAGACATTTGCAGAAATTATCTTATTGCTAATTTTCATGTAGGTACAAGGGGAATATTGAAATACAGTAAGCTTTGAGCAATAGTCAAGTCTTAAAACTTTCAAACTCCGTTCTCATTGCACAGCTAAGATATAGAAAAATGAATAACGATGTTCCATTGGACGAAACTTTAAGTTTTCAAAACTCACACAAATGATAAGGAATGTCTCCGAAATGTTTCACTCTACAAGAAAATTTATTTGGACTTTAATTGTGTGTTTTAGCAAGATCTGCAGTTTTTGTATAGTAAGATTTGTTTATCTCTTACGTGGGCTATAGCCAGAAAATTTAAAATATGCATTTCATTTTTCATAAAAATATTTTAAACGTATGGCATTTTGATCAAATCGTTAGAGCCATTTTCGAAGAAATGAAAATTTTCCACGTAAGGAGTAGTTTAGGGTAGAGGAATTTCCTTCAAAATCGTTGTGTCACATCGTTAAAAGATGTTAAACTTAAATACCAACTTTGGTTTTTAACGCACGCACGCACACCTCGGACCTTTTTCTGAAAATGCTTTATTATTATTATTATTATTATTATTATTATTATTATTATTATTATTATTATTATTATTATTATTATTATTATTATTATTATTATTATTATTATTATTATTATTATTATTATTATTATTATTATTATTATTATTATTATTATTAATTATTATTATTATTATTATTATTATTATTATTATTATTATTATTATTATTATTATTATTATTATTATTATTATTATTATTATTATTATTATTATTATTATTATTATTATTATTATTAATTATTATTATTATTATTAATTATTATTATTATTATTATTATTATTATTATTATTATTATTATTATTATTTTTTTTTTTTTATTATTATTATTCAGGGGGACTCAAAACATATTTCCGGTGAAATCTCGACATGAAATTTTTGGGTGGAATACAATACTTCCTCCACTTACTATACGTAGTAGAGAAAGTAAAAATAGGTTTTCTTAACAATAGTGTGTTCGTATAGTTATTAATAAACGATACGGGGAAGAAAACGTCGTGTGAATGTAATACAGATTTTTATGTTATCAAATGGTCAGTAATGAACACATAACATTCAGTTCACGTCTTCTCAACAGCTCACGAAATTAGGGAAGCATTGGTTGTGACGCAGTTTCCCAAGTTGTAAATTGGGGCCACATTATTACATCAACCCATGTGAGGTGAATAATTACGTGCCTCTGACCACACACACATTCCACCCCTCATCATTAAAATATCTAACACGTTACTTTCACACCATTTTATACCCACTCCTCTACTATCTGCAGAAAGGATCTTGTTACATATTTTTATTATAGATATAATGGTAAAATAGTAGGCCTAAGCTAGTCATATCCTTTTAACAGAGGACCGGCATAGGGTGGCTTTGAAATTTCATTGCCTCTGCATGGCCACAAGAAAAAACAAATAGCGACTTAACCCGTGAAAGAAGTGTATTAGAGAATTCAAACCAGCAACAAAGAATATCTCGGAAATTGTTAATGCCACTTGTAAATTGCTTTAACGATATCTACATTTTTTATGTAGTAAGATTTTGTCTATCTGTTGTTTGACGCGCGCACGCACACGCATTCACACGTGAACAGAGATGGTCCTAGAAATATTCTCTTAAATTCAGGGAATCTGAAAAGATTTAGGTATTTGCCGTGAAATATCGTTATCTAATTTTTGAGTACAATGCAGTATTTCCTCTGCTTATTGTAGGTTCATAGTTTGTAGAGAATGTAAAAAAGTGTTATCCAAAATTGAACATTTTCTCTGTCTCTCCACATTAGAAAGTTATGTACTGCTGGAGACAGTTTATAATGACTATTCCGCTCATACGTGACTTAGTTCAAATCAATCATGTGCATAACAATTTCAAATGTCAACCAATGGCAGTCATCATTTGCGAAAAAATTATGACGTCATTATCACCTCCTCTGCTTTTCTTATGTTAAGATCAGGTTGGAGAGTCTAGCTGCTCTGTCTTACAGATGCGCAACAGCTTATGTAAATTGACGCAACAGAGCAGCTTTTCAAATGTTAAATATGGCTGACTCTCGCCTCGGTGAACCATCTAATGCTGAAATAAATTAATTCGAAGAGGGAAAGCTCAGAACACAGAATACAACCGCAAACATGTTTGGAATCAGTTTGACAAAACCGCGTGCGCAAGCAGGAAACTAGGTCAGTGCTATTTAATCTTGTAGGCCCTGTCGGTGGAGGCTGCCTGCTTTATTTTTCTCTTAAAAGGTTAGTAATTAGAATATAGTATTTAAATAATATTTCATAGGTTATTTCATCCTTTAATTCGTAAAATAGTCGTAATAAATGCAACTTGTGATAGTCAAATTCTCTACATAAATTGACAATTCTTATGATTAGGCTTCGGTCGCGGTTGCAAACGACGTTAGGTTGAGAGCTACTTTGCTGTACCCGTTTCTACTTTGTTTGTCGACAGTAGAGGTGGTAGGGAAGGGGAAGGTGACACACCGCTACAGTAACCTGTTTATAAAGCGACGCATCTGCAAGCATAACTTAAATTACAGTCGATTAACAATCAAAATAGTGCTCCATTGCAATTGACAACTGTTTTTAACAATTGTTCTTTTAATAATTAATGTATTTTTCCAGAAAAAGGTTATTTGTTAATGTTAAAAATAAGGTGAATTTATTTAATATTATCAACTGGTTTGATGTTATAAGAAGAGAAGATGGAAACATATACATGTAATTCTTGTGTTTCGTTTTCCTCAGTTGGCAATGCTGAGTGAAAGAATAAAAGAATTCGAAATTAATATATTTTAGGTTATTTTTTTATAGAATTTAACATTTTCTGGTCAAATATTTTTGATTTATTTTTTATTAAATCGGTTTTACAGTGAATAAACATTTTCCGCCACCCAAATTCACAGACTAACAAATTTGATTTAACACTTCTTCTATTTCCCACTCTCTCTTGGACTCGTTGATTCCTTGGATCGATGTAATAGGTGGCTTTCCCTTCTTCCTTCTTCCCTATCATTAGCTTTGGAAGTAATATAATATTTAAATTCATATTTTATGTACGAAATAGTCCAGATAAAAATCGTTCGACGGTCTGACTCTCGCTACCTCGAGAATTTATCGCTTAGGTCAGGCGTCTTATGATATTACTTGTAATAAATAATGTAAACATGTTTTACAGGATATACGCAATTGTAAGACTCGTCTCCGAAGCAGCTCTACGAGTAAATGAATGGCAGAATGGCGTTAGACGTGCTCTGAATAAGTTGAGGACAGACAGAGCGTGTACTTTTAAAAGTGAAGAAAGGCGATGATAGTATCGCAAGTGAAAACAAAGCGTTGAGATTTAGGTCAGCTTTGCTATTGTCGACGTCGCTTCTACACTTTACAGCTAATCAAGGATTAGTTTGTGCCCTCCGTTTGCAACGCACAGAAATTGCTTCCACAATGAGATTACACTTGCGTTCATTTGTCTTGGTAAAGCGCCGTGCTGCTGTTCAAATGAGACGACCACGGGTTTTCTGCGCCCCTCCTATATGGGCTGATCCATTTCGTTTGGGACAGCAGGAAGCTTTGCATTCTTTTTTTTTTTTTTTTTTTTTTTTTTTTTTTTTTTTTTTGGAGGGCGGGGTTAATTTTCTAACAGCCAAATTAGACGTTAAGTTAATGTATTTTGCAAAATTGGAGCTGTGATAAACAAATGGTTCCGAGTTTTTTCCAGGGTCAAAGATATCGTAATTTGATAAAATCACACGATTTTGAGACTCGTACCTCAAACTATTCAACCTAAAATTGTCAAATAAAATTCAAAATGAAGCTAATATTTTGTAGTATATAGTGGTATTTCTTCGATATTCTTACTTTCTCTATTACGGATAGTAAATAGAGGAAGTATTGTATTTCTCTCGAAAGCAAGTCACTTTTGTGTAATTCGCCATTTCCGAGAAATTCGTTGTTACTGATTTGAATACTTTGTTAGTTATTTCTCGCGAAGTCTTGCGAAGAGTAACTATGAAATTTCAAGGTCAGCCTATAACCACCCGCTTTTAAATATTGCACTATGCATCTTGTGCCTATAGCGAAACGCGATAAACCTGAAGGTAATGGTGGGTAGAGAAAATAATATGAATGTAACACCAGTTGTGTAACTACTCTTTCACGGTGTTATTCGCAAGCTAAGCGTAATTTGAAATGGTTTTAATTCCTCGTATCTGCGTCATTCATTAGTACGAAAGGTGCTTTGATTGTATCAAGTTTCCATCTTGCATGGAATGTATGGAAAAGTCACTTTGCTAGAAGTGTGAAAAGTCGCCAAGTTTGTGCCCCAGATACCCAGAAACAAAAGCTATGTTACAGCTGATGCGCGAATGTTACCAGCCATATCGATTCTCTCGTGTCTCATTCAAGATCCGCTTTCAACAAGTACATAGATATACAGAGACTCCAGGAAGTATTCGTCTCCATTTTAAACAACTCTAGCACCCAAATTAAACAACATTTTCTCGTTTTAACACGCAGAAAAAACAAACCATATATATTGAAGCGTTATTCAGGATTCTGTATTAATTTTATTACGCTTACCTTCTCTACAACGCGTAGAAAATGGGAATAGGAAAGGTACCGAGGGGTTTCAGTAAAAAAATGCACAACATATTTTAAATAAGTACGATTCTTTGTTTTTGTCTTTCTTCCATTTTTGAGATATCCATTATTATTGATTTGAATTTTCCAGTACTTTGTAATTTTTTGAAACGCTCATTGTTGAGCTATTTCTCGCAATGTCATGGAAAGAGCGCGGATTTTCAGCTTGTAGATATCTACTTTTAGAACATTTGACAATCACATCGGTTTCCTGTATCAATATTTGTGCTGTGAAACTTTCTACAAACGTTTATCTCTTTTAAGTTCAATTAGAAAAATTGGTTAGTAAGCTTAAGCCAGAGGTAATTGAAAGAAAACAGGAGTAAAAGTCCTGACGTGGCTTGTCTCAACAAAGTTTAATGTAATAATAACAATCATTGTTTGTATTTTATTTGTATTCTTTTCCAATGTATTTACTTTAAAAAATAAATGGCAGAGTTACGCCTTTCCTTGGGGCATTAAGCTATTTCCGAGAGCTTTCGTGTTATTGGTTTGAATTATTTAATACTGTAAATATTATATTTTAAAGATGCTGTCGCAGTTTCGTGGTATTTTTGTTTTGTAATTATGACACCTGAGTGACAACGCTACGACTTTTATTTGAATTTTGCTTTTCTGTAACGTTAACATTTCATTTCCTCATATCAAACAATTTAATTACGTTATTTTTTTTCAGTCCTGATTCCACCTCTTAAATTTAATTACGTTGTTATTGCCATCATAAATGTTAATTTCCGTCGAGAGCAGCAGAAAATTTTAAATTTAATTGTAAGTAGTCGGTCTCGTGGACCGATTTGCTCTTCCTCAACCACATGACATGTATCTACTGACTGAAGACTGTGACACTGTTTGAAGGCCAAAAGTTTGCTGTTGGTGGAGTGGGGCTAGAGCCGTCCCAGATATAACTTTGGTGTAAGATGAGGTGGGCCCAGGTTAAATAATTGATGTTGTGGCATGGTTGGATAATGATGGCAAGGTAGAAGCAGTCAGTGTGATACCTGTTTTCTGAATTTTCAAAATATATTACTGCACTTGTTCTTTCTTAATAGGTATTGTATTCTAAACAATGAACTTTGGGTACCTTGGCCTTACGTGGAATAAATAGCAATTTGTACTAAATGCTGCACTGTATTACTTTAATTGGTGCTCAAAAACTTTTGAGTGGCAGCGAAAATGAGTTGAGAAAGTTACATGAAGGTTGCACTTAAGAGAGAAAGGGACATTTCTGAATGGATTTGTATGTCGAATTCAGAAATCCCTCTACAAAGATAAACACACGGTACGCAGTTCTAATTGCTGTGATGCCTCTTGGTAAATCTGCTTTAATCTGCAGAAACCGCATTATGCAGCGGAAAAATATCCCTATTTTAATGCTAAAAAAGAACTAACGTAGCTTTTGCTCGCATCAAAAACAATGTCCTTTTTCAGTTACCAACATTGCTATATAATTTAATACAAAAGAGGCAATGAACGGGCAAGGCCGCAAAACAAAACACGCAATTTAAAGTTTGCCAGCCTGTTGGTACGGAAGGGATGTTTGTGTAAGCAAGACCAGCCATTTTTGCCGCTTGTTAACACAAAATAATTAGTTTTCTCCAACACGCATGCGGCAGATTTGCTGGGCGGAGCGGCGCCTGCCTGGGATAATGCTGGCAACCCGCCACACAGAGTTCGTCGGCCTGGCTCTTACATCATACGTCCCTTAAAATACAAAGGGCGCAATGCGTAACTCCTTTTCTGTTTCCGTCGGCTGATAAATGCCTTCCAGCGCCCGCTAAAATGCTTTTCCTGTTGCAGTTATGTCGTTAATCTTTTTGAAAACATATTCCAGTAAATTGGTTTACAGTTTGGAGCTTAAACTCAAGTGGAATAGTTAAGGATTTATTTCTCGACTATATTGCATTTCTTTTTTATTAACTGCGGAGTTAAGAATGGACTGCTGTTTTATAACTAAAATCGGGAACTAACTAATGAGATTAAAGCAAGGCGATTTACTACCAAAATGACAAACATTTTAAACTTTCCAGTTTTGCTTATATAACACTTACATACAATAAGTAGAAGTGTGATATTCCACCCAAAAAGGTTGATGTTATTTCACGGGAACTAGGTATAGGTATTGAATAAAAAGGTAATATAAGTGCTGAGGCTTTCACGGCCGGCATTATCAACTATGTTTTAGAAAAAAAAGGTTCGTGTTTTTCAGATATGTAAATGGCAAATAAAGTGTGTATGTTGAATTTTCTGGGAATGACCTGCGAAGTGGTCTTCATTGTGGATGATTTTTGTGTACCTACTTCTGAGTAACTGTTAAACTGTAAGAACTGAGGATAATAATAATAATAATAATAATAATAATAATAATAATAATAATAATAATAATAATAATAATAATAATAATAATTAATAATTACTTTCAAGGCCTCATATAATATTGGTTGAGATCTCTGACATCGATATGGAGTAAAGACACCGTCAAATGACTGTTGGCTACTTGTTAGTACTTTTCGGGATACTGAGAATAAACAAAGTTATATTACGATTATTTCTTGGCAGTGGGACTTCCTGTATAAATTATGACGAGGTAGCCCGGAGGCGATATGAAATTCACTTAGCTGAATTAGCGACAAATAATAATCATTACAAATGAAGCTTTTGCAAAGTATTTTCTTGGTATTTTATGTACGAGTATATATACAGGGTGATTCAGAGTTTCGTCTTGCTATTGGGAAAATGTAATCTGAAGCTAAACGTTGTAGGAAAAAGTATTCTGTTGTTTATGACCCTGTCATTTACCAGGATCATAACAGTGCCGGAATTTCGTCCCGCAGGAGTTCTTTTGCATGCCAATAAATCTACTGACATGGAGCTGTCGTTTTTAAGCACACTTAAAAACCATCGATCTGGGCCGGATTTGAACCCGTGACCTTGGGATCAGTAGGCCAGCGTCTAACCAACTGAGCCGCCCAGACCGACTAAATGCTGTAGGGACAACGCCGGGTATTTCAGTTAGTTATGTAGAAAGGCATAATAGAATATAAAAATGTTAATTAAGTGAAGGCGATTTATTAAACATGCGTAAATACAAAGGGTAATTGTCATGTGATTGGACTTGAAACTAGAGTTGGTTAACAATGGAGGGGCATAAAGATTTTGGTGAGATAAGGTCCAACTTCTGTACGTCTTGTGTTATCGTACTTTTACTTCAGCATGTGCGCCTGAATACGAATATATCAGAGTTACAAAAGAATATGCTTTTGAAGGAGGCCTTGGCATTTACTCAGTTGAGAGTGCAATGGAGTAGAAAACACTTGTTGTTTCTCCAGCGGAAAAGCGTCTAAAAATAAGTTTAAAGCCTTGGATATTTCATTCCAGGAAATATACCTACTGCCGATCCGATTTCACAGAACTCAGCAAAATAAATATCAATCGGATTTGCTTAACCTGCCAGAGGAACCCTAGACGAATGTCATACCACGTACAGATGCACTACTGTCATAATTTTCATTGTTATAACAAGTTGGAAAATATGGACATATATTGTCAACTTGACTGAGTGAGGAGATATTCCCATTGGTTAGTAGTGATTCAACGGAATAGACCGTATTTTGTGTGAAGGCATTTCTCGGACATAGGAAGTTTCACGTTGGTTGTGAGGGACGGACGGTGTGAGTCTGGTTGCCTCACGACGGGCTTCATTTGTCTGTCCGATACAGTCACCTAAAACAGGGGAAGACAGGTAACGCTCCTGTGACGTCAGCTCACTCAGCTCACTTGCTCCTAGCGAAAGCAAGTTGAACGTGTGACGTCACAGCGGACAAGAGGAAATGGCATACGGGAAATCGTAATTTTAATGCTGACTGTTTCAATTACAGAATAGTCACAGATTATAAATAATTACATTTCGGCTTTATATATATATAAATTCTAGTTTACGTGAAGTCATGTTATAACGCCAATAGAACAGAAATTATAACTATTTTGCCTGGGCTAGAGGAGAGCTATACAAAGCAATTAGGTGGACATTTTCCGACATTTGCCGTTTCGCTTTTCTTTGACTAGTTTGTCAGTGTTAGGGCGTAATGTACGGCACATTTGTAACCGAAGACTGCATGTTAGATTGTGATCGGACAATATTCTTCGGAATTTTGACTTAGAAAGGTTCATAACAGAAAAGAATTGTTCGCACACATATGTGGAACCAAACATACATAATATCCGTGCAACAAGGGCATATAACCTCAGAAATCTGGTTTGAGGAACATTCTTATAACAATCAGCCAAGTCTTCCTTGTGTTTATATTTATCCTTCAGCAAATCGTCCCACAGTAAATTTATCAATTCAATTTGCTATCTGCTAGAAACATTGTTAACATCCAATGAATACGGGGTCGCAAAGACCTGAAACATAGGTGACAATGTTTCTACATCTTGAAGCCAGGTCTCAAACTGGTGTGAAACACGGGGAACTGAACACATGCGCCTCTGATCTAGGCAGCATAGCAATACACTGCTCTCGCTTGACGTCACACGAACGTACAAGCTGGCTCTTCGCTTAAATACGTCACACGGCCCAAAGTTGTCTTCCCCTAACCTAGAACCTAGGGAAGTATTGCGTTCCACACAATGTCAATTCTATTTCAACCTACATACACATTATGTGGTTCCCAAGTCCTAAAGGGATTGTGTGTGTGCGTGCGTGCGAGCGAGCGTGCGCGTGCGTGTGAATAGCATTACTCAAAAGCAATACTCTGCTAAACGCTAAAGCATTTTACTTTTTTATTTTTGCAAAGAATTTGTTAATGTAAATTCACGTGAAGTAGCATTCAATAATGTAAAGCAAAAAGCGGAACACAATATACTATGCATAGCCTTAGGCAACGTATTTGCATTTTGTTCCAATGCTTTTATTCTATGAAATTAACAGGGTTAAGTCTTTTGCTGTGTTTTTCCTCTGAAAATACCATCAACATTTTCAATTTCATTATTGTATGCAAAATGTAGTAAACATCATTTCTTGCAACAGTATACGGAACATTTGATTTTTATTTTTGACAATTACTGTTTTGAAAAATCAGCATAGCGCAGATTCCATGAAAAGTCATTTTATGCTGTAGTGTAGATAATAACGTTCAGCAAATGTATAATAAAAACGTTTTCAACTAAATTGTTGGAATTTGAAGAAGTCATTAATTTCAATAACGAGTACTGTTAAAATCTACCACGGTAGCGTCTAATGCTTGCATTCAGGAGGTCCGGGTTCCATAGCCGTCGTCCGCTCATTGTAAGCTTTGGTTTTTCGTGTTTTTCGCTGATCGGTAGCGTATTCTGGGGTGGTTTCTCATCTATTGCTATTTCCTTTCCATCACTTCCCTTCCATTTCGGTTTCTTCTCATGTTTCAAATGAGCTAGGTTTCATGGCCTGTGGCGGTGCCGCACAGTTGGCGCGGATGCTTGCTCAAAGAATAAGAGTACTCCCCCTGGACACTAGAGGGCTGCTTGGCTGACGGGACGTTGAATTCGCTTCCAAGCAGCTCAAGCAGCTGGATGAGTCTTCGAGCATAGAATTATTAGGGACTTCCGCGCGTCTCCGTCGCCTGCGGTTGCTCCTTAAATTCATCCCTTCCTCCTGTGGGGTGGTAACCGCAATAGATCTAAGTGTGTGAGGCGTCCCTCTGCATTGTATAATTTATTAAAATCTTATACTCAAGAAGCTGGCATATTGATTATTAATTTGTTATTATTGAGGCCGTGTTCGCCAGTCGTTGATGCAACAATTTGGAAGCCGAATTAGCGCTTTGTGGGTCACACGTTGATAAGACAGTTGAATGAACAAAGCCTCGCGCCGCCCGACATATATCTCAAATTCCTTTAGTCATCGGTCGAGCACTCAGATTCCTCTCCCTGGCTGTGCGTGGCTGCTGTTTACCAACGATGACTTTAATTATGACAATAACGTCTTTTAATAAATGTTCCAATATTTCCAATGAGACTTGCTGACCAATGCAGATAATAAAACAGTTCACCTGCGTTTCTGTATTTAAACACCTAAAAATACACTTCAATGTGATATAAATCTGCGTCCGTTGGTTTTAAATGTATTCCATGCACATAGACCCCCGAAGAATAACGATATCTCAGCTTCGACTAACCAGACAGGAGTGTGGGCAGATTAACTAAACAGAGACGCTCCAAAACCTTTACAACTCTGCTTAGCTTTTTAAACTCTATATGCTAATCGTGTTACTTTTGTTTCTCTATTTATTTTTTATTGAAAATAATTATTCTAATTCTGATATACTACCATTATTATTTTTATCGATCTTCTCTGAGCCGAAACAGGCCAGCCTGGTCTAGCTTGCTGTCGATTATTGTTAGTTTTGATTATTTTAAATGACTAATTTTCTGAATATATTATTTCGGAGTCAGTATCTTGTTTGAAGTTTCTCTGCTTCTAAGATAACTTATTGAATTTTATTTTGTTTGATTTGACCCCACTTTTAACTTCAGTGGTCAAATCGGCGGCCTTTCTTTTGGAGCATGTTGCTTATGGACTGTGTTGCATATTAGACCTCACACATCCATTCTTCCAGACTCTGGAGAGATTAGGGAATAATTTTGTTCAGAGCCGGGAGTTGAACCCGGAACCAGTGGTACGGCAGGCAGCTGCTCTACCGACTGAGCCACGGCTCAGCATTTATAGAATCTGTTTACTTAATTATGAGCATAGTTCATCAGTTTCTAGAACTTGCATGTTTGGAAACTAGAAGACAAATACGCCCGTGTATAATGTAGCTTATATAAACACCAGTACAAAACTTCTCTGTATTAATTAAATTTCCCTCCTGGCGCATATTTTTTCAAAGACATTAAAATCACAGAAACAATATATTTTGTGTAAAGAGGATGCTAAAAGCAAGTGCAGTAAAATTCGTTTCTCTTAATAACGCTTCTGTGGATGGCACTGGCTTAATTAGGGCATGATGTGCTGCACAGTTGTCAAAATAAGCCGTGAGCTAAACAAGACTGCGTTTCTAATTGTACATACATTAATGGAACACAAAATAAATTGCAATCGTTTGCTACAGTTGACATGTCAACATTGATTAAATGTTGCATCATGCAACCCAATAACCCATCTTCGACCGGGTATCGGAAACGGTTTCGTTGAATTGGAACAGAGAGAAATATATTACGTCAGGCAATAGAAAATTGCTGTTCATGGAAATAGTGTAATAATTGCATTCATTTGCTAGACGCAATGAACAAAACGTGCTGAAAATGTAACTATACGTCCAATACTACTAACGAGTCAATTATATTCTGATTCTCGAAATCTGCTCGCTGGATTTTGAATAAATGTGCTGAATTGGAATTTTCCAGGATTGAAATAATAGGTATAATTTCAAGGAAAATCCATGTTCGTAAAATTGTTTACTTTCTCTACAGTGTACACAGTAGGTATAGCTTTGGATGGAGTATAATACATTGCGATCCATATAAACTTTAACTACTTAAATGGGCTCTAATTTTCCTCCTACATCTCGTAGAAATGTGAAATTTGTTTTAATGAACTCTGACTTTTGGACAGTTATACATATAACAACCATTCCCTCACACTGATACTTTGGGTCACTTTCTTGATAGCTGCTGGAGCTACTTCTTATTCCTAATTTCTCTGCTGATTGGCGAGAATATTGAGGTCCATTGTGTTTACGATGAAAACCAACTCTCCCACTTCACCTGCTAATATATGCCTAAAGCGCGTTCCACCCTTAGAAGACAGTACACGTTAAAGGAGCGCAGTGTTGCAACATGTACTAGTTGCGAATCTTTCTGCGCGCGTGATCCCGAGGTGGCCGAGTCCTGTACTTAGTCCTTCAATTGCTGCTTGACGAGACGGACACTTTTAACTTTGGTATAAACAATTGATTTCCCCTGGTCCCTAAACAGTTTTACGTCTTTTAGATATTTATGTCGTCATCTGATGATATCGATATCGTCTCTTTCTATTAATATGCACTTGTTGCCCCTTCTTTCATATCCCAACCCCAAATCATGTAAGAACCGACTAAGAGTGGCCCTTGAGAAATTTGGTAGGGCCTCATCACTGTTGAACCGTGACAAAATTATATTCAGCGTGGGTTGAATATTTGCAAACTGTAAAGAATGAACAATTCGCCGCACTCCACCTTGCACTATTCACTATATAATTCTTTTTTTTCCCGCCCTTTTTGCTTTCTTTTTCGATGGCGTTCTTAGAGGTCCTTTCATTACTTCCTTTTTAATCCTATACACTACTGCTTCTGAACACCCGATAGCTTTAGCTGTTTCTTTTACTGCCTTACACGCATTTTACAGCCTTTTGGTTTATTTTAAAAACTTTCTCCAACCCTCGTCAACATTTGTTCTCGCTGGTTCCCTGATGTAAACTCAATAACAAAAAAGTTTCACACTGCGTAACTTTTGCAGTGCACAGGTATAAAATTTTCCGAAAACATTTAATTTAAAAAATTATAACACTTAACTGAGTAAACATAGAGAATTCAAAGTAGGGAGGTAGTAGCACTATAGTTTACTCTAGCTAAGAACAAAATATAGACGCATTCTAGCAGTTTGTTAGTTAGTGCGTGATGAGTATAGAAACAGCACATATCGGACTTTATTGAGAAAAATGTTTTTTTTTTTTTTGAAGAAATATGGGCCTATAGAAATGTATAATGAGTATAAAAAGGATATAAACTAATAGAGAAAAAATTCTGCGTAGGATAATGTGTTCAAACCTGACATTTATAACAACTGAATATTTATACCATGCTATTAGGAACCTGGCAACAGTGCGAGGGTAGAATTATCAAATACCTGAAAGGGACCTTCGTCTATAAAAGTTGCATCCTTCCACCTTTCTTGATCTCTTTTACAGTATTATTTAGCGAACTTCCTCTTTACTCTTGTTAGTTTTGCTTTATCCTGGCTGCCCTTCCTTTCTAATAACTGTTCTGTGTTTCTGGTTGCACATATTTAACAGCTGTCAAACGCAGCTCGGTGGCCGGTTTTACCTTTCTCATAAGCAGTTTTTTCTTTCTGTCGCTCAGCTTCTGTGGAGATCCTGTTTGTGGCAAAGATTGTTTACTGTTTCTCCACATCGTCGGATGATATCTACGACGGTGCTCCGTGGTGTATTCACCTTACCAGCAATTTCTCTGTCTTAAACCCCTAGGTTCGAGAAGGATCATCACCAAAGCGGCCCGGGTTCGATCCCAGGCAGCAGCATGTGGGGTTTGTGGTGGACGAAGCGGCGCTGGGGCGGATTTCCTCCGGGTTCTCCGGTTTCTCCCGTCATCTCATTCCACCGGTGCTCCATCTTCATTCTATGCATCATCGGTGTCACCGCCTGCGGTGCCATATGTAGTAAAAGCGGGCGTGAAACACTACTAAAAAGAGTTATGGCTGCTCGAATGTTCTGCATCTTATTTGAGTTTTCGGTACACCTCGACAACGTAGAAACACACATTTGCAATCGATTGTAGTGGTAAAGCTCAGAAGTTGAAAACCCATAATTGCCTAAAAAAGAAACTAAAACTGAAAAAAAAAAAGACATAAAGGGGTGGTCTAAATCAATTATTAATGTTGGTTTCTCTGTGTTTTCTGCGTGTTTCTAACGCCTAATATGCTACTGGACATGGTACTGATTTTGTGCACTAACTTTCTCCTCGTAATATTTGTAGAAAAGAATACTTCCATCGGTAGAAAATACCTCCGTTCCAAATTTAGATACAAGTTGTCGCAAAAAAGGTTCTACTAGGCTCAGGTTTAGACATTTATAGTCGCAATTTGTTCCACAAACTGAAATTGCGGTCACACTTAAAGTTAATACAAACTATCCACACCATTATATCATTGCTGGTCAAAAATAAGGGAATATTTAGAGAAGGTTCAATAATTTCTCGCAGACTGTATACATTCCCTCTGTTGGTGCATGAATGCAGCCAATTTTGGCAGTATGTAGTAGTTAAAAGAATTTGGAATTGACATTAGACTCTCTTGGACAAGAAAAACAGTCAAAAAAAGGTAAAGTTGCAAAAAAACTATTAAATGAAACAAAAAAGCTAAAAAAGGACATTTAAACCAGAAAACGCCAAAAAAATAAATAAAATAAATAAAATAAATAAAAAATAAAATAAAAATAAAAAATCCGGCAAAAACGGATAAATTCAAATCACCAGCCTGTACTATAAAACTCATAATGTTTATATAACTCATACCTCATAATGAGCACATATTATGTTGGACCTCACCGTCAGACATTAGAATAAAAAGGAATTTTTCCTCTAGTAATGAAGATGCAAGTCTGCCCTCTTAAGTATAAGCGGATGAATACAAGCCTAAGAGTGATGGAATATTAAGGTGGTGCTTTGCAGTCGAACAGTACGTAAGAAGTGATTTGTATTGTCTGGACTTGTTTCAATTTTTGTTTATGCTTTGCACTCAACATGGACTTTGTTTAATATGAATTTATAATTACAAATACTTATTATATAGGAAAGTCTTATATGATGGAATACTTATGAGTACTGTAGTAAAGGAAGTAAAAATACGTTGTGGGTTAGTAATTTTCCAAATAATTAATGTTGTACGTTATATTTTCCCAAGTGAGAATATGCCATTTGAATGAGGTGCTCCTAGCAGGAAGATTCATTTTCAGTTCGATTGTAGTGAATGTCAACCACAAGTTGAGGTCTTGAGCATCGGTGACGTATTGTTTGGAAACAAAGGAGTGTTATCAAGCTGTCAGGCAGCTGTCTACTGGAAGGGTTGGTTTGATAAGGCTCAGTTACTTCACACCTTCCTTCCCCTTCGTGCACCCCCTTGCAGAGCTCGTTACACGATACAAAGGTGCATTTTATTATTGAAGGGAGCGCTCAAAGCTGCACTTCATAACGAGCTTTGGGACACACACACCAGGCTGTCAAGTTGTACCTACGTGCAATGTCTTGGGAGAATATGCACTTTCTTTGCTCATTCTTCCACAACTTTGAAGCTGGGGCGTATGTTGTATATGAACGAGGAGCTAAAGTTTTTCCACCTTTCTGGAGCGCGGGGAGAGGGGGGGGGGGGGGAGGTGTTAGGTAATAGCTCTCGACTGCTTCTTTCTCCCGCATGCAGGTCTACAAGATATGAAAAATAGAGTTAGTTCAATCATACTTGAGATGATACACAAAAATTAATTTAAGGTGTTCATTAAAAATGCTTCTGATGACGTTACAACTTGCATAATAATGATAAGAATTATTTGTTTCTGTGAGAAAGTAATATACAGTTTGAGGAGTCTGTGCTATTTTTGAAAAACACCTTCATTTAGCTGTAGCAGAAAATATGCGTGACTTTCGGAACGCACTACACGTCTTTTCCAAAGAGGTTACGACTTGGTAGCCTGGTAGTGCAAAATCTACATATTCACCAGCTTCACCATTATTTTATGTATATGTTACGTATTCATGTATTACGTTAAAACAGTACACCTCTTATGTTATAAAATGACCAAATAACATGAGCGTGGTGAAACAGCGATTCCCAACTGCTTGGGAAATTACCGTACCGGGCTTGTTTACGTAAAGGTGGATTTCGAGAAAAATCCGTGCTACGTCATCTTCGGCTATACACAAATGCAATGTGGAGAGAAGCGAGCCGTTAAGTGTTGAGCAAGACAGCTGATAGCAGATTTACGTGAGAGAGAGAGAGAGAGACAGAGAGAGAGACAGAGAGAGAGCAACATAACTCGAAAACGAAGAATCGGATAAATACCAAACGTATTTAAGTTTTAGTATCTTCCAAAGATACGATACGTAGATCTTTAAGAAAATCCTCCACCCCAAACTACCACTGACATAGAACATTTCTCGAAAGTTCTGAATTTCTCAAATATGATTCTTCACAATCTTGATTTAAATACCACATGTTCTACATATTTTCATGATACATGAATTTTACAGGAATAGCCTCTGAAGTCCTCTTCTTTCTGGATAACTTTTGCATAACTGGTAAGATAGATAACATCATCTCCACAAAAAATACAGATTTCGTTAAAGGACAAAGTACATATTTTTAGTTAACCGTTTTATTTGTGGTTATTGATTTGCATTTTAAAGTACTAATACCTTTTTTAATTGAGAATAGTTTTTTTTCCATTCTCTCTTGGTCATTTGAAGAGAACAAGGCCATCACATTAACGACTGGCTCTTAAAACATAACGCCTGCTGTACTCCCCTGTGACCCTTGTAAGGAAATACGTAACAAAGGTGTTTGTGTAAATGGCTATCTCGATAAACGTTTATATAGATTCAGGAATGAGCTTTTTGAGGAGAATAGTTTGAAGTGAAAGTAACACTCAAGCTTTTCCTTAGGGCCATATTTGGGAAAATGACTTTTTACTTTTTCTACTGCGTATAGTAAGTAGGGGAAGTATTGTATTCCACCCAAAAATTCTATATCGAGATTTCACCGGAAATATAAGATTTGAGGCACCCTGCATTTTTTTAAAAAAAAAAAACAAAGCATTTTTAGAAAAAGGTCCGCGCGCGCTTGTGTGTGTGTGTGTGTGTGTGTGTGTGTGTGTGTGTGTGTGTGTGTGTGTGTGTGTGTGTGTGTGTTTATCTGTCTGTGTCAATCTGTGGGCAGCATAACTCAAAAACGAAAAGTCGGTTAAAAACCAATGTTGATATTTAAGTTTAATATATTTTAACAATGCGACACGAAGATTTTCAAGAAAATTGCTCCACCCTTTACATGCCTCTAAAATGGCTCTAACGATTTTGATTAAATACCGTATGTTTAAGATATTTTTATGACAAGTGAAATGAGTATTTTTAATTTTCTGTTTACTTTGGATGACTTACATAACTGGTAAACAGTAAGAGATAGACCAAATCTTACCATACAAAAATGTAGATCTTGCTAAAATACACAATTTATGCCTTCCGTAGAATGAACCATTTCGGCGATATTCCTTGTTACTAGTGCGAGTTTTGGAAAATTTAAACTTTCGTCGAATAGAACATCATTCTTCATTTTTTTATATATTAGCCGTGCAAAGAGAACGGAATCTCTAAGCTTTAAAAGATTTGACTATTGCTCAAACCCTATTGTATTTCCACATTCTCCATGCATCTACAAGGAAATAAGCAATAAGATAAATTCTGCAAATGTTTATCTCAACTAAAACAAAGAAGTTAGAAATAAGAGTTTGCAAGAATGGTTAGTACAGTGGCGGCAGTGAGGCCGTTCGACTACCGCCTAGGCGGCCTGGGTTCGATCCCGGGACCCGCATGTGGTATTTGTGGCGGACGAAGCGACATCTGGGCGGGTTTTCTGGTTTCCCCCGCCACACATTCCATCAGATGCTCATTACCACCTTTCCAATCATCCATTTCGCCTGCATTTCGTATCACCCTCTTCCTCACTATCATACCTGGTGCTTGGTTGACCAGCCCCTTCCAGGTCTTCACTCTGTCCGTTCCATAGGTTCCTGTGGTCCCCGACAGACGTCTGGCCCTAGGCACAGGCTTGTAAGTCCTAGGGGGTGTCAGTCCTACATAAGCATGTCAAGGGGACCAAATGGTTAGTACAAGAGTAGAGAAAGTCTTGTGAGTGCCACGCATCAGATTTTTTCATGTAAGGGTCAGTTTACGGCGGTGGAATTTTACTTGGTAAAGGATGAAATACGCTGTACTAACCCACTCCCTCACCCCCATACTCACAGCTGCGTTTGTCTAAAAATACCCACTGCGTTTCGATACTGGGCACCTCAAAATTTATTTCCGGTGAAATCTGCATATAACCTTGCTGTACATATTTACTGTAAGTATGTACGTAATATAGAAAGTACAGATGACAGACAGGAGGTGAAAGCGTGTGCTGATATCCAGCAGGTAAGGTTCGAATGCTGGCATGATTGTGTGATCCTGAGGGCAAAGGATGCTCATTACTCCGAGAATTTCAAGTTCTCCACAGTCCCTGGCGACGTGATGGTGAAACACAATGGCGTTCTTGGGGGATGTGCGAGGGCTTTGTTACGAGTGAACGGGGTTTAATCCTAAAGGAGATCCTACTCCGCCACATCGACGCCGCCGCCGCCACCGACGACAAAGTCATCCATCCGGAAGGGTGGAGGAGAGCAAAAATATGGATGTGGTAGCTACAGCCCACGTTTTAATTACTGGAACGTCGACGTGTAATTTGCTTCATTTAGCAGCTGTCGGAGTCCATTCCCTGAGAGTTTGTGATGCATCTGTTATTGACGTTGTTGTCGAGTGGCATATTCATGACGGTGCTACGGAGTAACGAGATTCCCTTCCCATCAAAGAGAGGAACCGTCATTACGTGATTCCCCGGACGGGCTCCTCAGAGACATCTATCTGGTGGTTCCATCATCCCTAAACGCTTTCCCAATACGAGGGCGACATGCAGCTTTAGAATGCTGTTTTTAAAAGCAAATGAAATTTGCTTATATTTGAGAGCAACTTTCTGTTGTTTTGGGAGTTGATTATCGTGTTGTTCGTTCTTTTGCTATTATAGTATCGTTATTTAAAGGTTTTTTTATTCACCCAAAAATGAATTCAGCGAATTCAAAAGAGATCAGCTTTTTTTCTTAGGGATGAATTTCGTTAAGGATGTTCAAGAATTATAGTTACTTATGAATAAGGTTCGAACTTTTATACAGCTATCACAAAACGAGGCGAACGCAAGTTGTCTGCCACATGAGCAGAGCGTGACATTGCGGGAGTACGTGACAACACAAAGCACATCTGGGCTCACTGCCTACAGTGCAGTGAGCAGTGCTACTAGCCCCTCTCGACTGTTTTTACCAGTTTCACACACACACACACACACACACACACACACACACACACACACACACACGCACGCACGCACGCACACACGCACACACACACGGACCGACTTGTGGTATAGCACTATGGTTCAGAAGCCTATGACATAGGCATAGGTGATTGTTCTCAGTTGGCAGAAATATGTACAATCGTTGAGAGATAAGTTGTGTGGTTGTATTTGCTCTGCCTTGAGCAGATCTTGCTCGATGGAAGCGGTAGGCTGGCTGATAACAAATTCCTTAATAAAGGACAGGGTATACGAGCCCTGGGCGTTGCTAACACGTAGAAGTGTGTGCAACGTGACCGCCGGATAATTGAGGAACTGCACCATCTTCCCAACCCATGGAAGAGCCACGGGTTCTTAAACTCCTTCAGGCTCCTTTAGTAGGTTCTACAAATGTCCAAATAGACATTTACAGGTGTGGCAATGGAATATGGTGAATGTTTCAGTGAAGTAACCAGTAGTATCATCTCTAGTAATACCCCTTTCACTTCCTTTAGTCCATACTCCGCAACCTTTTGTTCGCTGTATGAAGTTCGATCCTACTGATGAAAATATTGCCACTGTTTGAACAATGCTTAAAGAAGCTAGACCGAATCTTATGAATTTATTCCAGCGACATTTGGTACTGGTATGAGCTAACGGCTAAAACTAATAGATATGATGGCATAGTAAAATACTATAATTTAGGACGCTTTGAGTCAATTCTTGCTGGCTGACGCAGTAACTCAAAGAGGGTTGTTTGAAAATAATTAATCCATTTCTGAGATGGAGACACCCATTGGGCACAGTCCGTTACCCCCTATAAGGATAGCGGTGGAATGAGAGGACCTAGAGCATTTACCGTGGAGTGGAAATCACTTTAGGCTTTGGGAATACAAGCAGGAGACAAAGCCGCCCCAGATCTAGAAACCGAACCACGAACTCTGGAGAGCCGGGAACGAAAACACTGCGTTACCTTGATGTCCAGGTCTGAAATACTCATTCACCTTTGATTACAGTTAATTCATTTTGAATAGTGTTTGAGATATCGTAAGTCAGTCTGTTGAATGTGTGTTATTCAGTGTAATGTGGCCATAACTAATTATGAAAGTATATAAATTAGGTCTCAAGCGTGTTTTACTTTTCGCCCTAGTGCGCACTGTGTGTTGTTACAACCATTAAATTTATGTTGGTTGACATGGGTTTCCTTAAAGACGAATTTATAGCAACCAGGACGTTATATTTCTATTAAGTTCACATACACACACAAGGCCACATACACACATTTACTCCCTCACACTTCCATACTCTAAGAAGAATGTGAAACAATCCCTATTAAAGAAAAATACCCATCCTTCGGCCGAGAACCCAACCCGGGATCTCTGGATTTGGAATTAAGCACGCTAAGAGTTCCAAATTTCCTTTTGCGTAAATTCCACAGTAAAGACGCAGAAAGCACACAATCGTATATAAATAGCTGGCCTGTCTAAGCCTGTTATCAAAGGAAATGACGTTCACGATAAGTCGCTACTGTTTATCGATATATTAACTACCGTTTCAATGTTCGACTTTAAACTTGACAGAAGCACTGCTTCAGTGTCCAAATAACCCGTTTGATGCAGTACCTAGTGCTGCGTAATTGGTAAACATGAAAGAATGTTTGAACTGCTGTAATTAATGTAGTTATAGAAATAGTTATATGAAAACTGGATTTTAAAACTGTATGTAGACTATCCGAAATTTGATCAGCAGACTGAAATGCCTGTTGGACTGTAAATAATTGCATGGAAAGCTATTTTCAGCTTTGGATTGACAGCATTGTTCGGGGATAATTGTGTTGGTGGAAGTTTTTATGGAGCTCATTTTGCACATTATTGTGTTATGCTGCTTTATTTGCTCAAATATAGCAGCAATTACTCACTTTGACCCGACCCGAAAAACAGTAAATGTTAAAAGCCCAATTGGAAAGCCCGGATATTAAATAGCGTATGTAATTGTGTACATCTGCAAGTCGGCCCTAAAATTACTCCCATGGAGAAGTGAAAGTTTGGAGAGTTATCTCATGGCACATTGAATGACAATGTACTAACCTGCAAATAAAGCCTAAGGTCTTTTACATGCTGGAAGTGCAAATGAGTATTTGGTGCAATTTTTTTTTTTTTTTATAATTGTTATTAGACTTTGGACGGCTTAACTTCGGTAACCGCCATTTCTGCATCTAAACAATCCTAAACAATCTGCTTCAAGCGACCTTATCGACCCATTCTTGAAAACTGTAAAAAAAAAAAAAAAAAAAAAAAAAAAAAAAAAAAAAAAAAAAAAAAAAAAAAAAACAACTACCGGCGACGCTTACTAGGCTTGTGGGATGGCAAACTGAGTAGTGTTCAAATAGGAACCCCTGTCCGAAAATACACGGTTTGGGCGCTATAGCGCATAGAAGTATGAGATGGGTGTACGTTCACATTTCCTCAATAAACCTAACATCGAGTGTCTGCATTACAAACGAGCTTCGAACTGTGTACCCCTTACGTCATTACAGAGCCTATATCGGTGGTGATGAGCCTCATGCACATGACCGAATACGTACGGTTGTCTGTGAAGATTTGCAGCCCCTCCGTGGACTCGAGCCATAAGGTCCTCCGACGTTACATGAGTGCCATACTCTTCATACAACTCCACAGAAAATAGTCGAGGTGTCAGAACTGCCGACCGTACTAGCCTCCACCTCTACCAATCCTTCGATTTGGATATGCGACGTTGAGGTGATTCCACACACTTACATTAAAGTGTGCTGGAGCTCAGGTCGGCCATTTCAACAGCTGTGTACTGGTACATGTCACACAGAAAGTAAAACGTTACTGTACTGGAAGCTACACATGTAATGCAGTAGGATGCGCACCAAGGACTCTATGGAGGAATTTAGCGCATCGCAGGAGTGTTGTCATACCAGTACACAGATTACTGAATATTTCTTGTATTTAGATACCAACGCGAATGTTAACAAATCGTTCTCAAACTTGGACATTCTCCAGCGTCCAAACCGTGTGTTTCCGGACAGACAGGGGTTTCTGTCTGAAAACCGATCAGTTTGTCATCCCGCACAACCTACTCAGAGTCGGTGTTTTTTGGGACACCCACTGTACATATTTGCACTATTTCATAAATAAAATGTGTTTCAATACTACGTCGCGAAGATTAAACAATAAAATTCTAAATTCTATAAAAATAACCTAAAATATATTCATTTCGATTAGTGTGGTTCGACTTACTCAGCACTGCCAATTGAGGAAAACGAAACCTAAGAATTGCATGTATTTCTATCTTCTCTTGTTATAACAGTAAACCAGTTGATAATCTCAAATAAATTAACAAATAACCTTTCTTCAGGAAAAATCCATTAACTATTAAAAAAACTAAGAAGAATGCAGTTTTCAAATTGAAATGGAGTGCTATTTTGACTCTTGATCGATTGTAATGTGTAATATATGTTTTTCAGCGATTTATGAGGTACAGTTGGCGACACTGACTAAAGAAAATAATGACCTATAATAATTTGTACAAAACAAAAGAATGGCCATGTGATAAATGCGTATTTGATGATTTAATGCCTCTCAAGTTCACAATAGTTTAAACATCCCATGTTGTATTGGTTTACAAAACTCATATTATCTCCCTAATTTCCTATTCCAGGTAGTGGACATTTTCTGTAAGCGAGAGCAAGGACTAAACTCTGGAACCTTTGTTGCAATTACATGTCGTGCAGACTCATTTGTGTTAAGCCTCTTGCCTCAGTGCACAAGACGCAGGTGCCTGACCCCTGTAAGGCCGCAACACTTCCATCTCTCTTCCGCTCCCAACAAATCCTTTTAAATCCTTCCCTCGTAAATGAGAGTGACCCAACCCGCATTATCTTTTATTGATCTTTCACCCCTACATTTTTTTCAAAGGATGTATACACTTTCTAAATTGGTTTTCCGGCTGAAATGATAATCTGATCAAAAAACGGGTATATGTGCTGTCCTATCCACTATTGTGTCGTTTCGGTTACGCGCACGCACGCACACGCACGCACGGTGTTCTCCCTAGCTTAGGTATAATATGCTAGCTTCTGGTTCTCGAGCTCGCGCGTTCATGCCGGGGAAAGGCGATGAAGTTTTTAGGATGTAAAATATTTAGCATGTTCTTTTTCGGAAGGGAAGTAAAGCCGGTGGTCCTGTGTCGTAGATCTACGGCACGTCAAAGAGCACTAAGCAAAATGAAGGGGCCTCTGAGCAAAATTAGTCCGTCTTTCACGCCAAATCTAGAATGGGGTGCTGACAACCGTAACAGTTAACGCCCTTAAATTAAAAAGAAAACCCAGACACACATACCCAATCAGCCCAGAAAGTGTTTGTCTTCACTAGTTTGCGTGTTCTGGCATATTTTCAGACTGTGCATTTTGTTTTATTATTATGTATTTATTTTTTTGAGAATCACTGTTTCAAATTTTTGTCTCACCTGTCACCTTTAACATCTGCTAGATAGAGGAAACATCGCATTCCATTCAGTATCAATTTTTCAACATAAATGTTTTTACAAACTCTACCCACCATAAAGTATTGGATTGTATTAGAAGTGGAGGGGGTTCCACTTTGAACCTTACACACAAGCTATTATATATCACACCCCAGGGAGGAAGGGATGAGATGGAAGCTCCCTGCGAGCTATCAAGGGGTTGCCCAACGTGAGCTGGAGGTTCTTCATGCCGGCTTCAGGGTTTACGATGCAGCCACCAGCCACCCAGCAGGGCAGGCGACCACAACGCCACTCATACGCCGAAAACAGCAGTTACCGTCCTCGTCCATCACCGGCACTTCAACTCTAAAGACCGGGTGGAATGAATGACATCAGTATTCATGCTTTTGGCTGGACATAGTTATAACCGATGACATGAAAGGGAAGTATTGCTTACTTCTGTTGGATCATTAAATCATTAAACATTAAGCTACAATTGTTCACAACAAGTCGTACACACCAGAAACTACATGTGGTCTATGGCAAGCTGGTAACACAGTTCTACAAATTTCAGAAACTGTGCAAATTCACAGAAATGTACCTAGTTAAATTATACTGCCACTCAAGAAAGGCGCTGTATTGCATGGTGTTAGAAGAAGACCTTTTATTAAACTGTATTATAATATTTACAATATAACGTAATGGACAAACATGTTTAGAGCTATTTCGATACGAATTTTAATTCAAGTATAAATATAGAGAGAATTTGTAGAAGGATTCACTGCCTTTTTTTTTTTTTTTTTTTTTTTCTTCAATATAACATTACATTATGTTTACTGTAAAGCTTTACACGTTTTTGTGATTCTGACGACAAAATTACAGCTTTTCTTACAAGATAGAACCGTTTAACTCAATAACTACTGTTAATTTCAATCAATATTTGCAACATTTTCCGTAACAGGCGTTAAAAATTCCGAGATAAATCTGAGGAAAATTAAAACTGTCCTCATTACCTCTTGCCCCGTATTGCAACTGTCAGCAGTTCATTGGTTATTAGTTATGCCTCACCCCTTACGAGATCCCGTAAGACGATAAGAAATTGAGAGATGATCCCAAACAGTGCATTTTAGTAAATTCGTTTTCTGTGCATATATGAGCAAATACGTATATGGGCAATGGGTCATTGTAACAATTCCATATAACATTATTTACATTTATTGTTCAAATATTAAACAAAATATAATTTTGCGGACGTGTTGAAAAGTCACCTAATACTGAGTCCCAATGACCCTAAAGAGTGAATTTTAGAAAGCAGGTATACCAATGCCTGGAAAGTGTACATTCTTTTACGTTCTTTGAATGCTACGGTTGAGAAGACCTGAAAGATTTTGGGCCCTTAACCACGGTCTTTTAATTGCTTCCAAGCATCTCTACCCATTGACCTGTCACTAAGTCAGCCGGTTGGTTCCCTTTTACAAGAGTTAATTAGCTGTCTTAGCAATTCTCCTATTCTGCTTTCCTTTTGTATATATCGAGGATTAGATATTTTATCAAAGAGTGAGTCACTTTCTTTACTTTTCCTCTTAGAGCTCTGTAAACAACCAAAGTATTCGGATCCCAGGTAGTTGTGAATCGTTTGTATTGCATGCAGAATCTTGCAACTCTCTCTGCACTGAGTTGTGCTCGAGAAACTTCCAAGACGGCAAGGGAAGGAAGCTTTTCAGGAATAACTCATCAAGCAAATGGACTTGGACAGAATCCCAATACCACACTGTCCCACAAAGGCATATATTATTTCCACAATCTCCGCATTTTATGTTTTAAGCGGTAACTATGCACTGTTTTAAAATTTTGATCAAAATACTCGATTTTTGGATTTTAGTGCAAAAAAGGGCACCATACTTCAAACTACATAATCTAGGGAGGATGTAACATATGTTTGGACACATTTTAAATTGCTTTTTGTTTTTTGTTTCTTTGTCTTTTTTCCCCACCTTCAAACAAAATTGCGCCTAGTGATCTCGTAGCTTCAGAATGCGAGTAATAAAATAGTCCATTGGAATTTTGATATCAGCCATAGTATATTTTAAAATATTAGCGAAATCACATGCTGATTTTATGACTTTTTCACAATTTGTACTGTGAAATACGTTTGGGGGGGGGGGGGGTGGAGGGAACTTATATGAAAACGTCCATCGAACAATTCCTTAGAAAGGTATAAGCGAATCTAATTCTTAAAAAAATGAATTCTCGCAGTTACATCAATCTCTCTATTCACTCTTGTATAAACTATTGTTACAAAAATCTGTTCTTCCTCGTACTTTATGTTAATTGAGATAAACATTTATAGAGATGGTTTTGTTACATTTTGCCTATATGTTGAGGCACTTTCCATTTCACTTGTTTTATCACCAACCACAATGAAAATTGAAGATGAATAAAAAATACAGATACTTTATGTGAATACACAATACAAAAAGATTATAAAGTATAGGTATTGAAGAATAATAGATGTTATAGGTAAGTAAAACGATTTTCACGACTTATTATCAACAGCGTCGAGGAATCAAGAGCGGAAGATATCGAACCCTCAACACGCCCAGAGAAATAGAAAGAAGTTATCCAGCTAGACGACCAATGACGCCTGTTGTGGGCAGAGGCGGGGTACGCAGCGGCTGGGCGGCAAGCCTTGCCCTTCATGGGCTGTTTCGCTAGGGTTTAGTTTAGGTTTTAGAAGCTAATGTCGGGCGGGGCATTGTGTTCAAATTTTTCCTATCGCATCCTTGAAGGATGCTGAACTTTAATACCAAGTTTCGTTATTGAGTTGTGCGGTTGGACATTTTTCTAAAAATGCTTCTTTTGTGGATTTAAATTGTCCTCAAAATGAGTGTTTCCGTTGAATTTCGATACGAATTTATTAATGAAATATAATACTTCTGTTGCAGGAAGCAATGTGTATTGCTATGCGTATATTAATGACAGTGGTTTGGAAAATTGTTTCACAGAAAAGGACTTTGATGTCTCCCGTCCGCGAGGCGTGTTTCCAAATACAGAAGCATCCATCCGAAATAATGTCACCAAAACGTGGTTCACTAGAATAAAAAGTGAATTTAAAACTTTAGTTTAATTTCACATCGAAATTAAAATGGAGCGACGCGACCGTTCTCTTTTTAATTTCTGTCGAGGTCGGGTCTGCTGCAAAGCCAATCATTCATGTGCGAGAGTGACAAGAGAGTGACGGCTGCAAATTAAGTCTTGCTCTTTGTTCCGAGGTAACAACGAGCAAGAGAGGTTCACTTTCAGTGTTGTAAATATTCCTTCCTTCTTGTGGGAATTAAACACGTCTCCATTTTGCAGTGATTCACATTCACGATAACCGCTGCTAAAATTACTGTAATGCGCCACATTCATGCGACTTCTTTAGCCTGATTATCACTTCGCGCAAACAACAGGTGAAGGCTGTGTATGGGATTTGAGTGCTGCCTGTTCTTCATTTGTTTGGTTTGCCAGGCATAGGTCGCGCGTTAGTTCTTAACGAATGACATGTTTAAATGAGAGGTTAGATGCGAGTCACGTACTCACATTTACAGGAACAGAAGCAGAAATGCTATTCAGATGCTGCTGTACCTTGCTCTCATGGTTCTGCGCGCAAAAAGTACAGCACCTACAAAGCAAATTATAAAACTTGCAGTGCTGCAGCCATATGTATGGCTCTATCAATCTCTGTAACTATTTACACTTAATTTTTTGTATTTCTTCTATTCCCAACATGTTTTCCTTGTCTTCTTCCTCTAAATTGCTGTCATTTTCGTTATGTGTCCTTAAAACACTGCCATTGATATGAACCCGTACCACATAACATAGGGAAGCATACGTAATATAAACTATTTGCTGACCTGTTTATTTAGAGTAGAGTAGCTCACTGTATCTTCGCTGAAGGACGTTCACCAAGAACTAACACGTGACCTATAGCTGCCTAGCTAAGTACTTGTTCTCCAGACTCACCTAAGTATGCTTCAGTAAATAACATTGGTGAGTTCTTTAAAAATACTTGTTTCTAGGGTAAAATACCTTCACTTTTGGTTCTTCAGATAATTTCACTTTTCGGTGTTCGTCTCTCTCAATTGTTTTAATATTTTACGGACACAACTAGAGAATTTAATTTCTTTGTTGATTTGGTTATTATTTGGGAATCATTTTTAAAGAGAATGCTCTGGAATGCTTAATCTCTTCCTATTGTTTTTACGTTAGTACCATATAGGTGAAGATATTAGTAACTGACGTCACACCTATCACGTATCTTCTGTCGCTCGTTGAAGTCGCCCACTGTGATATTGATTTATCTTTCCAATATGGGATATACCTACTTTTTCTTAATCAAGTAAGTATCTTAAAGATGTACTACGTTAAAATAGTTATGTTTTAAGAAAATAAAATCATGGAAATGTTTTCCATCAAAGTGGTATACATTTAATGTAGCCGAATTTTCTTGAAAACATCCATGCCATATTCTTGGCATACGCTGAACCTAACGATAGACTTTGTATTCATAATTTCGTTTTTGAATGTTATTCACTGACACACACACACACACACACACACACACACACACACACACACACACACACACACACACACACACACACACAATTCAAAAACTGCTTTTTTCGGTTGCATGGAACTCAAAACGTGTACCTCTGAAATATCGATGCCGCATTTTTTGGCTGGTTTGCAATACTTGCTCCTCCATCTGCTCAGCATCGCTATGTCACACGAAACTTAGAAGATGAGAAGGAAACTGAATGAAAGGGCATAGAGGGAGTAGAAATCGCCCCACCATTGCTCTGGCGATCACGGAGAACTGAAGGTCGACGGGAATCGAAATGAGGACCGCCCGAAAGTGAATCTCGCGCGTTAGCGCTGGGCCATAATAACATGTAACCAGAATGGAGGAAAATCAATTGGTTGGTCCAGTGGAGTGTATTGACTGGTGATACCTACATTACAACCGCAGGGTCCAGGAGAGAATTGAACCCAGAGCGACAGCGACCGCGACCCGACCCGACCGCATGGTCAGCTCGTCCGATATATATGTATGTATATCAATGACGCGTCGCTTAATTTCGGGCAGATTACACTACATCGTTTTGGGGTCAAGGATTGTACATCCGCAACGTGGTGGCCAAGGTCCTTACTGTGCGCTGTTCGGAACTAATGCTATTAAAAGTGCAATAGTAATCAGGTGATAGCGTGTCTGCCTCAGTACTGGTTCCGAGTTCGGGCAACTCTAAGCTCTATGATCCCCGGGCTCATTTGAACATTATTTCATACATTTCATTTATCAATAAAAAAGTGGGCATTTGAACCACGTAGACCAGATCAGAAATGAACTCCACTAGCTGGAAGGAAAGCGGCATATCGTTTGTTTCCATTTTATACTGTCGCATTTTTGCGAATACTGTTTTACGTTTATCGCATTCCTTGATCTCGTATCAAAAAGTGACAGAAGTGACTATAACATAAACCTTGGTTCGTACTGATAGATGTGTTGAAGGCGGGTTGCTATATACTGGCTTTGAAAATCCATACGTACTCTCTTCATAGCTATGAGAACTTCAAGTAAATATAAATTATTTCAACATTCAAACCAATACTAAATCTAGAAAGTGGCCAATGTCCCAAAAGTGTATGTGCTTTTTGGATCAAGATGTTTTCTCTGGTAAGTTTTTCTCCATCTGTTGCGGTTTACCATTTATACAAAAGTTATTGAGAATAAACAGTTCACGGGCTATTCCCAGAAAATTCGACATATACGTTTCATACTTCATACTTTCTTAGAAAGTAAATTGTATATACATTGAGGCGTTGAGCGCAACAGTGGCCCAACCCACAAAAATTCAGAAACTTAGTTATTAGCACAGACATGTTCCCCATATCAAAATCTAGGAGAGCAGTAGTGGCCTATACCACATTTCTACAACCACCGACAGATGGCATGAGAAGTGTGTTATTGAATGAAACTGAATCTGGCTTCCTGGATAGAAACAGTGGCCCAACCATCCTGCATGTATGTAACTATGTATCACAATGTCGGTGCTATATTGATTAAAATTTCCAAATATCATGACTCTTGCTTAGTTATTAAAGTCAATATAAAACTTTCAAATCACAGATATTCTTTACACTCCATTATCTCCATTATGTAAATTTAGTGGTTGGGCCACTATTGCGCTCAACGCCTCATATAAAGGTTCTTGATAATTTCGTGTTAAATACAAAAGTTGTCATTTATCCGATATTTCGGTTTTGAGTTACGCTGTTCAAAGACACAGATATACACGTGTTTCCGGTGAAATCTTGGTATAGAATTTTTCGATGGAGTACAGTAGCAATTATACCTACTGTAGGTATACGGTGTACTGCGACGCTGGCCGCGGGTGCACGCCTCAAAGACTCAAGGTCAAGGTACCTCACACCATTCGCGGCGGGTAAACGCCCAACAGTAAGCGCGGCAGAACAAACCGTTTCGAGAGCATTCCAGAAGCTTCGACTTCCGGCTTATTTGTGTAAACGTCGAGAAAAAGGTGAATTTCCGATAAATGCGTGCTACATCACTCTCGCTTGTAAAAGCTTGTGGGACGGCGAGAGAGGGGCAGTTTTGTGAGACAGAAGGGAAGATGGTAGTTGTATATGATGGAATCGTGAGTATTAGTATTGCACGTGCGAGTGCAGACATCGTCGTGAGAGAACTGTTAGTATCGACAGAGACAGTTTGGGATACGTCGCGTCGGAGTTCTTATTGAAGCAGGTTTAGTGCGTGCAACAAAACTAAAGTGACAAAAGTTAATTGAACTTTGTTGTCTTTGTCAGACTGGTGCCAGGAGCGGGATTTGTCAAATTGTCGTTTTATCACAATACTATACTATATAGAAACTGAAAAGAATAAAAAAGTAAATACGAAACAGCAATGTGAACATTTTATTGAAGGTACTATGCAATATGTACGTCATTTGCTCTTTAAGCAATGCTGTTAATGGAAGTTCGCACACTAGTGTGCATAGTTTCAAGTATAATATTCACAACTTACTGTTCCTCCATTTATAATTCTCATTGTGAAGCCCACAAAAAGGCAGAAATACACGAACAGCCGTTCCAAGGCTACCCGTTAATGAAGTTAAGCTGGAGAATGCAAGTTGATGTGCACGGTATTTTGTTTTCAATTATCATTCACTCGAGGTCATGTTTTGATGCGGCAGTCATCGTAGTTACGTCAATTTTATTTCCATCCCTCGCAACACGGCACGAACAAAAGGCCAGGGTCGGGGAAATGGGGAAATGATATTGCTCTTTTCACTTTCTGTTCTGCTTATGTATAGTAAATAGAGGAAGCTGGATAAGTACCGAGAATTCACAGGAGGTCCCTTAATAAAGGTTTAGAAACTTGTCTGTCAACAAAATAACCAATAAATCTGATGTGTTGCACTCACTTGACTTTCACTGTTCATTCTTACAAAATTATTCTTACAAACGCCTACTCTTTTGTATTAATAGATAAACACTCCAAGTTTTATTGCTAATTTTCTTGTAGGTGCAAGGCCAATATGAGAATACAGTAGGATTTAAGCGCTAGTCAGATATTTTAAGAGCTAGTCGCTATATGATGGTTTTGAAATTCCGTGCTCTTTATGGGACAACATGCTAGTTTCTGCTTCCTGAGGTCGCGGGTTCAAACCTGGCGCAGAGCGATGAATTTCTTCGGGAGTAAAAATCTATAGCGTGGCTTCCTTCGGAAGGGAAGTAAACCCGGTGGTCCCATGTCGTCGATTTACATCACGTAAAAGAACCTAGAGGCTCCTGAGCAAAATTAAGTGGTCTTTTACGCCCAATACTATAGAATGGGACGATAAGAATTTATTTTCGTTGTCTTTGCAAGTCCCTACGGGGGGACGGGGTAGAGCAATAACCACTTTCTATTTCAGAAAAAACCAAACAAAACGTAGTTGACATAAATTGTATACTTTAATGAGATCTATATTTTTTGGGCACTTAGATTTAATCGATCTCTTATGTCTTTTTCTTTTCTTTTTGTTTAATATTAACGCCTTCTAACATAATATGTCATATCGGACGATGAATGAATGACATTAGTGAAATGATGCTCAAATGAGTCCGCATCCACAAAGCTTAAAGTTATCCGACGTTTGTCTTCTCAGGCCAAGGCAAAGGCTCGGCAAAAAACCTCATCATAGTAATCGAGATTCGAAGTCGGAACCTCTTGTGAAAGTGAGGCAAATACGCTACCACCACAGCACAGGGCGGGCTCTTACGGCTTACCAGTTATACAAATCATCCAGAATAAATACACTATTCCTAGAAAATTCCAGATAGCCAGGTATTTTGGTAGATATTTTAATCAAAATCGTTCCTACCGATTTTCAGAAAATAAACATTTTCAAAATTTTTCCCATGTAAGGTGCACGAGTGTCATTTTTTAAATATTATCTTCACTGCGTGTTATTTAAACGACTTCTCTTTTTGGGTTACGTTGTTCACAAAGGTGTATTTCTGGAGAAATCTCGGTATCGAATTTTTGCTGGAATGCATTTTCTATACTTCCTGTAAGTCCATAATAAAGTAATAAAGCATAGTTGTGTAGAAAGTGCTGTGAATGTGAAACGTCAAATTGGCAGAGTGTTTATGAACCGAATTGAGTGCTGCAATCACACCATTACTCTTATCATTTTTGACATCCATTCCACAAATGATTAATAAAAACTTGTTTTTGTGTTTACTTCCTGTTGTTGACGATAAAGGCTGGCAGTGCACATTTTGTAGCAGGTATTTCCAGTGGCATTTAGCTCTTGGGAACGTGCACTGTTGTTACCGTCGCTTTGTGCGTGTGTCTAAGCATGGAAAAACTCCGCGAGACTCCCCAAGTACGGAGTTGGAATTCTCTGTATAGGAGCTTGAGGAAACTTTATCTACATGTGTCAAATTTGAGTGAAGTCGGTACCAAATTAAGCGCGCTTTGGAAGGAGAGTGCCCTAAGGCGGTGTTCTACGTCCTGCCAGTACAGGTATGGAGTCAGAAACGTCTAAACAAGAGTTGGAACAGTATTTGTCAGTACACATGTACCTACATTTCACGTTGAAAGTCGATGGCAAATTAGGGACACACAAGATAAAGTGTCTGCGAGTCGAGATTGCACTTGAATATTCTCTAACTTGTTGGCTAAGAGAAATACTGCACTGAAATATTTTATTAAGTAATTGGCTCAAAATAAACCACAGGAAATAAAATCAATGCGCTGTTTTATTTAATGTAAATAGCAATAATAACATAAAATGACCGTAATGGAATCCAGGGCAGTGGATAGATTCTTATTGTAAGCAGCCGCTGTTTTGGTCTCACCTGTCACACGGTACAGCTGGGTTTGTATTCCACCCAAAAACTAGATGTCTAGATTTCACCGGGAATATATGTTTTGAGGCCCCCTCCCCCTCCCGAACCGCCAAAAAGTGTAGAAAAAATGTCTGTCTCTCTGTGGTTGTGAACCGCATAACTTAAAAAGTCGGTTAAACACCCCCTCCCCATACACACACACACACACGCACGCACGCACGCACGCACGCACGCACGCACGCACGCACGCACACACACACACACACACACACACACACACACACACACACACACACACACACAAAGTAAAATCCCAACCAGTGTAAGTAGACTTGTTAAATGTAAACAACAAATAGATGTGCATCATAAAACGATATATCGGTTATACTGTTATTGTTTACAATATGAGAAAACAATTGAAGGCTCTAAAATATTACGATGCCGGCTGAGAAGAGAACTGTGTTGTTCTGCACTACTCCGTGGCCTTGGCTGCGACTGAGGACGCAGCGGCCGGCTATGAGAGCAACATCTGTGTAGAGGAGACGCCCTAGGGATTTTTATTGTTTGTTAAAAAGTCAAACGAATATTCATGTGTAATTTGGTTTGGAATCTATAGAAATTTAAGAATATTGGATTTTATTTATTTTATTATTTATCTGTAGTACGTCGAAGTATTCCATTCTACCCAAAAATATGATCTGGAGAGTTCACTGGAAATACGCGTTTTGTGGTGCCCTGATAAAGCAGGAGCATTTTTAGGTAAGGGTCAGTGTATATATGTTAACAACATGACTGAAAAACGAAAAGTTGGTGAAATATAAAACTTGGGGAGAACTCCTCCATACTTAGAAACTTTTCCATGCTAATGGCTCAAACTATTTTTATTAACATTCCATATGTTTAAGACACTTTTATGAGAAGTGAAATTTATATTTTTAGTTTTCTGAGAATTACCTGCAAACTTACTCTTCATTGTGAGTGACTTCTGCACAACTGATAAGGCGTAAGTGATAGGTAGACAACATTTTACTACACGAAAAGTTTAGATATTCTTAAAACACATAGACTCTGTAAAATACAATTTTATATAACTTTTCCGAGATATTCTTTGTTATTTGTTTACACTTTTAAGTACTTTTCTCAAATGGAAAGTTGTTATTCGCGTTTTCTCTTGGCCATGCAAACAGAACGTAATTTCAAAGCCATCACATAGTGAGCAGTTGTTAGCACATTTGACTCGCCTAAAGTCTACTGTATTCCCATATGGCCCGTGTAGATACTTAAAAGAAGATTAGCAATAAAATAATTTATATCGATTACATGAAATAGAAAGAAGAATCAGCGTATATAAGAATACTTTGTTCAAGAGTGCATAAAGGACGTCATGTGAGTGCACATATCAGATTTTTACTTTCTCTACTAGTTAAGTAGAGGAAGTATTGTATTCCACCCGAAAATTCAATGTCGAGATTTCACCGGAACTATTATGTTTTGAGACCCCCTGAATTAAAAAAAAAATAAATAAATAAATAAAAATAATAGCGCTTTTAGAAAAAGGTCGTGTGTGTATGTGTGGGTCTGCCAGTCTGTGGACAGCATAACTCAAAAACGAAAAGTCGTTTAAAAACCAAATTTGGTATTTGAGTTTAATGTCTTTTAAAGATACGACACGAAGATTTTGAAGAAAATAGCCACACCCTAAACTACCCTTTACATGGAAAATTTTTCGAAAATTTTGATTTTTTTGAAAATGACCCTAACGAGTTTGATTAAAATGTCAAATGTTTAAGATATGTTTTTGACAAATGAAATATATATTTTGAATTTTCTGGCTATAGCCTATGTAGTCCTCTTTACTCTGGATGGCTTTTGAATAACTCGTAAACCGTAAGAGCTAGACAAAATCTTACTATACAAAAATGTAGATCTCGCTAAAACACACAATTTATATCTAAATAATTTTTTTTGTAGAGTGAACCATTTCGGAGATATTCCTCGTTATTTGTGTCAGTTTCGGAAAACATTTTCGTGAACTGCAACGAGAACGGGATCTCAAAGCTTTAAAAGACTTGACTTTCGCACAAAGCCTACTGTATTCCCATATTCACCTTGTACCTACAAGGAAATAAGCAATAAGATAATTTTTGTAAATGTTTATCTCAAGCAACACAATACAAGAGTAGAGAAAGTCATGTGAGTGTAACACGTCTTTTTTTTTTTTTTTCCTTAAGACGCATCTTATCGCATACACATTTAATATCCCAGTTGCTATTTCAGTATGAACGTAGCCTCACAATGCAATTACCGTATTACACTCGGTACCTACGTTATAAAATATTGGCCCGTAGTTCGTTAAGTTGCGAATGACTTAAAGCAGGTTATGAGCCATAAACTGTTAGAGAGCAGCGTTACGGTGTTGCAGCACAAAGCTGAGTGTACATTTTCCAAACACGCTAGGTACCTACATGACGAAGTTATTAAAATTTCCACCAGTGGAAATTTGGCAGACACTTTTGTTCGTTGGAATATTTGAGGATGTAGGTCACACAGGGAGAGTTCCTTAACCCCTGTTACTTTTCCGCACCAGAAGGAAACGTGATACAGGACTGCTAATGTCCTTTGTGCCTTTAACTTTACGAAACTCTTGCAAAAGTTGAGATACCACAGTTTTTAATTAAACATGTTCAAGAATAATGAAAGAGATGCCATAAAATGAATAAGCTTTGTATTTTAAAAGGATGAAGCTTCCTATTACAGATCTCATTTTTACTTTCTCTTTCACGTGCCCTTGCAGACAGAGGAAGTGTTGCATTCGATACAGATATTTCAATGAAAATACATGTTTTGAGGTCGTTGTAGTTGAGGGCCAAACATGGTATTGAAATGCAACATTTTTAAGGATGCGCCACGAAGATTAATGAAAGGAAAGAGGAAGAAAAAAAATCCGCCCGTCCCAAATTACCTTTTACATGGAAAATTATTTGTAACTTTTGAATTTTTACTTTCTTACACACAGTCATGGAAGAAATAACTGAGCGCTTTAGATCAGAATATTTCAAAGTCCCACGTCGTGCTGCAGCGCGGTTTACACAAGTCGTTATTTTCAACATGGCGCCTGTGTTCTATAGTTATCGTCTGTCGGACACACACATTGGCAGTTTGCTATCAGAAGTAGTTACAAATGTGAATGGTGATTCAAGACACTGCGTCTTTGTGTGTCCAGTAGACGATAACATATGGAGCGGGGACTATCAATAAACTCAGTTATATGTTAGAGATATCGACTTGTGTAAACCGCGCTGCAACACGACGTGGGACTTAGAAATACTGTGCTCTCGTAATGCAGTCGATCACTTTTTCCATGGCTGTACATAGTAGGTAGAAAAGGTATTGCATTTCGCACAGAAGTTAAATATCTAGATTTCACTAAAAATACACTTTTAGGGTCCTTTGATTCCAAGATGCCATTTTTAGGAAAAGGTCCTTGTGTTTTGTGTCATAACTCAAAAACGAAAAGTCTGTCAAATATAAACATATTACATATTTTATTGTAGATACGATAGGAATATGTAATATGGTAGACTTAAGTGATGGATGTTTTAACACGTGGTCGCTCTGTGATGACTTTGAAGTTCCATTCTATTTGTCTGACTAGGAAGGGGCAAAAAGAAAGAAAGAACTACTTACCATTTATGGAAAGTATAAGTGTTAGAACATTTAAGCCAATAGTTAGCCCAACCCAAAGAAAAAGCATTTGTTATAAATAGGGTGTTTTAAAGATATCAACATTTTTTTTTTTTGCAGTAAGATTTTGTCTATATCTTATGGTTTATCAGTTATGCAAAAGTCAGAATGAAGAGGTCTTCAGAGGCTACTCCCACAAAATTCAAGATAAACCTTTCATTTTGGGAAAATATGGTTTATTTTTTGGCACGTTAACAGCTGCAAAAGCTGCAGGGTTATTGCGACATCTTAGAGTTGATAGTTGGAGTTAAAATGTTACAACAAAGTATTCACAAGTTAATAATGTAACAATTGAGAGGCATATTAAGAATTTACAATGCCTTATAGAAACAAATATATTGTAGAGTGTAATATCGTCAGTTTGAATGTTTCAGGGGGATCTCAACACATGTACATATTTCCAGTGAAACGTAGGTGTTGAATTTTTTGGTGGGCTGCAATACTAGGTATGTAGGTATAAGAGAAGTTACAGCCCTAGCAGGTACGGACGAAGCAAGTGTTAACGCCGCATCCATCCATCCATCCCTCTACTCCACTCTGGTGAATTACACGGTATGAAAGCGCAAATCCTCTGCTATTAAGAGCAGGTGTGGTGAGCTTCTATCGACCCATGTGACCACAGGCCAGTCGTGTTCCCACAGGTGCTGTATGCGCTGCAGAGAAGGGACTCTTCTTCATTTCCCGACACCTGCAATTGCCAACGTAATGGAAACAAATGAAACCACGCGAAACAATTAGAGCAATAAAACTGGCGGATCAATGAAACCCTTTGTACATATTTGTCACGGTTTGAAAATCGGAGCCACCTACATTTATTGTTATACCTATTCTGTTATTCTTCATAAAAAGCTTTTTACCACATAACGTAGTATGTAGAAATATTGTACTCCATTCAAACATGTAATATAAAGATTTCATGCTTTGACATTCTCTGAACATAAAAGAAAAGGGGAGCAATGAATGAAAGAAAAAGAAAGAAAAGGAGGGGGGGGGGGGATCAAAGACACTCCGTATCTGTCTGCTAAAGCAAAACTCTTCTTGTTTAACATGTTTAAACATGGATTAGGCCTTTAGACCTGTTCCGAGGCTAATCAAACTACTCTCATTCGGGGTAGTCCGATGTCTCTTCGTGCTAATGGTTTGTAAAATAGTACTTGTTGAGGTAATCTACAAGGTTCCATCCTCTTTCCACTTGCTCTCATATTTTTAATTTCTTTCACGATGTTTTCTTCTCTTATATCTACATTCTGGAGTCGATCTTTTGTACTACATCCAATTAGGACCTTAAAAATCTCATTTGAGATGCCTTCGGTCTTGATTTTTCGTTGGTTTTAATTACTCATGTCTACATGTATATTTTAACGACTGCTTGGATATATTCTATATAATCTTAGTTTAAAATCCTTACTCATACTCCTGCTGAAATGTCTTTTTATACGCCCATTGATTTTATTATGTTGATATGTTCTTCCATTTCTACCTTTCCGTCAATTTCTGGTATATTTGATCCCAAATATTTAAAGGTAGGAGGTCTGACATGGGGTGCACTCAGCCTCGTTAGGTTCCGGGAGGACCAATTGAGGAGCTGCTTGGTGGAGAAGTAGTGGTCCCAGGTCGCAAGGGCTCATAACTGACCAGGAGGGCTCGGGGCGCTGACCAGATCCCACCGTCTAGTACTGCACCCCACCAATGACGCAGAGGTGGTGGACGCTGTGGCTGGGCGGCAAGCCAAGGCCCTTCCTGGGTTGTAGAGCTAGGTTTTTTTTTTTAGTTTTTTAGACACCTGCTAAATTATTTGTTCTTTTAAGATGTTTACCCGAAATTGTTCTTTTCCTATCATAGTCATTGTTTTTGTTCTTTCTCGCAAAATTGCGGTACTGGCGGTGGCGGTGCCGGTGGAACTCAAAACCGAAAATTTGATTGAAGGTAGACAACAATGGACTTAAAATTAGGGCTCAATACTATCAGAAACAAGAATATCAGTTATTGATAATTCCACTGTGCCCCGTAAGTGCTAACGTAACACATAGGGCGCTTATGACCATGTGGTTGAGCGCCCTTAAACCTACATCTCCTCCCTGTTGAACACTAAGAACAAACAACTGATACGTCGAATCGAATCACAACTGCACTGTCCACTGAGACTTTGTAAGTTTATAACTGTCCTGTAAGGCGCTCAGCAGCCTTATATGTTCATTCCGCATACAGTGACAAAGTTTCTGGAAATGAGAAGCTTCTAGAAGACGAATATTCTTGAGGGGCATGCAACGAAGGCTCTGGAGCCCAAAAACGGCACACAATAGTGATTGTTTTCGTATGGCCTATTGACTCATTAACGCAAGGATCGACCAATCTATCTGGGATCTTTTGATGGTCTCCCTCTGTTGCTAAGATGAATACCGGAGTGTATGTTACGACCCAAAGTTCCACTTGATATCTAAAACAATAGTAAAAATGGAAATAGGTGGTAATAGCGAATGCTCTGCCATCTATCCACAGACAGTGAAAGCAGGTTATCTGGGGGTACCTACCCTAATGCCATTATTACTAAGATTGTTTCAAGTGAAGACTGATTTGGTGCTATTATTAAAAGTTTGGGGGCCTTCTAACGCTCTGAAGCAGCAATTTTCGATATTAAGTGTAATCCTGGCGTGCTTTAATGAAGGTGTTTTGGAAAAGCATTGAAATAAAATGTAAGTGCGTGTAATTATACAACACGCACCTTTGCGTGCAAAACTGAGTAAGCGTGCTGCTGTCCATGCGTGCGTGTTGTTCACTGGCGACACAATCGAAGAGGATGTCTTTATCCCCCCATTAGTAGAATTACAGTCTCTATTACTCTTTATCGCCGTTGAGGAAAGAGATACTTCGTAACTCGACTATAGAGGTAGAAATACCAGGGTCGCCTAAGTAATGCACCACATTTATTTCTTCAACAATTATTTATTCTGCATAAGAAAGAATGATGCTTTTTTTAAAATTTCTCCCTTGTGGAAGTCTGAGGAAGCTGGGTCACGGCTATGGAGTGGATGGGTAACACTATCTAACCTGTTTAACGAAAGTCCTCAAACTTGTGTGAGGTCGAGCGTTATCATATTGAAATAAGCATTCACCTGGGTTATTTTGGCACCAACATTGCTTCCTGAGTTTCTTAATGTGTTGACATATGCGTCAGAATTAATGGTGCTGCCCCTTAGCACCACATTAATGAGCATGACACCCTCACAGTTCCAAAACACAGTGATGATGATTTTATGGCCTCATTCTCTGTGCCTGCCCAGCAACCAACAGCACTTCTATCAACTGTGGATGCTCCAGAGACTTCACACAAAACGTTTGTGACTGTTTCCAACAGGTTCCTTTTCCACAGTAACACGCTGCTTGTAACCTACATCACTTACTGACACCACTTTGAAACATTGTTGCAGATACACAATCTGTATGAGGAAATGGAAAGTGGAAAACTTCAAATAATGCATACCTGAAGTTTCAAGTTCATAACATTGTTCTCGGTTTAGGAAAAAATATGGTGCATTGCTTTCTGGGCAACCCTCGTACAAAATATGTAATGTTATATGAAGCACATCCTGAGTTTGTGTGCAAATGCAATAGCTAATTGACAGATACAGTTGTTATTTGAATCCCTAGAATATAGCTTTTTCCAAATTTGATTTTAAACAAGGAGAAAATCGTAAGAAGGATTCAAAATGGTGAGCTTTTTGATGCATTTTCAAATCTTCCGCATATTTTTATATAACTTTCGTGAGTCTCCGCTGGTTGTGAATAGCTTAAAAAGGTTATCGAAAAACCCGCTGCATAGGTAGCCTGTCTCATCATTTGACAGCTACACTTTACACACAGACGTCCCATAATTGGTACAGCGCACTGAAATTGCTGCCGCCCATTGTAGATAAAATGTTTTATTTTAATGAAAAACTTATATGCCTAAGGCACAATTAAAACAGTACTTGGTTGACTAATTTTGAGGTGGATTAAATAATCCCGCGAATTTTCCTTTAGCCATATCTTCGGGTCGTTTGCTTATGTTTCCGAGAAACTGTCTGTCTGTCGTGGCGTTTGCTGTGTGACATCTGGAAACTTGGTTTCCCTCTTCGTCCCTTCGCCAGCCCTTAACGCATGCTAAACTCATCCCATCCTGTAGAGAATGCTGAAAGCAGATTGGTCTTGATCTGATTTTCTGGTACAGTTGTTACATCTTTCGGACATTTCCATCCCATCATCAACGTGGTTGATATTCTAAAGTAGAATACTCGAGCTCAGCTCAAATTTTGTGCATGAATTCACTATATTCTGTGAAATATGTGAAGAAGCTAAAATAAACATTTGTATTTCTCGTTTGTTTCAGGTGAGTGAAGCCTCAGCCAGGAAAGGCACAGGAAGCCGGTCTGGCAAGTATAATTACAATGTTAGAAAACATCCTCATCTAATATTCTCGGTTTCCCGCTTACAGAAAGTCGAAAGCGTTTGAAAGAAACGATTTGCCTATTTCTCTTGAGTCAAAGCTGCCGCCTTTGATATCATTTGAAGCGGAAATAATGAACTGCCTTTAGGCGGGAGTCGCTTTGATCGAGAATTCGCAGTCAGTCGCAAGCGACGGTCCAGCGATTTAAAGCGCCAAAATCTGATAGAGGAATTTGAACAGCAGTTTGCTTTGCGTTACCGTGCCAACGTCTTTGAAACCTGATTCAAGGCTCCTTCAAAAACAGACACAGGCCATATGTAGGAATGGTGATAAAGGAGGCTGTTTTATTTCTTGGCCGTGTAAAACATTCCCCCAGTTTCCAATAAAGCCTTTTGTTCTTCTCTAGCAAGCTAGACCAACTATTGCATCCCAACCAGTAAATTCAATATCAAGATTTTCCTTTCCCTACGGTACCTAGTACCTACGCACTACGTGTCTTGAATCACTGCTCGCATTTGCATGCATACGCGCAAATACAACTGCGAGTGGTGATTTAAGACAGTCTATTGGTGTGTCCGACTGACGATACCATATCGAACAGACTATCAATAAACTCAGCTGCATATTGGAAATATCGATTTGTATAAACCGCGCAGCAACACGACGTGGGACTTAGACATATTGTGCTCTTCTAATGCGCTCAATTTTTGCCACAGATTGACTGGAGACAGTCATGTCTGTGCACTCGCAAGATTTTCTTTTATTGATAGTTAATTTGAAATAATGAAAGTCAAGATCGTGAAAAAGTATTGTGCCGTACATTTGTGCGTGAAATGCACAACAAAATCTAACTCGACTTGGTCTCTTCAAGTTATTCCTTACTTCTGTAATAATGGAATTCCGGTACTCATATCGTAAATATTTACTATTCCCTTAGTTATATGTATGATACGTTTATGAATTTTTATGGACACTTTCACGTGGCCGCATGAATGTAATATTATGTCTGTATGAAGCGATAATAAATGCAACAATGAGACGATGTAGAGTTGTGACAGTGTGACCGACCGACCGACCGACCGACCGCTCGTGTGCGCTGCCAACTGAGTTTTAATCCAACATAATCCTGGGACAATGCAAACACCACGGCTGGTGATGGATGATCTGCCCTGCCTATCCCATCAAGTGTGAACGAACGTGCCAATGGATGGCTGCCCACCACCACTGGAGTGAAAAAGCGAGCGAACGAGCGAGCGAGCGAGGTGGAAATGTTGAGTACGGAAGTCCTATAAAGGTGAGCATTAACTGAGCGCAAATATCCCAGACCCTTTCCCGCAAAGGTCATACACGCCTGGTTCGCCTGATTCGGTTTAGCTTGTGCACTACTATTTCTCTACTACTTCTGCTAGAGAGTAAGTGGATGAATGATAGATAAGACACAGACGGATGGATGAATGGACGGACGGGTAGCGTGGATAGATACATAGACAAGGTACGGAGGGACAGGACCTATGAAATATTTTGTACTTACGCCCCTGGCGCCCCCCGAAATGGTGGTCGGGCTTTGCGAGACAGTAGAGGGCAAGGTCCCTAACGACTGTACCAGGTGAGTCAGCCGCCCCTTATTTTTTGGAAGGTAGGCCATCCATCAAACGCCATATGTGCTTTAGTCCAATTTTGCGCTTACTAAATGCATTATTTGACGTTCTTAGACAGATGAATGCGCAAAATTTAGAGGAAGAGCTTTTTAAGGGACAGAACGTACCATTTGGTTAATATCACGAAAAGCTTTTTGAGATAAATTGTGTTTTTTTACGAGATTTAGTTTTTTGGCCTTACGGTGATAAGTGATAACTAAGTCATGGAGTTTGACGCCCGTTCTTGCTACACATGGCATCACAGGCGGTGTGCACTTATAATACAGGCAATGAAATTATATTTGGGAAGGAAACATTCCTGGTCTAAGTTCAGGGCGCCTCTCTAGTTGAGGAAACTGAGCAAAACAGGGGGGAGGGGACCTCAAGTGAGGGAGGAGGACCCTGGCGAGATTCAACCCTAGGTCTTCCGAATGCGACTCTCACATGTTACCACGAAGGCATCGGTTTAGCAGTTATGCAAGTCATCCAGGATGAAGAACCATTTTAGAGTTAAAAAAAAAAAAAGAAAAAAAAAACAAAAAAAAAAAGAAAAAAAAACGAAATATTTTCCATGTAAATTGTAAATACTGGTTTAAGATGTGTAAATCTTCGTATTGAATCCTTTGTCCTTTTCTAAACGTCCTGACCTCAGAACTTGAATTTCCGGTGACATTCTGTTATCGAATTTTTGGATGGAACATAGTTACTACTAACTATGCCTAAGAGGTATCAGTTCCAACTAACATTTCTGTGCACCAGTAGTTACTCGATTAGCCGTCCAAATCAAGTTTATATTCAGTGTTAAGTTATGCTTTGTAATGGAAGGCATTTGACAGGGTTTCTCTGTGTTGACTGCTCACGAGGTTTCCGCATGCCCAAGTTGCAATCGGATTGTCACCGATCAAAAATGAGCTGTCCTTATGGCACTCGGACATGGTCATATTGACCTCTAGTTCAGCCACGCCACACATATACCTACCTACAGTACGTTTCAAACTTCCGCTACAGTCAAATGGTGATGTGTGCAGTCACTCTTGTACAAACGGATATTGAAAATGTTCATTCTTGTACCTACTTCATGTTAAATGGGATACGCTTTAGCACAAATACTCTTATTACTAGGGCTCGGAGTTTTACGTGCTATAAACTTGGGCAGTATTTATTTTTTACTAGTTAAAATACCTGCCGTTGCCCCTGATCTGACAGTTTTATCCCTACAACTTTTAGATTTAGGTTGGGTATCATAAAGAACACAAAATAAATAAATAAAAACATCAGGAAAAAACTGTGCAGAATACTATTGGACGACCCCAAATACCACAGGAAGAAAAGCAAGTAGAGAAAACCGTGTGAGTATAAAACGTTGCATTTCTATTTCAATCATAGAAAGGTGTATGAATTGTATGTTGAAGGGCAACTACAGAAATATATGTGTATGTGTATAAGAAAACCGAGTAAAGAAAATCATGCGAAAGTAATATATTGCATAGTAAAATGCATAAAAACCGTCTTGAATAAAAAGGTTAAATGTGCCAATTTTCATAGTGATTGGTCAACCCTGTTGGAGTTCAACAACTTCCATATATGTGTAGATCGCATGAATTGTAAGTTGAAGAGCGAGTAGAGAAGAAGATCTGAATGTGTTACGTAAAAGAAAAACGTATAGAGAAAATCGTAGGAATGTAATACGTTGCATTTCTATTTCAATAATAGAAAATTTTATGAATTATGTTAAAACTTCGAATACAGAAAGAAATGTGATCGGGTTGGTAAAAGGAAAGTGAGTAGAAAAAACAGTGTGAATGTAATATGTTGCATTTCTACTACAATCATAGAAAATTGTATGAATTGTGTGTTGAAGGTCGAGTAGAGGATAAGTGAATATCTCACGCAAAACAAAAGGGTGCTGAGAGAACCATGTGAATGTTATGTTGTATAGTAAAATTCGATAGCATAAATATCTCCCCCGTGAAAAAAATACATATAGGTGCTGAATTTCGCGGTGATCGGTCAAGTGGTTTAGGAGATTAGCGGTTATGTACATAAAACAGTTTTTCTCCGTTTGAATGGAACAAAGAAAAATGTGGTTTCTGTGTGCAATTTTACTCTTCATAAGAACCTTCCTCGGAGCTAAAGGAATATTTGGAAAAAAAAATGGCTAATTGGTCCAGCCATTTCCGAGTTTTGCGCTTAGCAAGACATTTAGCCATTCGTTTTTATTATATAGTTGTGCTGAAAATGTAAAAATATGTGGCCTTCTAGGATCTGAATGGCTGAGCTAATATAAATGTGCGTGGTACTCACCAGATATTATTCCTGCACTGACTTATAGTTTACAGCCACATGCTTCTTTAAGTTTCCCATCCCAAATGCTGGCGATTGTCATGAAGAATGGACACTGAACTTCGACTGTTTGTTACTTGTGAGCGATGCAGGGTTTTAGCATCACAACTAAAAAATACCCTTAAATTCCGCAGCATATTGTTGCACATGGTAACTTGCACTGCTTGTCACTCTGGGCATATTTATTCCACAGTGAACTCAAAACTGTCCATATGTTTCTCCCCAAAACAACTAGAAAGGTGAAGGGATAATATAGCTGCCATCCGTTATTCCAATAAAGAATAACGTATTATGGCATCTGGCCTATGTATTTGAGTGTTGAAGAAGTTGGATGGTGACATTATTAAAAATAGTTCGGTTGTTGCTTTTATGCGACTATGTGTGACTATGTAAAATTTATTTTTAAAAAATCTTGATGTGTTACACTCACTGTCTACTCTTTAGAGCCATTTTCCAGAAGCTCAGAATTTTCGAAAAATATTCCATGTAAAGGGTAGTTTTGGGTGGAGAAATTTTCTTCAAAATCTTCGTGTGGCAACCTTAAACGATGTTAAACTTACATACGAACTTTGGTTTTTAACCGATTTTTCGTTTTAGTTATGCTGTTCAGACACACACCTTTAAAAAAAAATGTTTTTTTTATTCAGGGGACCTCAAAACATATTTCCGGTGAAACTTCGAGATCGCATTTTTGCGATACTTATTATACGTAGTAGAGAAAGTAAAAACGTTTCCTTTATGTGATTTTTGTGTATTTTATGTGAATATCAGCAAATATTTGTTTACATAAAAATCAGAAAATATGGGTTCTCATGTGCAATAAAACTTAAAATATTTGCTCCAGTGATAAAATCGAGAACATTAATCTCTGTTTCAAGTTCATATAAGGATGCAAACAGAATATGTATTTAACTAAAAATCCGAGCCCTGCTTATTACATTATTGAAGCAAGTCAGCAAGTTATTTGCCCATTGCCAAATTTGGCAAAGGTTAAAAAAAAAAAAAATATAAGCAAGTTTATAAAAACTATAAAAATAAGCGATAGTGGTTAAAAAGTTATGTGTTTATAGCACATCGTTTGTTCTTCTTTCTTTCTTTTTCTTTTCTTTTTCTACACATAATCACTGTGCACTTACATGAACTAAGTTACTATTCTTCTAAACTTACGTCTGTAGGTTAATGTAGATGCATAAACCGCTATGAGTTGTAGTTTTAATGATCACAGTGAATAATAAAGATAAATATGTGTTAGCTAACTATGGGAGTTAGAACAATAAATTGAATTTAGTGTGTTGTGGAAGCTAAAGCAGATGGTGCTGCGGGAATGTGCTATCATGGCATACCAAGGGATTCTTAACGATCTCATTTTTTTCTCTCTCTCTTTCGCCTCGTAATTGCCGGGATGACGTCATGTTGGCTCTGTGAATTAAGACACGGTTTGATAATGGCACTTCCTCGAAGAGATGCGCTATCCATTACGCAATGTTAATTGGTTCAAAAATGTTGTAATGGTAAAACCGATGCCAGGATGCCTTTCGTATGCTGCGTACTTCTGTAGGGTAAACCTTCATGGCATGAAATCTCAGACAAATACAGGATGTAAAGATACAACCTAGGGCGTGTTTTCCATGGAAGCAAATGTAGCATTGCTTCATCTTTAATTATTAGTAACATATTTAAATTTTTATTCGTCGTCCTTGTGGAAAATTTAGCGACATTTTCAACACCGCGTCAAATTGCTATTTATTTTGCACTTTTGGAATTAGCACTTCGACCGAAAGGCGAGCTTTTGTGCCCCCGGGAGGATGGGTGAGGTGAATGGACCCTAAGCGTGGCCGGAAGGTGACCACGACAGGACAGAGGACAGGGTCTCTACATTTTCCCAGTTGGAAGCACCCCACCGGAGGCTGGCTCAGCTCGGTTCCTCTCCCACCCCTTCGGGTTCGTACTCCCAAGGGGGGTGTGAGACTCAGAAACCCTTCTGGATTGTACCATTCCATTGGGTGGTGGGGGGGGGGGGTGGAAACCAGTAGGCTCGCCTTCCAATCTGGGGAGGACAAGAACTCCAGAGCGCATTTGTTCCCCCTGCGGTACTGCTGCGACGATACTCGCCGACGCTTCCAACCCTGAAATAAACCTAACAGGATGAAGAGTGAAATGAAGTTATTAATGTAACGAAATGGAGGAGCAGAAAAGTCGGGGGATATGGAAAACCTTCCCAGCTTTCGCCTGGCGACCCGGGGAAATGTTCGAAAAAAACCCATGGTTCGGCCACGGGGACCGAACCCGCGAACTCCTAAATGCGCGCCACAGACGTTACCACCTGAGCCATCTCGCTCGGTCGGTCAAGGTGGCTCAGTTGGTTAGACGCTGGCCTACTGATCCCAAGGTCGCGGGTTCATATCCTCCCAGACCGATGGTTTTTAAGTGTGCCAGATTTACTGGCATGTAAAAGAACTCCTGCGGGACAAAAATGCGGCACACCGGCGACACTGATGTGATGCTGGCAATTGGCAACGTCGTTAAACAACAAAATAATTTAATTTAATTTGTAGCGCTCGGTAATAATTGTATTACTACTACTACTGCTGCTACTAATGATAGCCATCGGGAAAGAGCTGCGCACAAGGAATGCAGTGACACAGTAGGGAGGTCTGTTCGTTCCCTTGCAAGGGCCAGGCTTCTCCATCAGCTGTTATTGATATCACCGTCGGTTCCCTGCTAACAATAGGCCTTCTTGTGTTCTGCCAAATGAGATACGAGTAATTCAGTGGCAGCACGTATCTGATTTAAAGCAGTTAGGCGTGTGCTTAGACGAATATTGCGGCCAACGTTTACTCCTGAATGAGCTGAAGTTAATGTTTGGTGACCTGTTTGTGCACATTAGCTGTCACATCTAATAATGTGCGGAAACTAGACAGCCTTGGCCGTGGTCTCGCCCACCAGCTCCTCTATTGAACACGTCGCTCTGATTTACTAGCTCCCGCATATTGCGAGCATAGATGTGCCTGCTATCTAATCACGAGGCTTTCCCTAACCACGCTTATACCAAGCAGCTATAGCAACTTCTAAGAGCTAAAGCCATGAAGAGCGAGTAGGGAGGAACATGTGAATGTGTTACGTAAAGGAGAAGCGAGTAGAAAAAACCGTGTGAACATAATGCGTTGCATTTCTTACTGTACCTCTTCGTTCTGGATGATTTTTGCATAAGTGGTAAAGAGTAAGCTTACTAAATAAAATCTCGTTAAACAACAATGTATGTCACTTTTTTTCTTTTCAATAAACCATTTCCATGATATTCTTTCTTATTTGTCTGAATTTGCCAATAATTTTCCTTTTTTTTTTTTCAAATAGGAACATGTTATTTTCTTTATCTCTTGGCCTTACAAAGAGATAGCGATTTTGAAGGCATCGCGTAGCAATCAGCTCTTAAAACATTTCACTATCACTTAAAGTCTACTGTATTTCCATATTCCCCTTACACCTACAAGAAAATTAGCAATAAGATAATTTCTGAAAATGCTTATGTCGATTAAAATGAAGTAGAGAAATAAGCATTTGTAAGAATAGCGTGTTTACCGATTGACTTGTTAAACGTAAGCAGTACCAAAGAAGCCACTAATGAGCAGATGTTTAGCGCATAAGATTATGAGACGCAACGTAGATATAACCAACCCGCCACTGCAACACAATGCACAGCTGCAGGTTAAAGATAGGCAAATTCCAAGTATAGTGGAAGGAGGTAAACCCAAACTCCCCTCTTCACAAACGTTGGACATATCTGTGTTAGAGCCACGGGAGCTGACTGTCGTTCACAAATGACCTCAAATAGTAAGGTTACCCTAATATGTTTCCTTTTGTGCTAGTTATGGTTAAGAGAGACCATTGCATTAGGTTCCGGGAGCTGCTGGTGCTGTGAAATGTATGTAGTATAAACAATGTCTGTGAATATACCGACCGAGCGACCTCTCTCTGTTGTGACTGGCTACGTCACCGCAAATGATACGTACAAATTGAGTTAGAGTAGAACTTTAATAGCCCAGAAGTTATTCTCTGTTGCCTCTCTGCCTCGCTGAAGGCGGTCAGGCGCCTCCTATTCCGAGACAACTTGCAAGAAGATAAAGTAGGCTGCTGACTATATTTTCATTTCCCCTAAATGAATTTACTTGTACACTCAGTTCCGTTCAGACCGTGACCGCAGCTTCGGGAGGTGTTTACCTTTTCGCTCGTCGTGTTTTACGTTATTCACATGCTAGTAGGTACATACATATATAACTTTGAGTTATCCCTCCAAATGGCTTCCCACCAACTCTTCCCCGATGCACCTCCGCAGTATTTTCATTCATCGCGTCAGTTAACGGATGCTGGGACAGAATTTTATAACTTTTTTAATTTTAAAGCTTTAACTCAAATCATTTCTCAGAATAATACAGTTAAATATTTTTAATTAGTGAAAAAATGCAATTTGCTAAATTTACCTTGTGTATTCACATTTTTCAGGAAGCACGGAAGTGGCGTTCTGTGATTCTTAAGTAAAATGAAAATGAGTGGAAACGCCTATGTGATTGAAGTTCCGTTTCTGATGCTCCACTTATAGACTACATTTAACATCTAAGATTATATAAGTATTGTTACCTTTGGAACAATTAACCCTTAGCGCAACATCCCTTCGCGGGCCAAGACTTACCGCCCGGTCGCTGCGTCTCCCACCTCAGCCCACTATAGGCGTCATGAGTGGGGTGCAGAACTGGAGGGTGGGACGTGGCTAGCAGCTTTCGCCACCTGTGTGCAACAATTGCTCATCGATAATAAAGTTCTCTCCTATACACTTGTTTTTTTTATCCTGGTTAACCTATTACATTAAATTCACACAGACTGGCACTCGCATTCATATTTCTATACTCCAGATGGCATGGGGAATAATTCTGGCTAAGGAAAAGTTCCCACCCTTCAGCTGGGAATCGAACCCGGTACCTCTGGATTTGAAGATTAGTTTGCTAATCACCAGGCTACAGAGGCAGTCATTGAAGTTAATTACTTGTAGAGAAATACATTTTTCTTTGTAAAGTTGTTGGTGTTAAAATTCCATTTGTTTTCAGCATTATTTTTTTTTTTTTTTGTAAACCAACGAATAAAGCGATCAAATTGCATATTTAAATCTTCAGACACCAACGCAAGAGGTAAAATAGTGAAGCAGCTCTTGCACAACGAAAATCTCAATATGCTTAACGATACCTCACAAACTCACTTCAGTACAGCCAACGGTACTTCCAGTGCAATCGACTTAACATTAATCACTCCTGATATCCAAGATAAATTTGAATGGACAGTCGCCAAGCAATTACATGGCAGTGACCATTTCCCAATTTTATTAACTAATGCAAATAACATTCCTTTAAGTTTTAACTGTCAGCCACGATGGAATTTAAAATGCGCAAACTGGAACAAGTTCAGAGCACACGTCTCTGACAATTTATCCTATCTAACATCCCCCATGAATTTCAGTCAGTCAGATACTGACAAACTAGTAAACTCGTTTGCAGAAGTGATTTTCAATTCCGCCGAGGTCACTATTCCTAGGATATACCCTGTTTCTAGGAAGACTGTATGTTGGTGGAACGAAGAATGTAAAACAGCGATAGCATTAAAAAATAAAGCCTATTATAAATACAAAAGGCAACCTACCCCCACACACAAAATCGAGTTTCAAAAAGCCAGAGCTAAAGCACGTCAAGTAGTAAAGCACAGCAAGAAAGAGTCCTGGCTAACATTCGTGTCCACTGTAAACAGAAAAACCCCGTCACGAGTGGTATGGCAAAAAATTCGCAAAATACGGGGATCTTACGATGGAACACATAATATAGTTTTCCACAATTATACAACAAACACTACAAGTACTGACCCCCAAACCATAGCAAACATACTGGCGCATACTTTTGCAGAGGCCTCAAGAGAAGAAGCTTGCGAAAGCAAGGTGACCCACTGCTACCAACCTGACGAAAATAACCAAGAAAACTACAATGATAACATTACTTTCACAGAATTCATGGAGGCACTTGAAAAGAGTAAATGCTCCAGCCCTGGGCCGGATAACATTCCTTACATAATGTTAAAATCCTTACCGCAAGATGGACTGGTTTACTTTCACGAAATCCTTAATTATATATGGAACTCAAGAACTTTTCCTAAACAGTGGCGCACAGCAACTATAGTACCCATCCCCAAACCAAACAAAGATCTTACTTCACCTGAAAGTTTCAGACCTATAGCCCTCACCTGCTCTATGTGTAAAATACTTGAAAAAATTATAAATAACCGATTGCGTTGGAAACTAGAGAAAATGCAGTTCTTCACCGAACTTCAAAATGGTTTCCGCCAGTTTCGATCCACCACTGACCATCTTTTAATACTTGATTCTGAAATAAAAGCTGCATTTACACAGAAACAACATCTCATGGCAATAAGCCTAGATATAGAAAAAGCGTATGATAAAATTTCACGAGCTTACATACTCAAAACAATACGTAACATCGGTATCCGTGGTAATTTGTATCACTTTATTGACAACTTCCTTCAGGAATGGAAAATTAAAGTTCGCTACAAAGGAACCATGTCAAAAGAAGAATCCATTAATAGAGGTGTTCCACAGGGATCAGTAATCAGTGTCACACTATTTCTCATAGCTATCAACAGTATAGTAAGCAGTATTACACCACCTGTAAAAGGTATACTATTTGCAGATGACCTAACTATCTTTTGTAAGGGGAAAAACCCCTCTACTACTGCAACACTTCTTCAAGAAACACTGGAAAATCTGCACACTTGGACTAATCATGCTGGTCTTAACTTGTCATATCATAAATCGAAATGCATATGCTTCTCCAAATCACCATGTAAAGTCCCAAACCCCACAATCTGCGTGGATAACAAGCTAATCGACTCAGTGAAGACTATCAAAATTTTAGGTTTAACGTTTGATGCAACTCTAAGCTGGAAACATCACATTGATGATATGAGAAATGAATGCCTCAGAAGATTAAATGTACTAAAAACCCTAAGCTGCAAAAACTGGGGTTTTGATCTCAGTACCCTCATACGAACGTATCAAGCTCTCATTAGAAGTAAACTCGACTATGGAGCCCAGATCTACAATACAGCTAAATCTTCAGTTTTAAAGAAACTAGATACAATTCAAACAGCAGCTCCAAGAATATGCTTGGGAGCTTACAGAACCAGCCCTGTTTCTGCCTTAACAATGGAAACCGACGAACCACCATTGAACGTCCGCAGAACAGATGTGAGCCTAAAATTCGCCCTTAAAACTTTAGCAAGACCCGAATCAATGATCTACCAGTACGTCCTCCCAGAAACGTCCAACCAACGTTTACAGGCTAATTCACAAAAAGAAATGTCATTTAAATCTAAAATAAGCAAATGCATTGAAGAATATAACATAGAAGTTCCTGCCATAATGCCCAGAAAGTTTCATTGTCTACCACCTTGGAGAATACCAACTGCTCAACTAAATTTGAATATTACAGCTTACCATAAATCCCATACAGATGCATCTTGCTATAAACAGCTGTTTCAAGAAATAACAAATGCCTACCCTAACCATACATTTATCTACACTGATGGTTCCAAAACGGACAGCGACAATGGATGTGCCATAATTACCCCAGATAAGAAACTTCAGCTGAAACTCCCTAAATATTATTCCATATTCTCCTGCGAACTTTCTGCACTTAAGCAAGCTTTAACATACATCATCCAATCTAGTGAGAGTAAATTTCTTATAATTTCTGATTCATTAAGCTCTCTCCAAAGTCTCAGAGATCGTTCAACTGACCTCCAACTGCTTCAAGATATCCACAGTCTTTATTCCATTGCTCTAAATAAAAAGAAAATAGTTACTTTAATTTGGGTCCCTTCACACTGCGGCATTAAGGGCAATGAAGAAGCGGACAAAGCTGCTAAAGAAGCAAGTCGGTTAACAGACACACATGAACAGCAAGCAGTACCTTACCGTGATATTACAAAGTACTTCTCCAAACTAATAAAAACAAGATGGAAACAGGCCTGGAATCAATCGCCTCCAGAAAAACTACACATGGTAAGGAAAGGAGACACCAATTCTTCCCCTGTCTATTCTCTTAGCAGGAAAGAGCAGGTGATTATCTCACGTCTCCGCATTGGTCATACAAGGTTAACCCACTCATACCTCCTCAGCAAAGGCCAGCCACCACAATGTGAAGTCTGCAACACCCGCCTCACAGTAAAACATCTCCTCACAGAATGCAAGCAATACGCTACACAACGACAGCTTCATCACATCACTGGAGACTTATCCACCACTCTGAACATGCCATCCAACTGCAGAAGGGTGTTATCATTTCTCAAGGGAACGGGCTTGCATGCGAAAATATAATATGAAAGATACTTGTTGTACTGATTTGATTGTATTCTCATGTTTTTGGTAAAATAATTGTACTAAATTTATTGTATACCGCTGTATTCCATAGAATAGTCGCGATATGACTTAATTGTTAAAGCGACTCTAAATAAATTAAAAAAAAAAAAAAATCTTCAGATAGCACGCTTGGAAAATACATACCCTGAGTATAAACGACGCTGTGAATTGCCAGGATCATATTTGCGCCGCCAAGTTGTTGGAGTTTCGTCCAGGAACTCTTTTATATCCCATTAAATGTACCGACATGGGACTGTCGCTTTTAGGCAGACTTGAAACCTTAGGTCCGGGTTGGATTTGAACCCGCAAGCTTGAGATCAGTAGGCCAGCGCCTAACCAACTGAGTCACCCAGATCGACTAGCACGTTTTGGATTATGAAGGTTCCGGTAGAAGGTATATAAGTTGAACTTGAGTTATGCGTATATCAAGGAAGAGGGAAGATTACTTGCAAATCACAATTAATTACAAATGAGAGTTTAAAAAATCAATAAAGTGGATCTCCGTGTGTAAAATAAATAACAGACATGTAAAAATGTAAAACCAGCGCGACAGCCCACGAAGGGCCAAGGCCTACCGCCCAGCCGCTGCGTCCCCCACCTCTGCCCACTACAGGCGTCATTGGTGAGGTGCAGTACTGGAGGGTGGGACGTGGTCAGCGCCCCGAGCCCTGCCGGGCAGTTATGCGGTTTTCTAGACCTGGGGCCGCTACTTCTTCATCAAGTAGCTCCTCAATTGGTCCCCCAGGGACCTAACGAGGCTGAGTGCACCCCGTGCCAGACCTCCCAGAGGGGATAAAATCCCCCTGCTGGTACCGGGGATCGAACCCGGATCCTCCGCGCCAGAGGCAAGCGAACAAAAACATGTACGAAGAAATATTGAACTTGGTCCTACTTTAAAGAAATCAGTTAATTTTACTTGCTTCACATTTCTTACATTAGGTGCATATACTTCCTTTTGTAACTGATGACTATACATAGCGTGGTACGAGCAATTCCTAAGTCTGAAACAATTTCAGTTTTGGTTTTGTGTGGATTAAGTTCCACCTCTGGTATGAATTTTACTTTCTGATCTGGTATATAACATTTCCTTTTTCTGTTCTCCATGGCTGATTGAAGGCAATTGAGAACTGAAAGACAAAACCGCTGTTAATCATTGAACACCCAATACCGAAAATGTTTATGTTTACTTCTCGTTTGTGGCTACGACATTGTCGCGCCGTAAGCCGCCGGCTCTTCCAGCCAACGTCTTTGTCTTTTGTTTTCGTGGCCGCAAGCCGCTCAGCTTGCGTCTTTGTCAACAGAGATAGTTTCTTTTAAGATTTGCTCAGGATAATTACGTAAAATTGTGTTGTATTTCACTGAAATTTAATACGTATAACAGCGGATTGCGTATAAATGCATTACTTATGAATAAGGTTTTAATAACACGTTTCTAAATTACATATTTGCGTATAAATACGAATTACTTCGAACTGGGTTACGTATAAAACAGGTTCAACTGTACTTTATGTGTATTTGTTCATGAATAAAGCGTGGAAAATACTGTCTACAGCTGCTGAAAACGAAAATGTGCAAATATGCGATATTAAAACGCATTTGTTTCGGGATATGCTGTGCTTCCAAGGAAACTGCAAATATTTTATTTATGTTATTTTGAGACATACTGTAGTTCCTAGGAAAGTGGACATGTGGGTTATTAAGGCAAATGAGATTTCTTTGTAAGCGTACTTACCCATGCGGAGACGGTGCAAACGATTGCAGTTGTAAAAGTGTGTTTTCTCTGCAGTGTTTGTGTTGCTTGGAACAGCATATGAGAAAAGCTTATACATTTTGTGTTAAGACTGTCGAATGTAGCGCTTTCTCAGATATGTGTGTGTATTTTAAGATTCCTAGTTTAGCATTGTAATGTATGTGTTAGTGCAAGGACAAAGATACACACATGTAGATATAATGTTACATTTGTTAATTAGTGTTGTAATGAATGTGTTGGTAAAAGGACAGAGACTTGTTAATAGAGCGCTTAATGTTAAAACTATTGGAATGCTGTTTGAGATTTATCTTAAAGCTAGCTAAAACATCCGGAATATGTCAACAATACGGAAACGCCGTCGGTGGTTGGACTGCTAGCCCTCAGTTCAGATGTCCAGGGCTCGAATCCCGGCTGGTGGGTGGAAGTTTTTCTTTGTGCGGAATCATCTCCCCTCCTCAGTATGAGGGAGATAGAGAGAGAGAGCATGATTGTGTGCCTGAATTTAATGCAGTTACCCTAAGTAATACCAGTCATCGTTAAAACGAGTGAACATCGCTGACGAACAATTAGATTGTGATTACTAACACTGATCCAAGCGCCAAAGCGGATTTAGGGCTGACGCAAAATTTAATGGCGGGTGGCTCAACACAAAATCCGACATGACAAGCCTTGCTGTCTTGTGTACTTAATCACGCTGTAAAGCGGGTGATATAAATACATTTACACAATACAAAATAGAATAGTAATGGCCAGGTTGCAGCCGCCATTAAATTTTATGTCTGCCATAGTGAGATTATCGCGTCGCTGATTCTGGAAAAGTCTATTCTAGTTTAGCAAAAAACATCCAAGTAGTACTTCCAATAGATGCTACCATCTAACAGTAGTTTTAAAGGTAGGTTTAATACGGAGAGGGGTTATCAGAAAACGACTATCTTACTTTGTGATTTTGGAGCTTGCATCGCTGGTGCTAATCAAAGTCCAATTGTTCCAAAGGTAAAATGTCGCCAGTATGACGCTACCTACGTGTTAAAAGGAACAAAAAGAAAGAAAAAACGGGAAAAGAAACCTAAACCCCTCTAAAACCGAAAACAATTTTTGGAACATGTCACTTCGTCTTCAACGTTTCACTGCACTTCGGGTTCTTAATGACCTAGTTGTCGACGAGCCCTTAAACACTACCCACTCAGGTACTGCTCTTTGTGTTCCTAGTGCACAGTTATTGCCCCAGTTAACTGAACCAGTTGTTTCAAATATTATCTAGTTGGTCCGGGACTTCTAAGCAATCCTGTGTAATGAACAGAATGTAATCAACATTTCAGAAGATGCAACTTTCACAACCCTCTGACATTAATTGGAGAATTTGATTAGTAATGAGTAGAAAGGCGAATAAACGTTTGTGAAGGCAAAAGACACCGAAGAGAGTGATTGCAGGAAGGACAGAGGAGGTAAAACAGTGTAGAAGCGAATAAGTTGGCAGTAGCTCGACATTTCAGCGGAGAGAGAGAGAGCTTAATGAAATGTGACATGCCTTTAATAAAAGTAGATTACTCAGGAGTGAGTGAGCGAGCCAGCCGTCAGATTGTGTTGGAAAACGTCCGACCGACCGCCTGTGCCCTTCGGCTGCTTACGTCCTAAGTTCGCCCTCCCTCCCTCCCACAGCAAAAAGTGTTCCATAAAGGTGAAGAAGGTACAAAACCTTGCTACATTTACAGTACGCATAAACAGAGTTACCAACTCTTGATCACATACGAAAAATCTGATGTGACCAATCACACGACTTTCTCCACTTGCTCTAGTACAGCCTGTCCTTTAAAACGCTTATTCCTCTGTCTACTTCATATTAATTGAGATAAACATTAGTACAAATGGTTTTATTACATATTTACTTGCAGAAGTGTGTTTAATTTAATAATTTCAACAATAAGGTTAACCTGGACACATACCTCTGTTGTAATTCGTTTCAATACTTCTCGAAATTAAAATGTTCAACATTTTTATCTTTTTTCAACTCCAAGGAAGTGCTCTAGAATGATGTGAACAAGCAACTATGGTCTTAAAACAAATCACAAAAACTCTGATGCCATTAGAAAGAATTCAGGTGGTAAAAAGAAGAATTTCAAGATTCATAACTTTTTAAACAGACAGTTTATAATAATAAAACATTAATTAATAATAAATAATACTCTTATAGTAATAAATTTGCATGATACAGATGATTTCCTGAGCTAAAAGAAATAAACGAAAACATTTCAGACACGTGCATGAATGGAATATAATGGCAAAATATTAAAAGATCCCTTTGAATTGTTAATGGATATGCAGACTACTTTAAATCAGTTTTTTCAAGCAGCGCTGCTCAATACATTTATTAAGTCAATACGGTATAAGCGCGAACTTGCTTAAGACGAATTCCCGGTTAACGCGAAAAAATTATTGGCCCCGGTAGGAATACATTAATCTTTATGGGAAGTTTTATCGCTCAAATGCGAATTGTTGAGTCGTTTCTAACGTATTGTAGGTCGGCAGCCTGATTATCACTCGAACAATCATCACACACGGTACATTTAAATAAATTCAATAATGTGTGCATTAATATTTAGAAAAGTATTCGATGCCAGGTATTGTTTTAGTCGTAGCCAAATCGAGTTAGAATACTGAATAAAAATCTACAAACGCAGCACGCAAAACATGGCGTAAAGAGTAAAGAGACAGCTATATATGTACCTACAGGTAAAGCTTAAGATTCCAAATCAAGGGTGCTCAACCGCAGGCAAGTTAGGGGAAGTTGAAATCACTTCTTTCCACCCCCTGGGACAGAGTGACGCATTTATCCGTGATTGTTTTGAAGATTACTTTTTTGGCACTATTTACGTTTCAGAAGGTCTTCAGTATTTAATATTTGCTGCAAAAGATGAAGTGCACAGCCTCAACAGACAAGCAAAGTTATTGTCACTTATCTTGCTGCGATACTCACTTTTAATGTAGTTCATTTTTAGAACGTTTGTTCACAGATATAAGTGGAGCCAAAGACTGTCATTAAACCAGATGCAAGCAAACGTAATCTCGGATACGCACAGCAGGACAGAGACCAGAGCATTTTACGGTCGTGGAATTCTGCAATGCAATTTGTTTCATATTTGGCAGCTTGTGTGAAGCCTCACTTCAGAAGTGTAAAATAGTTGGATTTTGGTTTCATATGTTTTAGGTCGTTAAATTGTGAAGAGAATGTGTCGTACGATTGCTAAAAAGTATTTTTCCAGGAGAATAACGTTTATCGTGAACACGGAACGTAAGCAAGTGAAATTGTGTGAATCTGCAACTACCAGTCTTACAAATCAAGCACTTAACTTTGTCTTCATCTTGGAAACAAAAATATTCGTCCTCCCATTGAATTGTATGTACTACTGTATACTCCGCGCCATCCGCCTCTAACTAGCAGGTCTGGTTCTCCTTACCTTGGCCATTGGAGGGGGAAATAACACAAGTAGGGAAGCGAGCATGTGCTCACTTATTGAGCACCCCTGTTCTAGATGAAGTGAACCGTGGCGCAAAGAAAACAGCAATTGCAGATCAGTTTGGAGTTCCCAAAAACTGTGTAAAACTAACGAACATATTCGAGAAACACTATGCACTGTGCTTTGTGTTGTCATTTTACTCGGGCAATGACGTCACGCTCTGCCCGTGTGGCAGATAACTTGCGATTGCCTCATTTCGCGATAGCTGTATTAAGGTTCAAGTCTAATAATGAAAATTGTAATTAGGCTTACGCCTCTTATGCTCATAATAAATGAATAATTAAATAAATAAAAACTACCATGATAGGTGCAGTACTTTCCTCATCGTGAAAGGCAGGTTTAAACCGAATAATTCTCTCATTTATTTGTTGATAAGACTTTACACGCATTCCAGTTGTATTAACTCCATTGCGTAATACATTCAACTCGTACGGTAATTATAATGAAATATGACAATTATATTGAGACATATTAAGATATCATGTCAAATAAGGAAGTCGTTACGAGGCAAAGTTATGTGTATGGAATAGACTTTGGAGCTCATTTGTCAATATTATACGTACTGAGAGCGAGCAGTACTACTACCATAAGTGGATACGTCAAGGTAAATAAAATTCAGAGAATGTACAAACTTCAGAACTTTGGCCCGGTAAATTCTTTCGCCCGATTCCCTAACAAATCGAACGTAATGCTTAGATTCCCGGAAAATTCACGATTCGAGAATTCACTGAAAAGTGCATAAAAAGCGTTTGTAAGGCTCTAGAAGATGTGTGGAGTGGTTTTCCACTTGCGACTTATTTGCGAAAACGCAAACTTTTCGAAAATTATGATTTACTGATAAAAATAAAGCACATTTCAAACCAATGTAAATTGAATACCTGATTGTCTACATGGCAGTTTCCATTTCCGTACACCCAGAGATAGAAAAAGCTGCTGTGTTACATGCATACGCCTTTCTCTACCCATTCTTCCATGAGCTGCTCTTAGAAATGCTTATTCTTCTATCTACTTCATTTTAACCGAAGTAAGCATTTGTGGAAATTGTTTTATTACGTGTGTCCTTGAAGATACTGTGGGAATACAGTAGGCGTAAGCGATAGTCAAATCTTGTAAGAGCCGGTCGCTATGAGATGGTTTTGAATCTCCATCCTCTCCATCCTCACAAGGAAACAACTGAATAGCGACTTCCCACTTAAAATATAAGTATTTGAAGGTGGTAGAGAAACTAAAAAAGACCATGTGAAAAAAAATTCCATTGTTAAAGTAACTAATAAACCAAAATATATTTTCTTTTAGAATGCCCGCAAAACAAACATTGTTTTGAGGCATGCTTTGTAGGTTAGTCTGTAAGCATTAATCTTGCAACCAGAATGATAATAAATCTCTCCTCACATTGCATTATTCTCCTGAGAATTTCTGTTTTGCACTCTGCGCCAATATTCTTTTATCTGGAAATCCATTCTCATCGTTTCGCTTCTTTTGCATGGCTTCTCTTAAGATTCCAATCTCGCAGAGGCTTTCTTTGTTTGGTATTCCATTTCCGTAGCAACTGGAGTCATCTCCGTTGCCTTCAGTTCTACGTACCCGTGTTTCTTCCGAAACATGTATTCTCACAATCTCAAACTGCTTAAGTATACATTTCAAATGCTGCAATTGATACAAGCTCTACTTGTGCATTAAATTACAAACCTTCTGTTCCTGCATTTAGGGAATGCTACAGTAACATTTACTAAATATTTCAGATTGTCTCCGCTTTAATAGGGCAGAAAAATCTATTTCCTCCCAAACATTCAATATCGGGATTTCACCGGAAATACACTTTTGGCGTCTCGGAATAAAAAAGAATAGGGAAAGCACCGTGAAAACAGGCAGAGTCTGTGAAGGGCTTAATCAAAAATTAAGTGCCAGATAAATATTGAATTTGAGTACAAATATTAAATAGAGAAAGAAACCACTCCAAACAACCATTTAAATGGACAAATCTTGTTATTTGTGATTGTTTAAAAATTTTGGTTAAAATGCCACCAATAGTTTAGAATAGAAAGGTACAATCAGACTGGAAAAATTCAATGCTATAGCCGGAATTTGAACCAAGGATCTTCCGGTTTCCGTCCGGTTGCTCTAACCACTGAGCTACCACGGCAACATGTTTGTACGACACCAAATTCTCCAACTGACGCACATGTTCCCAGTAAACCACAATGAGATCTCAAATTCATATGAGATAACATACGCTAATGGCGACTTACAAACGTCCCGGAAGACACGTGATTCAAATTCCAGCTAAGGCGTTGAATTCTAGCTTTCCATTCTTGTCCTACACCGGCTAGTGTGAAAGAGCAGTTGCCATTTGCTTAGGATTTTTCTATGAGAAATAAAATGTATACCTTAAATTTTCTGCGAATAGGCTATGAAATTCGCTTCGTTCTGAATGACTCTGGTACATTTTGTACGACTGATAAAATATGAGAGATGCACAAACACTTATTGCAAAGAAAAGCATATCTAGTTAAAACACACCATTGGCCTTCACTCTGTCTGCGGAGTGTGGAGCTCTCGTTCCCAGCCAGGGATCGATTCCACTCATGGGGCTGCTGATTTTGAGTCCTGGGTGTAGGCCTGTGTCGACTCAGCATCATGAAAAGGTGTTATAGGCAGCGACTCCGGTCAAGAAATCCGGCTGGGGGATGCGTAATGCTAGCCAAATCACTTCCCCATATTGGTTGGAAGATTGTCCACGCGACAGTCCTAGGTTCATCAGGGCTGTAGTGGCACACGATTATTATGAAAACACGCTTTTAATGTTACATTTATTTTGTAGCATTAACCTTTTCTAACATATTTGTTATTATATTTTCAAGTACTTCCTATACCTACTTCTAAGTGCTAAAGTCATTCGTGGGGCAAATTCCGCGAAAGTCTTAAAATTAATCAAGGGTAAATGGTAGATAAATAGTGTGGAGCATGAATAGACGCTTTTATTGCTGTTTTCTATAAGACAGCAAGCAGTTTTCAGTAATAGAGAGGGACAAGGATTTCAGCTATGCGCTCTTATCACTCCCACCAAACCTTCAGGAGGAGGGGATGAGGTTATAAGAGTAAGAAGGGCGGTCATATCGATGGTGGCAGGTGCATTGCAGCGGAGTCCCGAAACTTTGCCAGATTGATGATCCGCTGAAGGCATCAAGTCAGAGAACTTAAAGTTCGTTTGTCAAAGCACACACGCCGAACATCTCCCTCCACTGCAAAAGGAGAGGGAATGAGGGACAGGGCATATCATGGTAATATATAATCCACCCAACACGACATGACCAAACGGGAATCGAACCCGGGTTTGCTGAATGCCAGCCTTAGACGGTAAGAAGGTACCGCCTGAGCCATTTCGCTCTGTGTGCATCTGGAAGAACCGTCTCTGATTCGAGTGACTTGACGCACTTCGCTGTAAATACACAATCAACGTCCAATCAGGCAGCAGGAAGAAGCAAGACCAAGGTGGGGGAAGTTACCTTCCAGGTATCTTCAAATGTCGAATATCGCAACAAAAGAGTCACAAACAGGTCATCAGTGCGTGAAAAATGAAAGAAGGAAAAGAGATAAGCTTGTGTAAAGGAAGAAAGCACGAAATTAGCAGCGAAAAATACGAGGAACTGATGTAGAAAATATCTTTACAAGTGATGAATACCCTGAAAACATAAAGAAAGTGAAAGGTAGAAAGAGAGTGGGGTGGGGGTTGTGTGTCTTAAAGCTCAGAACTAGCAAGCAATATATCAATATGAGATACGCTCTTGGACTGGGTTTAAATCATACTGTTGCTTTGGAAAACATAAAACTTCACTTTTTGCTAGAGAATTATTAATGGTGCCCGTAACAGTTGCAGTGGTGTTATTCAATAAAGCACTTTCTAACAGCAACACCTTCGTACTGTCCCGTAAAACTACGGGAGGGCTGGCTTTTACGACTTCGCCACTCTGTGGGCAGATTTGAAGTATTGCACGAACGTGACAAAGCATTAAATTATATTGCTTCATATTGTGGCTTAAGAATGTACCGCGCTAATGTGATATAATAAACCACAGCTTATTGATGATACATGGAATGAAGTTGGAGCACCGGTGGAATGAGATGGCGGGGGAAACCGGAGAACCCGGAGGAAACCCGCCCCAGCGCCGCCTTGTCTACGACAAATCCTACATGCTGTCGCTGGGATCGAACCTGGGCCGCTTTGGTGAGAGGCCAGTAGTCCAACTACTCGGCCATGGCGCGGCCATGCGCTGTTTTAGGACATAGCACCGTTTAACTATTTGAGTATCGGTTCGTTATGCTGCATCCCTCCTTGTGCGTAGAATAAAATTTGAAATGATATCTCAATTAACATGATGCACATAGAAAATTAAGTTCGTAGACACTGTATAGAAATAAAGGATACTGAGTAGAACAAATCATATGAACATAGCCAATCATTATTTTAGGCACGCCTTCGTGCAAGAAAAACAGCACACCCCAGTAGTTTCTCGCACGTTACGAGCTATATATAGTAGCTAGCATACCAGGAGGAAAGTGAAATGAAGGAATCACAGAAGGCTACAAGCCACAGGACGGCGCGGAAGTCCTTGTGAGTTCCAGGCCCATTGCTGGAGCTGTGTGTAGAGGGCGATGAACGACCCGTAGACCAAGCAGCCAACTAGTGTCCAAGGAGATGCTTTGAAGAAGTATCCGCCCCATCTATCCGGTACCGCCATACATCACCAAACCTACCTGCAATATAAGGCAATGTGGGAATGAAGGGAGATAACGGAAAAGCACACAACATTCCCTTATTGACGAAAAAGTGTGGGTGATGGACGGGAATGGAACCCGGGAGGTAGCTTGAAACATTGCCAATCTAAGGGTTGAGATACACTGTCGTAAACCTCGTGTGTTAGTGGATGCCGACATGCAGGAAGGTAAACACGGCCCTGCCTGGATGTCCAATATCTCGCAGCTTCATTTGTTTGCTCCAGCGTTCGGATCTTTCCTTTTTAATCCTCCTAAGATGGTAGCCAAAGGAGGTTGGTAAATTGAATCTCTGATTAATCCCTCGACGGCGGCGCAACCTACCTCCCTTCCATTTTGGTTTGAATCTAATTTTCAAGCGGTTGCTTTCTCGCTGAACTAGCAGAATAATGCAAGTTCTCCGTTTGTACCGCGCCTTTTTTATACAGGCTTTTGTTCGGGCCTTGTCTTATCGAATTCCGCTTCACTGAGAAAGCGCTCCGACGCCCATCTTTTTAGCACGAAACTCGTAATAAAAAATACACAATGTAAGAGTTTTACTTTTGTTTGGAAGAATATGAACGGGTGAATAAGGTTGAAAACATCAATGAGATTAAAAATAACTAAATTAATACCAAAAAAACTTTTCTTTTTACTTTTTCCACTACTTACCTATAGTATGTGGGGAAGGGACATCCCGTTCCACCCAAGAATTCGATATCGATATTACCCCGGAAATATAGGTTTTGAGTCTCCCTAAATACAAAGAAAAAAAAAAAGGCACGCATCTGAAAAACGACAGTTAGAAAAATAGAATCACACTGAAACATTCAATGCCATAGTCATAGTGTGCCGGCATGTTGCCATGCTACCTCAGTGGTTTGAGCAATGGGCAGAGACTCAGCTATGATATTAGCATTTTCAGCATGGTTCTACCTTTCTAATGTTTGTGAAAGAACAATTACTTGCCATTAAAAAACAAAAAGTTGGATGAATGCCAAATTTGATATTTAACTTCAGCATCTTCCACAGATACGACATGCGAATTTTCAAGAAAATCTCCCACCTCAAACTTTGTAGAACATTTTTATTTTTTTATTTTTTCAAAAATATCTTACGTTTCAGAATATTTACATGGCTAATACAGCTTTATATATTGAAATTTCCAGAATAACTTGAGGTTGCCATCATCTGAATTAATTTTGTTAGTGCTGTATAACTAATAAACCACAAGAGATAGAAGAACGCTATGTCACAAAATATTAGAGCAAAAATGTGATGTGTTGCACTCACATGACTTTCTCTACTCTTGTACTAACCATTCTTACAAATTCTTATTCCTATATCTTCTTCGTGTTATAATTTGTACAAATTATCTTATTATTTCCTTGTAGGTACAAGGGGAATATGGGAATACAGTAGGCTTTGAGCGATTGTCAAATGTTTTAAAGCTTTCAAATTCCTTCTCTTTGCACGACTAACAAAAAAATGAAAAACGATGTTCCATTTGACGAAAGTTAAGTTTTCCAAAACTCACACAGATAACAAAGAATATCTCCGAAATGGTTCACTCTATAAAAAAAATTATTTGGACATAAATTGTGTGTTTTAGCGAGATGTACATTTTTGCAGTGAGATTGGGTCTGTCTCTCACGGTTTACCAGTTATACAAATATCAGTCCAGAGTAAACAGAACTATATGGGCTATAGCCAGAAAATTCAAAATATACTTTTCATTTTTGATAAAAATATCTCAAACACATAGCATTTTAATCAAAATGGTTAAGAGCCATTTTCGAGAAAATCAAAATTTTCGAAAATTTTTCCTAGTAAACGGTAGTTTAAGGTGGACGAATTTTCTTCAAAATCTTCTCGCATCCTTAAAATATGTTAAACTTAAATACGAATGTTGGTTTTTAACCGACTTTTCGTGTTTGAGTTATGGTGTCAGACTGCAGACACAAACACCTTTGCTGCCTTTTTCTAATTTTTTTAATTAATTAATTTATTTATTTATTCAGGGGACCTCAGAACATATATTTCCTATGAAATCTGGACATCGAATTTTTGGGTGGAATATAAAACTTCCTCTACTTACTATACGTAGTAGAGAAAGTAAAAATGAACTGTAACATCCCTGTACATGGTTGATGCTCTAAATTTTCTAAAAAGTAATTATAATTAATTTGATGTCCAAAATACTCGCACTTTGCATTCTTATGAGAGGCTAGCACTGAAAGTCGTGGACAACCCATTGTTAAAACTCAAATTCCAACAATGTAACAAAGAGGCGATACAGCTACGAAGCGGGATATCCGGGTTCGATTCCGGGTACGGGCACACGGCGTGGGAATTTTCTCCCACTGGAAGACCTGGTCCGGGGTGCATTCAGCTTGAGGGGCCAATTGAGGAGCTACTTGATTGAGAAGTAGCGGCCCTTGTTGCGAAGACCGCGTAACCGGCCGGGAGGGACCTGGCCGCTGACCATGTCCCACTCTCTAATATTGCACCCCACTCAGGAAGCCTGCGGTGAGAGATGCAGCGGCCGGGCGGTAGGGCTGTTGCGCCACGGGTTAGTTATTACGAGACAGCAAGACAATATCAAAGTCCTATGGCAGGCTTGCAGTAAATTTGAAGGACTATACATTTACATGGAGTACTCTTTTCTTTTTGAAAGCTTCGCTTCAAATTTGGCACTAACGATTTTGATTAAATTTCTGTGTATTTAATATATCTTCATGACAAATGAGATGTATACCTTGAAATTTAATTTTGTTTCCATTTTGTACACTGTAAGATAAAACATACAGGCACAAAAAAGAGGGATAATTGAGGAACAATGAAATGTTCTCTATAGTTAAAAGACTATCATGTATATTTACAAATACAAATTGAACTTTGTTTTAAACTTTCAGCGGACTTTTCCTGCCACGTCCCATTTGTGTCAGTTGTCAGTTCTTCAATACACATACTGTCACTAAAGCAACTAGAAACTACTTACATAAGCATTAACAGGATAATTTGTCACTCAGATAATCTTGTACAGAATAAAATTATGTTGAACATAGCTGCAGTTTTAAAAATATTGCAATTATGAACATTTTCCTTTAATATTTTTGCGGTTTCACAGTATACACCTTTCTGGAAGCTGAAATACACACACCGTCACATCTTATGGTGAAAATTTTTTTGCTTCTTCATGTTTAGGGTTGTTAGAAACATGTATTCCAAATGAAATCGGTATATCGGAATGCAGTGCTATAAAAAGAATATAAAAATGTTTGTGGTCGACTGTCTCATTGAAGCAGGAGATCCGTCGCGGTTGGTGCTCGCGAATGGTGATTTTATTCAAAGCCCGTCCGTTCCTCTCGGCCCGCGAAGTCGAAGCCACGATTTATTTGTTGTGCTGCGAACTTTGCCGTTGGAGTTGGACCCCCAAACTTGTTTATTCAGTTTCTGCTTCTTGTTTGTCAGTTGCATCTTTCTGTTGCGGAATGGCTTTCATATCGATCTCCTTTAGCAGCTGTTTGACACAAAAAACACTTACAGCCAAAATATGACAGCAAACTTTACAAGGTCTAACCTGTCTTATACACGACCACGTGCCTTTGACGTTTCTCAGGGAGTATAGTTTATAGGTTATGAAACAGACCTTGCACACAACCACTGTTTTGTGGTTTCCCCCAGTATACCTACCGAATTGGATATTTAGTACTACCACCCAAAGTGATATCTTCGGTCTGAAACCATAATAAAAGTGAAAACATTGATAGCAAACTGTCTGAGGCGTGCAAATTCTGAAATTAGTACATTTCTAAACATTTCCATGCAAATTAGATCTTGACGTGATTCCTTGTAGATATATGCCGTTTTCCTGTGTTCTTTAACGGCTTGGAGACTGCCATTACATATAAAGTATGTTTAGTCAACGCGTATACTATTCAGCCCTCCTTTGAGGAATCCTTATCATAATTTTATAACATGGGCTCTTCCTCCTTAGTTCTTTCTGCAGAGCTGTAACATATTATCTTTGCAAGTAATGAAACAGTAAAAAAGCTGTAATTCAGAATTGTAGTAACCGAGACTCCACGTGGAGTCAACATGTGTCAATGTGTCACTTAAAATGCTATTGGTCTTCAGGGGCAGATAGCTGTAGTTTCCCTTTTCCGAAGCGTGGAGATGGGTTAGTTGCAGGTAGGGCACATTGCAGGGGCTGCAATCGCGAGTGCCTGTTAGCGGATCACTGCTGTATTATGTTCAGCTATTGTTAGCGTCTTCTTTCATGCATACAAACACAGGTACGGAACAAATGAAGCCGAGGCGTTCAGACCAATTACAAAAATATGAAAACAGTACGCAGCACTGTTCACAAATGCGTTTTCCTATTTTGTAATGGGTATTTTTGAAACACATGTTACATCTCACTTTTTGTCCACAGCCAAAGAGTGCAACAAGGCAGATATCGCACCTATTAACGTGCATAAAAGGCACAAAATAAAAACCTGTTTGAACATTTCGTCTCTTCGTTGCTCATTTCATTTGAAAAGAGAGTAGGTAGGTATGTTTTGCTTTATATTGGCTTATCTTTAGCATTCCAGCAGCGTGAACGTCCCACCCCTCGAGCTGTGTGCAGTTTCCATATTCCTAATCTGAACCACGCCCTTGCAGCTTATCCCAAAGGGAATTGCTCTCCCTCAAGTAAAAACTCTGATGACTAGCGCTCCAGTTTTACCGGGATAACTTTGGACAACCCCTTCCTATGTTTTAACACGATAGTAAATGGCGAAAATTGCCAAAAACAACTTATTTTTGACCGCAGTTTTAATAATTGGAGCTTCCTGTTTAATTTGATACATTATTATTATTATTATTATTATTATTATTATTATTATTATTATTATTATTATTATTATTATTATTATTATTATTATTATTATTATTATTATTATTATTACTATTGTTATTGTTACTAGTAGTAGTACCCGGATGACCGAACTTTGCTCGGCGTCCCCCCCCCCCTTTTGTGAAATCTTGTTTTTGAGAGAAGATATTGAGATAAACTTCAAAAGCAAAACATTAACTAAATAAAAATTTTTGTCGCAATTGTTAAGTCATTTCCGAGATACAAGAGATGTAAATATACATATAAATATTTCATAACCACCCTTATTTCAGCCGCAAAATGTACATATGTATGTATGTATGTATGTATGTATGTATGTATGTATGTATGTATGTATGTATGTATGTATGTATGTATGTATGTATGTATGTATGTATGTATGTATGTATGTATGTATGTATGTATGTATGTATGTATGTATGTATGTATGTATGTATGTATGTATGTATGTATGTATGTATGTATGTATGTATGTATGTATGTATGTATGTATGTATGTATGTATGTATGTATGTATGTATGTATGTATGTATGTATGTATGTATGTATGTATGTATGTATGTATGTATGTATGTATGTATGTATGTATGTATGTATGTATGTATGTATGTATGTATGTATGTATGTATGTATGTATGTATGTATGTATGTATGTATGTATGTATGTATGTATGTATGTATGTATGTATGTATGTATGTATGTATGTATGTATGTATGTATGTATGTATGTATGTATGTATGTATGTATGTATGTATGTATGTATGTATGTATGTATGTATGTATGTATGTATGTATGTATGTATGTATGTATGTATGTATGTATGTATGTATGTATGTATGTATGTATGTATGTATGTATGTATGTATGTATGTATGTATGTATGTATGTATGTATGTATGTATGTATGTATGTATGTATGTATGTATGTATGTATGTATGTATGTATGTATGTATGTATGTATGTATGTATGTATGTATGTATGTATGTATGTATGTATGTATGTATGTATGTATGTATGTATGTATGTATGTATGTATTTCTATTTCAAACATATTGACGGGACGACCTGTAACACATAAACTAATATAGCTAGGTCGACTTTCTTACTGTATTCTGATAGCCCTGGAAGAGGACTTTAAAGCTCTAGCTCGTTTGCTGAAATCGATGAACAGAGAAATTATGGCCGAAATAAAGTTTAGAATAATTGTGACTGTTACGCGTAGACTAAAAGCAAAAGCAAAACCTTATCTGAATACAAAATTTGATCGAAATCGTTAGAGCCGTTTCCAAGTTGCGCGGAATATATGTACAAGAATTGCCATTTAAATATATAAAATTATTACTATTATTATTGTTGTTGTTGTATACCCTATTTATATTTTAAAAATGGCAAAGAATCTGTCATTTTCTACTTTAAATTCTTCTCTACAGTTTTTATTAATGGAGTTCTTTAACGCTATGGTTGTAAGCGTCCCGTTTTCTAATGGGCGTGAAAGACTCATCGCCCTCCGCCGGGAGTGAACCCGCGACCTAGGGAACCAGCACTTTTAATAGAGAGAAAAATGTTTGATCTTCAAATTGACACTTGTGTTAAGTATGGCAGCTTCTGTATGTGGTTCCTTCATTTACAATTAATATGTGCGTGTTTGTTCACTCCCTTTTTGTTTTGCAGCTTTTATGTGAATGACATTTTTTGTATAAACGATCGTTTACTCAGAAACTACGGAATACGGCAAAGTTACATTTTAGGACCATGCCCTACAAATGAAAGTGCATATATTAAGTAAAATATAAGAATCTTACAATTAAAACAAATATTTGCAATAAAAATCAGAGTTTTGGCATTTAAAGGAAAGGAGCATGTTAGAAGCAAGATAAATTTTATAAGACAGCCTGTATCCAAGTAAAACATGGGCATTAAACAGAAAAGAAAAATTGAATTAGTAGAAATGGATTTTTAATTACAGTGGCTGTGTACTCTCTGCTAGATTATAAAACAAATCCAGAAATAAGAGAAGAATTGAACACTTTAAGTTAATAGAAAGGATTAAACAGAATAAAGGAAACTGGCGCCAAGTACAGAGGATGCACAAGGACAAATTCCCCAGACTAGTGACAGACTACGTTCCAATCGGTAGAAGAGATAGGAAGACTGAGGAAGAGATGATATTGATGGGGACGGAACGAATACATGGGTCGAAACTTTGAATAATAATGATGATGATGTACCTCAAGTTCTGTTCCAGATCCAGTTTGCTGTAATAACATCGTTGGTTATGTTATTTAAATAACTGTTGATAAATTGTAATCAAGAAACGGCACATTTTAAAAAAATCCCATCTCTTAATAAAGAAACATTGAATGTAAGGTTAGAATCCATGCATTAATGAGCATCCTTACACGTATCAGTCTGATAATATTTATAGAAATGAACTTTTGGATTCTGGGAGCTTTAAATGTGCATGTCTAATGACATCTCTGTTCGAATTTTTGAAGGAATAGAACATTTCCTCTACTTGCTGCTGATAACAATAGTGGCAGTAAAAGTCTGCCAACCAACTTTGAGCAGTATCTTGTTCGCGCCATGTTAGTCTGGAACACTCCAGTAGGGAATCACTTCTCCATCGGTCTATTTCGCTTGGGAGTTTTCAGGTCCCTTAGCTCATATTTGGAGTGTCTTTCCGTACCATATTTTAAATCCAAGAAGATATATTGTGTTTTCAGCGTGCAATAGGAGATTTAGGGTTGCAGCGTAGTATTACAATTCTCTCCGTCGCTTACCTGTGGTACCAGCTTTTTAGTACAGGCTGAACTCTAGTTAAGGAGACGGGATGTCTCCGCGGTAACACTGGAGGCCGTGGTTCAATTCCCATGAGCGATCTTGCTGACCCACGGAGTTTTTCGGAGGTTTCCCTTGATCGCTAAGCCAAAGCTGGGAAGGATTTCCATATTCTCCAAATTTCCTGTTGCTCAATTACACCCTTCATCCAGCTAGGTTTCTTTCAGGTTGGAAGCGCCGGCGAGCGTTGCGGTAGCAGCACGACAGGGGGAAAGAAGTCGCTCTGGAAATCTCTTCCGCCGAGGGTACTGGTTTCTGGGCCCCCTCATGGCATGATATAAGCCCGAGAGGGGAGGGAGCGAAGCGGGTTTGCGAGTAGGGAGTACGAACCCGAAGGGGTGGGAGAGGAATCGCGCTGAGCCAGCCTCCGCTGGGGTGATTCTAACTGGGAAAATGTTGACCCTGCCACTTTGTCGTGGCAAGTTTTGGTCGCCCTTGGGATACATTCGCCTCATCCATCCTCCCGGGAGTGCCCCGTAAGTTGTATAGGCACAAAAGATCGCCTTCCGGTCGAGGTGGTAAGGCCAGTATGGAGTATGCATAGGCTAGAAGAGGGGTGAAGAATCTAAGTGGCATGATAGGGATGAAAAGGGGGGAGATGCACGAAATGCGGTAGATTGTGTGAAAATTAGCACTCTATTTTGAAATGTAACGGTACGGAAAAAGGGAGAGAATTTAATACCCAAGAAATGGATAGACTTTCCAATTTGGGTTCAAGATCAGATGAATATATGGAGTAAGCAGGAAAATATTTAGGAAGAATAAGTTTAAAGTGGTTAAAATAAACAGGAATAAAAATGAGAGAAAATATGGAAAAGGGTAATGAGGTGTAAAAGTAAGCAGTGGATAGTAAACGTCCCCATTATACGTACATAAACAAAATGTTAAATGTGAGGGCAAGTAATTAGAATAAGCAACTAGAAGAGGGAGGAATAAATTGTGATGGTTTCTAGCTGGTATACAAATGGAATAGGTGCTGGCTTCCAGTAGCTAAGGTAATAGTGGAGGACATTGTTAAGAGTTTTATTGTATTACTTCAGTAGGTTAAGATTGCATTTGTATAGAATTGTATTCGTACTAGTTGAATAAAATCTTACTACAGAAATATGAAATATGGGAGATACAGGGATTTAAATGGTAGGATATCAATTTTTAAATCTTTTCTCTCCAAGATATTGAATACCCCAAGTATCAAAGTAGTGAAATTGAAATGCATGATGCATGAAATCGGGAACCCAGGCTGTCGCTCCGTGACCGTTCAATAATAACGTTGATTAAACTCTTTGAACCTTAAAATTGAACTGTCCACGCACGCCTCTTATATGTTCCTGACATTTTCATCAAAAGGTTTACGTTTGCTTTTGTAAAATTAAATTGCTCTTGTTCACGAAGCTTACCCTACCCACAGCGAGCGTTAGTTGACAAACACCACTTTGTTGTAATCGCGGTAGGATAAAGGCTGCGTATTAGAGAAATTAAAAACGTTGATTCGAAACTCCGCATGAGCGTCAGATTGTGAATCCTGGGAAAGGACTATTAATCAACTGAATTTGTAAGGCTGTTCGCAAAAAGTGATGCATGCTACTGCAGGCATTTCCAGTTTAAAAGTGCTTTCTTGCGTTAGAAAACAGGAATATTTACAAATATAGAGGTTCATTATTATTATTATTATTATTATTATTATTATTATTATTATTATTATTATTATTATTATTATTATTATTATTATTATTATTATTATTATGATGCATGGTATAGGTTTAATTTCAAACTGTTCCAGCGCAGAATTCCACTTCTAAACATCTTCGGCTCTCTCGTACACTGGGTCGATAGTATCAGGTGGGTTAATATATTCTGTTTGTTGGTTCCTTCTTCTGTTGTTTGCAATTTCCTCTCTGTTTTGTTTGGGTGTGCTTATGTTTAAGGAACCGAACCACACACATTCGGTTTCCCTAATAGCACTTCCATTTATACTGCAGAGCTGTACGTAGCCGTTTTATTAGTGCGCCGTCATAGATTAAATAACGAGTGATTTTGAGTGATTCTCTTAGTGCACTTCAGAGCCTTTGTGAGCTGTACAACGTCCATCCTATTTTACAGGACGCCCTCCATGTTTTACACGCTTCTGCGTTAACGTGGTATGTGCATGGATTCCTGGTCACGTAGGTTTGCCGGGGAATGAAACGGGAGATTTAGCAGCAAAGGCGGCAAACACAGGACCCAGTGTTACCATCTCTCACATTACTTGGGAAGAATTTAGGCTGGAAGTGCTGTCGTGCTGGCACGAAGAGCGCTCAGATCTCCGCGGAGAAGTGGAAGAACTTCCGATAAACTGAGTAACCTCCTCTCACATAACTCGTCACGAGGAGGTTAAATTGGCCACTGCATTTTCACGCATGGTTACCGTTTTAAACGGGACCGTGCTCCTCTGTCCGCTGTGCGACAACCTTTTGTCCGTCCGTCACGTGCTGCTATACTATGTTTCCCCAGCGCACCTTCGAAACACACTGCAACTGCCTGTCAGTCTTGCAGGGGTCCTGGCGGACGAAAAACAAGTGGTTGAAAGAGTTTTGAACATTTTAGCGGAGGTAAACATGAACGTGAGGATATAAAACTTTTGATATCGAAATTTATACTTTTTCGAACTTTTCATAATTTTATCTTATTTATGGCTTTTGCTTATATGTTTGGTATATCTATACATATTTTCCGGTTTACTGGTATGTTCATTTTATAGCGGAATTTATCACTGGCTTTTGCCATAATCCTGTTTTTAGGGGCACTGATGACCAAGAAGTTGAGCGTCCTTAAACCTAAATAATAATAATAATTAATAAGAATAATAGTAGTAATAATAGTAATAGTAATAATAGTAATAATAATAATAATAATAATAATAATCACAATGACAATAATAATAATAATAATAATAATAATAATAATAATAATAATAATAATAATGATAATGATGATGATGATGATGATGATGATGATGATGATAATGATAATGATAATGATAATGATAATGATAATGATAATGATAATGATAATGATAATGATAATGATAATGATAATGATAATGATAATAATAATGATAATAATAATGATAATGATAATGATAATGATAATGATAATGATAATGATAATGATAATGATAATGATAATAATAATGATAATAATAATGATAATAATAATGATAATAATAATGATAATAATAATGATAATAATAATGATAATAATAATGATAATAATAATGATAATAATAATGATAATAATAATGATAATAATAATGATAATAATAATGATAATAATAATGATAATAATAATGATAATGATAATGATAATGATAATGATAATGATAATGATAATGATAATGATAATGATAATGATAATGATAATGATAATGATAATGATAATGATAATGATAATGATAATGATAATGATAATGATAATGATAATGATAATGATAATGATAATGATAATGATAATGATAATGATAATGATAATGATAATGATAATGATAATGATAATGATAATGATAATAATAATAATAATAATAATAATAATAATAATAATAATAATAATAATAAATACTTGTTGCCTGGTTTATTCCTGTGCCCCCTTTATGAGGGAATGAAAAAATGGGCTTGCGCCAGCACTGTCAGGTCCACATCTCTAGTCCAACTGACTCGGAGGGAAAAAAGAAGGGCGAAAACGGTGAAAGCTTATTGGCTCTCCTGTGGACGCGCAGTGTCCCGCCGTGTGTACAGAGAATATTCGGAAATCTCTTAGCGTATTTTGTATTTGAACATTATCGATGAAATACTTTCAACGGACCCTTATTATTATTATTATTATTATTATTATTATTATTATTATTATTATTATTATTATTATTATTATTATTATTATTATTATTATTATTATTATTATTATTATTATTATCATCATCATTATCATCATCATCATCGTAAGGAGTAAGTTACCTAGTTATTCTGTATTGAGTCGCCTGTTTTATGTCATACTAAATTTTATTATATATATTTCATTTCGATTCAAAAACCATTACTAGTCCCCTCCAAAAGCACAGAAAAAAGTTTTGAGAAGTAGTATATGAACGTGTAGGCCTGCACGCTTGCGCACGTGCTGAAACGCGAAATTTAACTGAATACATGATCTATACTTCAGCCAGACAAAATAAATGACGAAATTAATTTTCAGAAAAGTCCTACATTCCATACAACCCTTTGCATGGAATATTTTAGCTATTTTTATATCTTCAAAAATAGCTGACGACTTTGTTTAAAGTATCCTGTACGTGTGGTCTGGTCGTAGCGAATTAAATCTGTACATTGAATTTTCAGTGACGGTGCCGAGAGGTTATTTTCATTTTTATTGAATGTTGCTTAAGTTGTAAACCAATTTACTCCATACCTAAAGATAATTGACACAATTTTGTGTCAAAGAATCGTTTTATAACAATGGTCTTTTTCCACACACACACACACACACACACACACACACACACACACACACACACACACACACACACACACACACATTCCTTGTATGCTTACGCAGCATGTTTCATAATATGTAACCCCCCCCCCCCTTCCTTTACAAACAAAAATCGACTTGTGATGCAAACGATTTGATGATTCCACTTGTTGCATATTATATCCATATTGCCTTTCTTGAGATAATCTCTAAGCGAATGACGTAACGTGGATAAAACTATGGAAGCAGTGTTCATGTTCAAGGGATATGTTGTGTAAGTTTGTGATGTGTAGAGAAACTCGTATAAACCCTGCATATCAGATTCGTGGAAAGGAAAGGTAAAGAAGTTTGAAATCACAGGTTTAGTGGTGGTTTGTTTATGTATTTAGTAGAAGTGCAATCCCATTGACACTGTTGCTGTGCAGTTCTTGCAAAGAACGCCTGAGAGGTAGTCCGTCGTTTGTCCCGCTTGGCAGCTATGCAGGAGAAGTTGCCGTACTCTCACGGCTACCAAACAAATATCCGCTCCAGTTTTCCTATCAGGGGAATTCTGCTTGGAGTGTTCTGTCACTTTCGAGCTTCTTGCTGTCGCAGGCAAATCTCAAACACGGAACTTGTTTCGCAACTGTCCTTATTCAGAGGTTTCTGTTTGCGCTTATCGAATTTCCATGCTTTGCCTTGTGGAAAGCATTTTATTTTCTCCTTTTTTTTTTTTTTTTTTTTAACTTGGGAAGTAGATTTGTTTTTCAGAGTTAGTTTCGTTTTCTACAATGGAGCTGCGCATGTCGCACCGAACGAGACGGTTCCGTGGTAACGTGTGAGGCTCGCATTGCGTATGTTGTGGGTTCGATTCCCGCGGCCAACCTTCCTGACCCGTAGATTTTTTTTTCCGGTTCGCCAGGTGAATTCTGAGAAGGATAATTACATCCCCCGAATTTCCTGTCCCTTCATTTCATTTGATCTCCTTTCACTGCTCTCTTTCGGGGCAGGAAGTGTTGGCGAAGGATGAGTTAGCGCTCCTAGGAAGGGGATTTGCGCACTGTAGCTACTGTTCTCGACGGATGGGTGGCCCTGTAGTTGCCAGGCCTGCCGGAGGGGACCATTGTCTAATCCCATTCCGATGGTGGCTGCTCGGCGAACCCTGGTGTCAAGGTGAATCTTCAGCACACGTTAGGGACCCTCATGTCGGCCCAGGAGTCTGATACAGAGTAGCCTGAATAGGGTCAATGTGGAATCCTCTCCGTACATACTCTGTCCATTGCACTGTATTTTAAGAAAAATGTTACATTTTGCATTAATATGGATTTCTGCGCCCACTCTTCTACGTACTGCTTCTACAGAAGCAGACTATTCTGTGTACCTTTTGCTAATCGAGATAGGTAAAGTTTCTCTGCCATTTATACGTTTTGATAAAGGTAAAACTATAATCAGATTTTAGAGATGTTGCTATGTGACGACATTGCAATTTCACTGTTTGCATGACTAGGGAAAATACTTATGTTGCACTCACATTACTTTCTCTGCTCATTCTAAAGATATTCTAACAAGAGCTTATATACATAAGCTATATGTTATACGGTTACATATATGTATACATAAACCGTAATTACTCTTTACACATTTGTTAGGTATAAGAAGAAAAAAAAGCCAAATTTTTCAAAGTCGGCCGACATGTGATGGCGGAAATTCTGTTCTCTTTGCATGAACACGAAAAAAGAAAGAAAAACGAATAACGGTTTATAGTTAAGAAAAGTATGAACTATTTGATAATTCAGTCCTGGTACAAAGAATATCTTGAAAGTGGTTAAGGCCACAAACATTTGTATTCGACATAAATTGTGTGGTTTAAAGAGATCTGCATGTTCTATGCAATGAGATTTTGACTATCTCTTACGGTTTACCAATTATACAAAAGTCATTCACGAGGGATCTCGGGTTCGATTCCCAAGATAATTCTCTATCCTCTCCAGAATCCGAAAATGTGAACGTGTGTGATTTAATGAATCAATGTAGCCGAGTTAACACAATTGCTGAAGGACAATATCTTCCAAAGACAAAGAGCCGTTGGTGTGACCATTGTAGTTAAAGGTGGGGTAGAAATAGAACAAAAGTCATTCAGAATAGAGAGGACTTCCAAGGTTAGGTATTTCCAGAAAATTCAAGACATGCACTTTATTGTCATTATAATACTTATAGCTTTAACACATAAATTTTAATTAAAATCGTTCAGCCATTTTGAGGAAATAAAAAAAAAGAAAAGAAAATTGTGGGATGTAATGGAAATTTAGAATTGAGTTACGTCAAAAATCATGTAGCATCCCTGGAAGACGCGAACTTTAATACCAAGTTTGGTATTTAATTGACTTTTAGTTTTTGAATTATGCTGTTCACGCTTACATGGATCTAACGAATGCAAAGGAGAGAGAATAAATACTTCATAGTTGAGAAAAGTACAAGAATTTGAAAATTCATTCGCAATAACAGGAATATCTCGGAAGCGATTAATTACTAAAATGTGTTATGGCATACATTTTGTGCTTTAACGATATATTTTAATGCAAGATGTCTTTCTCCAGTTGTACAAAAGCCTGCTGAATGGAACCTACGCTATTCCCAGAAAATTCAGGATATACATTTCATTTGTCATATAGGTAACTATCTTAAGGGGAGGTTATAAGCTGGTTTCGGTCAAAAATATTAATTTTGTTTTTTACTGCTTTTGCAAGTTTAACCCCTATTTTATCATAATCTAGCCTTATAACCCCTTAAAGCTTGCCAGAAGTGTCTTTAAAATAAATTTAACTATCTAAGAACGAATATGAATAAACAATTATAGATTCTTTAATTTTCTTAAAAAACTATGGATATAAAATCTATGTGATATGAAAAGTCAATAGTTTAAAAAAGCATTGATTTATATGTGTAAATGTTATACATATAGAGTAAATAGTTTCTCTGAAAAGTGGAGTTAAGCTTCATGAAATTAACATTGCAAGCATAGAGCTTACAACTTACCCTAATTTTGATTGAGGTTCTTCTCAAACTTATTTTTCAGCATACATTTGTCCCATTTTCTCAGGAACCACTTATTCTAGAGTAATGAAACTTTTACCACTCATTTCTGGGTTATTTGCGGTAGTACGGACTTTTTCTTGTAACACTATCATTAAAATCCTGGATGCTAGAAATTTTTCTTTTGAAAAAATAATGTATTCATTATAATTATTTTAAAAATATAAATCAACATATCTATGTGATATAAAAAGTCCGTATAATTAGAAAGCGTTGATTTATATGTGTACCAAATTTCACACTTTTAGAGCGAATAGTTTCTCTGAAAAGCGGTGTTAAACTTCTTAAAATTAACATTGCAAGCAATATGCGGTATTTTATTCAAAATTGTTATAGTCATTGTTGAGAAAACTAAAAATAACCATTATTTTCCCAAATAAACAGTAGTTTGGGTTGGGGACACTTTTTTTAAAGATCTTCGTGTCGCTTCCTTGGTTAAAACTGAACGACACAATACTTGGTATACAATACTTCCTCTGTTTACGGTTAAGTACATAGTAGAGAAAATAAAATTACTGTAACATACCCGGTCATGGCATTAACAGTTTTTTTGCACCATATGTAGTAAAAAGTAAAGCACAGAAAAGGTGGCATCCATGAAAACAAAATAAGGAAAGAAGCGTATACACAATGCTAGTGGCTGTTTGAATGGCAACACAGTGTCACAGTGTCTTATATACCGGTACTCTCACAATCACAATATTGTGGCGCCGGCTGCACATTAAAGCTGGCCTAAGGTCAACTACCTAATACACGACGTTGCTAGGCAACGTGCGACAATGTCGGCTAAGAACCAAACCCGTTTTTCCACACCGTTGGAGAAGCTTCGACTGCAGGCTTGTTACGAGAAGCTTCGCGAAACGCTGATTTCCAGGGAAATCGCCGATATCTAATTCTAGGCTATATAAGCGAGTCGGTGCGGATAGAGAAGTCAGTGTAAGTTTTAGTGAGTTGATCGTCAGAGTTGTGAGGGTGGGTAAGTGACTTAGTGAGTGAGTAGAATTGTCAGAGCGAGGTGTGGATAGTTGAGCAGCATTTGTGTCAAGGTTTACTATAGAACAGAAGATCTATGAGTTTCAAGGTCACGAGATGTGAATTGTGATTAACTCTTAAGGGAAATAAAGTAACAAAAAGTTACTTAAAGTGACATTTGCCACTATATTAAGAACACTACGTAGTCCTAAGGCAGTTTCTGACTGCTGTTTGAGTGCTAATTTTGGTTTTAAGTTCTCAACAACTGTTTAACGTTATGAAGTGAAACTTTGGCACTGAATACAGCAATCTTATCCCTACATACTCGATGTAAAATGATCAATATATGCTAAAAATTAATGCTCCGCACGTGTTATAAACACCATTTTAAAATCATTACTATTATGCGAGTATTCAGATGCAATTTCCTCTAAAATTATATATATATATATATATATTTTTTTTTTTTTTTTTTTTTTTTTTTTTTTTTATAAATTGTTGTATGTTTTAATAATTGTACTACTTGATAATTTCCACCCAAATTTGCTTCTTAGATCTGAAGCAACATTTTAGTGTCAATAACGCACAACTCATTCTAAATTTCAGAAGTAATATATTTATATTATATTATGATTAGCAAAAAGAGTAACAATTTTAGCTACAAATAGTAGCTCTTGGACTGAAAAATGACCAGTTAAAATGTCATCCATGTAGCTTAATGGATTGCAAAGAAAAGTGTACCTAAAGCATGAAACAGTTACATTACAGTGAAGTGCAATTGCAGGTTTGTTGTGAAAGGGCGTGGTCTGTGTTACCACATTTAAATACCCAAGTGAAATCCCGTTATGAATAAAAATCCCCAATGTGACATATATGTGTTGAAAGCTAAGAGTTTCAAGCTTTTTAAAGCATAAAAACAAAACTGTTTTATTTGACCCAAACAATAACCCAGTGACTATTGTCACGAGTAATATAATAAATCCGGTGATGTATTAAAATTAAACCTTTTTCAAAGACGTGAACCGAAGATTTTCAAGTAACTCATCCCTACCTTAAACTACGCTTTACTTGGGTAATTTTTGTTGTTTTTTTATTTTCTCAAAAATGTTTTTAACAGTCATCAAAATTTTTTTTTTTTTTTTTTTTTTTAATTATTTAAGTTACCGACATTCGTCTTCTCAGGATAAGGAGAAACCTGGGAAAAAAACCTTACCCGGATAACTTACCCTAAGCGAGATTCGAACTCGCGACCTTTTGAATGTGAGTGAGACACGTTACCGAGGCGGGCGATGTTGGCATAGTTAATAAAATGCGTATCTTGGCTTTTCTGGGAATAACCTCTGAAATCTTTCTCTGTAAAGAAGTTTGATATGATTTTGTATAGCAGGTGTACAAATGAGAGATAGACAGAAACTGTTACGTAATAAACGCCGGTGGATTTTTATTATCAGCCATTTCTGAGATATCTGTTGCAATTTATTTGAATTTTTCAATACTTACCCATTTCTTGAAGTGCTATGAGTATTCCGTTTTTACTGCAATAGACACCGTATTAAATTTCAAGGTCACCAAATATTTACCTGCTTTTGAACATTTCGCTATTGATTCAGTCTCTTGTGCCTGCAACGAAAAGTGATGGAACTATTTCTGCAATTGTTTAAATTGATTAACATGAACTGTATAAAAATAAGCTTTTCTAACAATAGGTTTTAGAAACTGTATAAAAATAACTCATAGTGGATAGAAGAGATTACGTGAATGTTACACATCACATTTTCTGTATTAAATTCTTGTCTTTTTGTAAGAATTAAGAGGACCTCGCATAGTGCATATTTAGATATGTAAATAGTCCTTTTTGGGGACAAAGCTGCATAATTTTGCTCAGAGGGCTCTATCAGGTTTGAGGTTCTTTTACGTGCCTTAAATCTAACAGAGAGCTTTACGGGGAAAAAAAATTCCACCGCCCTCCGTCGGATTTGAACCTGCGACCTAGAGAATCAGAGGATAGGACCCGTGGTATTTAGAGAAAATTATATATTTTATTCATCACATCAGCATCTTAAAAATTGCATTATATTTTAATCAAAATTTAAAAAAAAAATAACGAAAACTTTCCCACAGGAAGAGCATTTTTCGGGGGTTTTTTGCAAAAAAAAGAGAAAGGTATTTTCGCTTTCAGCGTCTTTCTTGCTTACAGTGTGCTTTCGTTGAAATCTCAAAATCTAATTGTATGCGGAATGCAATACTACTTTCTCATAGTTCCTTTGTGTAAGACATTTTGTTATTGTTTTCCAAGGTGGCTTGGAAATATTGGGGGGGGGGGATGTAACAGCTATCATGCGATGAAGAAAGAAGCAGTAATAGACTTAGCAACCTACACGGTATTTCACTACACTTAAATAATAGCACAATGGATGTCGTAGTTATAATACATAAGTATTATGATTTAGGTTCTTTAAACGCGATTCTTAGTACAAACTCCCACATTTAATTAATTGTGTGTAAATGATGTGTTTTAGAAGCGTTTCCATGCAGACGTTATCTAACACTGTTACGTATAAGGCTTATTCTGCGGGTTTATATAAACACCACCACTGACATTTGCTTATACAACAGTCTGTGTTGCCTGGAAAACCCATTCACGCAAAAATGGGATATATAACAGGGGGGGGGGGGGACACCGACGCGTCTGGGAAGAGATGAGGCGAGGGAACCACAGGAGGCTGCGAGTCACAGGCGGCCAGGTCAGAGACGTGCGGAAATACTCTACCATTGCAAGAGAAGGCGATGAGCAACCCGTCGTCCAAGCGAGTACTCTTTCCTTTGAGCAGAATCCGCACCCTCTGTTCAGCACCGCCACGCGAAACGAAACCTAGATCTTACTATTAAAAAAAAAAACAACAATCTTATGTGTTCCACTCACATGACTTTCTCTACTCTTGTACCTACTAACCATTCTCACAAACTCTAATCCCTATATCTTGTTCACGTTAGTCGAGCTACACCTTTGCAGAGATTATCTTATTGCACATTTGCTTATAGGTGCAAGGGGAATACGGTAGACTAAGTGATAGTCAAATGTGGTCGCTTTATGAAGGCTTTGAAATTGTATTTTCTTTGCATGACCAGGAGATAAAAAGCGAATAATGACCTTCCATTTGAGAAAAGTATAACTATTGCATAACAAAAGTAACAAGGAATATCTCCGAAATGGTTCACTTCATAAAAAAGATCATTTGACATAAGTCCTATGTTTTAACGAGATCTACATTTATTGCACAGTAAGATTTGGTCTATCACTTACGGTTTACCTGTGTCATCAAGATTAAACAAATATACATTTCATTTGCCATAAAAATATCTTTAACGTATGCCATTTTAATGAAAATCGTTATGGCCATTTTTGAGATAGTAAAAATTTTCCATGTAAAGGGTAGTTTATGATAGAAGAATTTTCTTCAAAATCTTCGTGTCGTGAAAGATATTAAATCAAATACCAACTTTGGTTTTTAACCGACTTTTCGTTTTTGAGCTATGCTGTTCACACACACACACACACACACACACACACACACACACACACACACACACACACACACACACACACACGGGCGCGCGCGCGCGCGGACCTTTTTTAAAAATGCTGTTTTGGGATTTAGTAGACCTCAAAACATATTTCCGGTGAAATCTTACCGAAATTTTGGGTCGAATATAATACTTCCCCTACTTACTACACGTAGCAGAGAAAGTAAAAATGGAGAATTGAATTTTCCAGTACTTATACTTTTTTGAAATGAGATGTTATTATTCGTTTTTTTATTCATGACCATGCAAAGAGAATGAAAACCAGCACACGGTGGCCAGCTCTTAAAAGATTTGAGTATCGCTAAAACCTTCTGTACTCTCCTATTCCCATTGTACCTATAAGGAAATACGTAATAAAACCATATCTACAAAAGTTTAACTCAGTTAACATGAAGTAGATAGACCAATAAGAGTAAGAACAGTTTGTGAGTGAGTGGAGAAAGTCGTGTGAGTGGAACATATTACATTTTTACTTTCTCTACTATGTGTAGTGTGTGTGTGTGTGTGTGTGTGTGTGTGTGTGTGTGTGTGTGGTGTGTGCGCGCGCGCGCGCGCGCGCGTGCGCGTGTAAATTTAGAGACGAAAAGTCGGTTGAAAACCAAAGTTGGTATTTAAGTTTAATGGTTTTCAAGGATGCGACACGAAGCTTTTGAAGAAAATTACTCCACCCTAAACTACCCTTTACACGGAAATCTTTGAATTTTTCAAAACTGGCTCCAACAATTTTGATTCAAATGCTACACGATTAAGATGTTTTATGGGGAATTAAATGTATATTTTGAATTTTCTGGCTATGGTCTACGTAGTCCTGTTTACTCTTGATAACTTGCATAATTAGTAATAAGATAATTTGTACAAATGTTTATCCCTATTAACATGAAATAGAGGAATAATATTGTAAGAACATCTGGTACAAGAGTAGACAAACTTGTGTGAGTAACACGTCAGATTTTTTAACACTTGTATTATTAATAATACTAGCTGCTAAGCGCATAATAAAGTATAGAGCTATTTTTCTGTGGAATGTTTGTATGTCAAGTGCAATAAAAGAACATTGGTATACAAGTTGTGACTCGTTTTTCGGTAGATTAACATCGCTGTTATTGCATAACATATAAAGAGGGTTAAGGGCTTGGAATAATGAGGAGTCCCAGAAGTTTAAGCTGCTGCTGAGCAAGCTGGGCCATGCGATTACATCAGTAATAGCTCTGTACAATGGCCAAGCCATTATCATTTGATTACGCTTTAAAAGCACCGATAATCTTCTGTTGCGCTGCATTGCAGGTAAAATAACATTCACAACCCATTCTTCTTTCCTCTCATTGCTGCTAATCGAGGTGAACATTTACAGAAATGCTCTTATTGCGTATTTCGCTCTAAGATACATGAATGCGGTGTATCCAAAGTTCTCCTCTGTGCCTCTGGTTCCCGAGGTCGCGGGTTCAAACCTGTCAGAGGACGATGTATTTTTTCGGGCGTAAAATTCCTTCGGAAGGGAAGTAAACCGATGATCCCATGTAGATTTATGGCATGTAAAAAAATCTCAAACCTGATAGAGGCCTCTGAGGAAAATTAAGTGATTTTTCGTTACCAATATAGAATAGGACGCTGAGAACCATAGCAATCAAAAAGAGCGTCCGTAAAAAATGTCTATCTTTTTGCATTTTATAAAGGGAAGAAGAGGAGGCAAAATAACTGATATTTTACGCTCACATGACTTGCTCTACTCACTGTACTTACACAGGATTTTTTTTCTTTTTTTTTTTTAAAAATTTAACGTTCTATAACCTGACTATATCGGTCGTGGAATGAAATCGGTGAAATGATGCTAAAATGAGCCCTAGGTCCATAGAGCTTAAAGTTCTCGACATTTTCTTTTCAGGATAACGGAAAACGGCGCCGGATAACCTACCCTAACCGACATTCGATCCCAGGACCTTGAATGTAAAGGCTACCCCCACATCACAGAGGTGGCTTATATTTCTTGTTAATATAAATAAATCTTTAGACATTTCATTACATATACAAGGGGAATCCGATACACTATAGTGATTGTGAAATCTTTTCAAAGCCAGTCCCTTCAATTTTCCTTGTATTTGCATGGGCAAGAGAGAAACATAAATAAAATATAAACAATAGTGACCACTTAACGCTTTGGCGGTGGATGAATTTTTGGTAGAAATGGTGGAGTCATTTTCAGATAATTACTGTAGTTCAAATGCCAAAACGCTGTACTTGTTTTATCCCATTATCATGTAATAACATAGAAACGACACAATTTTCGCACAGAAATCCTTAACGTAACAGTGAAATATTCCGCATTCCCAGGCCAGCAAATTAAACTCCTTAGAAAATACTCGTCTCTCACCATCGAGACCAAAAATCTTTTAAGTTATTCTGTGCAATAAAATGTAACTGTCTTTTATTTTTATACTCTGCGGAGTGCTGCAATATTGCATTCTGAACCAAACTCCAAGGCGTTCTTCGCTAGCATGTTTTATAGCTCCAATATGTTCGTATTCAAGTACAAGGGCTTTGTAAACCCCTTTTAATCTTTCAACAATGTATAAAATTAAATTAAAAGGTGTTTTATAGCCCCATGTCCGTCAGAATAAATTGAACTGTTCAATAGTGAAAGAATTATCAATATCGGTTGAGTGTTTTATTAGATTATCCTTCAAACAAATTATTTTCTCTGTATATATTGTTAACTGTGAGCCGTATAACTCAGGATATACCATATAAACGTATGAAGTGACATTTTGATAAAATAGGTCACATAAAACTGCACTGTGTAAGCTTTGACGCGTAAGAAGACCAGGTCACCGTAGCGTTTTATTCGTGATTCAAGCTTAAGCAGTCTGGGTAGTGAAGTTTGACGTCATCCATTTGATTGTGCTTACGTCAGTACCGAGTTAAATGCCTGTCTGCGATACTGGGGCAACGAAACGAATATCTTAGCTTTATAAAATATAAAATCTTTGCTAGTTGAGATACCGTAAGCATGGCAGCTGTTATTATTATCTGCAGCCAAGTTCTTTATCATTTTTATTTCCCTGTTGCCTTTTTGTGTCCCGTATCGCTCGCATTTCGCGATGTAAATTCGTTTACTGGGAGTCGCCCCAAGAGTGTCGTCTACGCGATAGATGCGCAACTGTTTTAAGTGCAGTCTTCAGTCCCAAGAGCTCCAGGCGGGTTCTACAGAAGACCTGCATATAATTAACAGCAAAACTACTACTTTGTGCGCAGTTTGCATAAGAAGGGGGGGCGCGCCGGAGTTTTCTAATTTGTTTAAATTAATGTCCTCCAGCGCAGTGTCATTGGGCGAAGAGTGAATGAAATTAGTGAAATGGTGCAAAGATGAGCTCGAGGACCACAGAGCATGAAGTTACCCGAGATTCGTCTTCTCAGGATAAGGGAAAACCTAGGTGCGACGGGACTTATCCGGAATAACTCACAGTAACTGAGATTCGAACTTGGGACCTCTTGAATGTGAGGCACACACTGAAGTCATGGACGTCGGCACACTTTTTCAGGAAGGGTCACGTGTTGGAAGTTAGCATCAAACAATATTAATTCATTAATCTGTTGTCAAAAAACTAAAAGATATGAGAAATAGTACTTGTTGCGGATAAGCGTGTTAATTTAAAAATGTTCTTTACACCAAAATTAAAACAATACTCTGATAGTAATTGGTTGCACATTAGATCCATTAATTTCCAAGAGGGGGCCACGGCCCCCCTTGCTGCCCCCTCGCAACGCCCACGGCTGAAGTTTTCAGAAGTGTTACGTTCACATGATTTCCTCTACCTTTTTCAAGAAGCTTTTTCCACAAGTTTATCCTTCTATACTTATATTTCGTATTAATACATATACCCATTTGTAGAAATATGTTTTATTGCATATTTCCTTGTAGGTTGACGCAAACGCTCCTCTCCGTCGAAGACGTCGCCTCTAAGACCTATAAGATCTCGTGTTTGGTGTCCGGACTAGCTCTAGCAAGAGGTCCTAATCTACAGGGTATGCGTGAGTTGTGGTAGGAATGGAACCAAACGAAGAATTAACCAACATTTAACTTTATTTGCAAATTTCCAGATTTGTAGAGAACTGCCGACTATATTTAAATAGAATGTAACTTTGTAACTTCAACTACAACGTTATAACACTTTAACTTTGTCACCCTTTAGCAACCGCCGAATTATGTATACGCGCCAGCTTACGTACAACTCAGAAATTGCACGTGTACTCTCGGCTCGATTCAAGACGAGTGTGTGTTGCGTTGCATTTATTTTGCGTGAGCAACACGAAGGAAGTGATTTCCATTGGCTAACTTTAGAGCACGTCATGGTAAGATAGGAATCAGCCCGCGGAATCACTATGGCTTCGTACAAACAACAATTGTAACCTTATCACTCATTTAAATCTGCCTAGGCTTCCATTCTTGAGACTTTAATCTATTCAGCTTTATTAGGTTTTCCCCTTAACTATTGGCTAGAATCTCCTTTTGTTTCTTTCTATTATCAAATATATTGACATTATAATTTCGGTTTCAAGGTTCAAAGGATAGGTATATGGGAATACAGTAGGCGTAAGAGATAGTTATACCTATTAAGAGTTGTCCACTATGTGATGGCTTTAAAATTCCATACCCTTTGGTCGAGGTTGAATACTGGATGGACATTCCCGTGCCACTAATGACAGCAAGTTTATAAACAATTCCCTGTTTTCACTATTTGTAGCGAATCGTTCCATCTCCAGATTCGTATTAGTTCAGAAGCTATTTCTTTTGTTAAACCTATAAGCGGAACACCCTGTACACAACATAATGTTAAACATAAGGGGAGGAAATAAAAAATAAGCAACTTAAAGAGAGAATACGTCGTTATGTCATTACAGGTAAAGTTTAAAGAAGATAATAAATAATTAATTTGTACATTCAATAGGCCTGTATAACAACCTCCCTAAGCGATTGCCATATAATGTAAAGGCTCTTATTACTTATTGTGTTGATAAACAGCACTGCTTAGTCTTTCTGACCTCCTACTGCACAATTCGGAATTCTCCTGTCATCTGCATATGTGCTCTCGCATTTCTTCTGTGTGTGGCACCTAAAGAGCTTCATTTCTTTGCCCCAGAAGAAGAATTTCCTATGCTTTGTTCTTCTCCGTAGTAATTTCCTAGCCCTCTCTCTTTCTTTCTTTCTCCTTGCAGCTCTTCTTCCTGGTTTCCTATTCCTTCCTTAAAAGAACATCTCGCGTAAAGAAAATCTGAATGTGAAGTAGAGTGCGGAAAAAAGGAGAGAAAAAGAAAATCCTTTATCGGTTCTCTTTACATCCTGTTATTTTCAGCCTTCTCATAGCTAATGCTTGGTTTTCACTTTTTATAGTCTCTGAGTCTCAGAATTCACGGACTGATAATGTTAAAGGAGAAAGGAATAAAAATAAAAAGGGCATTATCGTAACCATCAGTGGCGTATTCTCCCGAATGCACTGTATGCGTTGTAGAATAATAAAAATGACTAACGTTCATCTATAATTAAAGTAGCGCCATTTAAATGTCAGATGAATCAAGAATAAGCCACGAACTAAGAGCGAAACCTTTACTATACTGAATAGGGGATGGCGAGCGAGCTTGTGTGGGCCTGGTTCTTCTTACAGTCTAGATGAGGTTGTATCACGACGGTACAACAGCATGCACCACGTGTCAGTGCATTCAAGATGCGAGCGGTGTTGCCGCTATATACTCAAATTATGGCTGATTCTGAAAGTGATGTTATATTTAGTGGGATGGCTTAGCTGGTAACGTCTGTTGCCCGCATTCTGGAGGTGGCAGGTTTGATCCCAGTGATCGCGCACTCTGACATGGGTTTTTCTGTTTTCCACTTGTCACTTAGGCGAATGCTGCGGTGCATAACTTCATGCCACACGTTCCCTCCATTCCATTTCTACTTTATGTTTCAGGTGTACTTTCAGGCGAGTGGTTAGCGGCGCGGATACTTGCGTATGGTAACTGTTCTTGGCGCGAGGTAGCGTTTGGGCGGCTGTGTGACATCAGACACGCGGTGTATAGTGGCTGCCCGGCGGGGCCTGGCGCCGGGATGAAGAGATCTCAACACTTGTTAGGGACTTCCGCGCCTGTCTGTGACACCCTATGGTTCCTTCATTTCATCCCTGCCTCCTGGGAGGTGATAGCCTCAATAGATCTGAATTGGTTGCGGTGCGCGAAGTGTCCCCCTTTCGTGGTTACTCTATACCCTAATAAACTTTTTCAATCACATCCATTCTGTGATAAGTTAGCTAACCTCTGACATATCCAGAGTTTGCTTTTTTAAAATAACTGTTTCAATGATGACGCGAAGCGTAAGTTGCTGTGAGTCGCGGAAATGCTAAGCGGAAGGTTCCTCGGCGGTGACCGCTATATCTATATAACCGAGCGCGGTCTAGAAGCGCTAGGGCTGCCGATAATCGATCACAGCTAACACTTGTGTAATATAATAAAAGACTAAGGGAAAGATGACTTTTAGAAATACCTGTTTCATCAACTCCGCTTTGTAATTTTCAGAAATGCTTCTACATTATGCATTGATTTTAACATACAGAACTTATAATTATTTGCCTCCCTGTTATTTCTTTATAACATTAATCTTAGTAACTTCGGTGTTAAAGACATAAGCGGCTAAAGAGAATTTAAACGCGAAGTGCACAAAGCAGGTTTATGAATTAATTTGTTATAATATTAAGCTTTTCCATATACGTTTCTCGCCCGTCTTTTATTTTCCATCTCCTCTCCTTACAAAAGCGGATTAATACACGCCCTTCAACCTTTCTAGGAAACTTGATGGGCATTAACAGCAAGTGCAACGCTCTCCAGACCCCTCGGCTTGGGAGGGCCCCCGATCTTTAGGGATCCAGACAGCCTTTAATAGTTTTCTTAATACTCAGTTCAACCATGGAAAATAGCTAGGAAGAAGGAAGCGCTGGAACAGATGCAGCTCACTGATAGAACAATACCCCTTCTTGCTTAAAAGTGTGAAACAAGCTTAGCTCATTCATTAAAGCACGGTATTTTATTCAATGAAGTTGTTCTAAAAGCCGAACGAGTTTTCAAGTTTCAAGTTTTCTTTATTCATAATTTTGGCCTGGTGCCGGCACAAGGGGCCCGGCTTACAGGCTATAAATTTACATTTATTAACTTTTTTTTTTTACAAGCTTACAGTTTTGGGTTTCACCAAAAACCCATACGGTGGCCATCTTTAGGCCACTGAGAATAGTTTTCGTTAGTCGTTTGGTGTCTATTCCAATTATTTTTTTGTTTGGTGTGTTTTTTTTCCCCTTATATACATATATACATCTATATACACAGATACACGCACGCATTCACCCATACACTCACATTCACACGCTTACACACACACGTTCACTGGGCACACCAGAAATATGCGTCCCACCTCTTGCACTGCACTATTTACAATATTTACATTTTCCCGCTGTTTTCCTGCGCGGGCAGGGTGTAGCTACTGGGTGTTTTCCGAGGCGAGGGCCTCTGCCGTAACGTGTGTGTAGCCTAAGAGCGAGATTGCATGGACACGCATTAGTCGGCGAGCCGTGCCGCGTCTAGAACATTTTTATTCTAGTATGTTTGCGGTGCTTCGGCTCGCCTTTGCCGATGTTGGCGATCACGTAGTTTTCGTTGTTCCTAATGCGCGCCGTTGTTGCCGTTGCTCTTTTTGCTATTGCCTCTGGGATGCACGGGATCTGAGTTTCGAGGGGAAGAGTTTGGTTAGTGGTAAGGAGTGGATCAGAAAGGATTTTTCTAAGTTTTAGAAAGTACGACTACTACCTATGCGAAAATGTAGCCGATTTGCCGATAAATTGGATTATTTTAAAATTTGGTCATAAGGTACAAACATAAATCAATATGCGGTGTTCTAATCAGTTGTTGAGTGTTATTGCTTCTGAACGATATCTAAGGTACCACAAACAGAAGATTGCTTGAGTTAATTTGGCAAGGAGTTTGTTCCACCTATGTGCATTATGCGTTTAGCAAGTGTATATTGTTTTCTTAGGAAATATAATCATACTGTTGGTAATCAGGCAGTGTTATTTTAAAAATTCGCTATATTGTTTGTTCCAAAAAGAGTTCATCATCAGGTGAGTTTATTTCACTTTCATGCTACTGTGTGAGCAAATATGTAATATTTTAACCTCTCCACTTTTAAGCTTTATTAGTAAGTAGGGCTCCGCTCCCAACAGGGGGGGGGGGGCAAAACCTTAGCTACGCCACTGACGCTCTCAAATCAAGATATTTCCTCAAAGAGTGGATTTTGGCAGAGAGTAGCATTGTTTTGACGTGAGAAAAGCGTAACATGGGTTCATTATGAGTTTGGCAACTGCGTACCCCTGTCCCTTGTTGGGTAATTGAGCGACGAATTATAAAACGGTTCGACCGCCGCTTACGTAACAAGCCTCCGGGAAGGGTCGATCCGCCTTCACGTAGCAGTCAGTAGTGGCCACTGTGGGACCAGCGAGTAAACCAACTGTCGCACAATAACTGTGAAGTAATATTCAGTAGTATGTCGGAAAGACCATTTGCAACAATGTGGAAGCCGAATTAGCGGTTTGTAGGTCACACGTTGATAAGACAGTTTGAAGCAGCAATACCTCCCACTACCTAATAATGCCTCGAAGTCCTTTGGTTCAGCCTCTTTCCGCCGATAGAGCACAGAAATATCCCTCCCTGGGTGTGCGTGGGTTTTGTTTAGAAAGGATGACGCTAATGCCACGAGTGATTGTCAAATTATAGAATTTGACTATGATGAACGAGCTGCATTTATTAGGACTATTTCACGAATTAAAGGATGATATGAAATGTTATTTGAATGTTGTAATGTAATTACTAACCCCTTAAAAGAAACATGTAGCATGGCAGCGTCCATTGGCACGGCCTACAAGATTATCATATTGATGCTCCAATTTTTTAAGATGTTGACAAAGTCAGTAGTTTGAGTATCTGCTCTTAATTTATAATTTCGTCCAATAAAAAATTTGCCAAACTGATTCCTAACATATTTCCTGTTGTATTCTGTGTTCTGAGCTCTCCCTTCATATAATTATTTCATCTATTTCAGCACTGAAGCAAGAGTCAGCCATATTTGACATTTGAAAGCGGCTGTATTGCGTCAAATTATATCAGCTGTTGCGCATGTGTAGCAAAGTGCAGCTAGATTTTCTAACCTGATCATAACATAAGAAAAGCAGAGGCGGTTATTATGAAATGTTATAATTTTTTCGTGAAGGAAGGCTATCATTGGTTGAAATTTGAAATTGTTATGCACATGATTGGTTGATTTCAGTGAACTCACGTATGAGTGGAATAGTCGCGGTAACGTCTTTTAATAAATGTTTCTAGTCTTTTCTCAATAAAACTGTACCTGTATTCTGCCTCCGTTGGTTTTAAATGTATTCTACGCCAAAGAAATTACGATCTGTTCACTTCGACTGACCAGTCTAAAGTGTCTTGTTTCCTATAAACTAAAGAGACGCTACCAAAAAGGACACACTCTACTCAGCTTTTTAAATTCGCGAGGCTATCCCATTTTACGTTAGTTTTCTCTATTCATTTTTTATAGAACATTATTCTGATTATTATTTTAAATGATTTATATGTAATTTGGGTATCAATTGTCAAACTATTTTTAGAACAAAGGTTTGTACGTGCTTGTGAGCAGCAAAGTCAAAAACGGAAAGTGGACATCCCGCAAAAATGCGACACGAAGTTCTTCAAGGAAATCCCCCCATCCAAAACTACTCTTTACGTGGAAATTTTTGGAAAATTTTGATTTTGCCAAAACAATTTTAATTAAAATATAATATGTATAAGTTATTTTCATGACAAATAAAGTGTACCCATATCTTGACAATTTTTGGGAATGTCTTCAGAAGTCTACGTAGGGGGATTTTTTCTAAATATGGTTTTTCTTCATTCAAAATGCCTCAAAACGTGTATTTCCGGGAAATCTCGGTATCGATTGTTTGGGTGGAATGCAATACCAGTTCTGTACTGAAGGTGTTTATAATGTTAGGATTGCACTGTGTTCATTTGTTTTATAGCCAATACTGTACGTAACTTCTGGGAAGACATTCTTGGAAGTGCAGTGTTGTAACTGATAGCAAGTTTTAGCAAGTGTTGGTTCATATCACAGAAAAATAATAGGACGAGTAAATGGATGGACTGGCTTCCGTCCGTGGACAACAAAGTCTCATTTGACTCCACAAAGACCTTTCATTGGGACAAAGGCGCCGACAGCATCCACCACCCACTCATCGCAGGAGCACCCAGCCGTCCCTCCTTTTTCAACATTGCTTGGCATTCATCACGATTAGCCCTTTGTGTTCTTAAAACACGCCAATCTCTCCGGAAAAAAGAGAAGAAACAGGAAAAAAGGACTAATGTTAGCTGTCGGGCCTCGTTCCGACCGCTCTTAGTTACAGAACAATCGAGCATGTGTTCCGCTGCGTTTTTGTTCACTGCGTGTCTTTAACAATCTTATAAAATCCACTGCTTTCATTCGCGCAGATTGAAATTATGTTCGCGTGTAATGTATCATTTACTATTTCACGAAAATAAGATTTTTTACAAAGCTGTAAGCTTCCTACTAAGTAGACTTGGTCTGCACACTGATGAGGGAGGATATCAAGTTGTCCATTCCCTTAGATAGCAATAGTATTTACCCTCCCAAAGGACGTAGGTCGAGTAATGCATCCGTTTTATTTATAAATAAGCTGAGCAGCAGGAATCCCTGTGATTTCTTACATGATGTTATTGCTAAGTTGCTGTAGTGTACGAGGGTTGCCATCTTGCAGCCCATTTCCTTTTGGTCTTCGTAGCCTGTTGTGCTATGTCTATTGTTGCTGACATCTTGTGTACCGAGGTGTTCGATATTCTGTCTTTCAGAGAGATGCCAAGGATCTTCCTCTGCATTTTCCTTTGGCATGCCTGTAGAGTGTTTCTCTCTTTGGCTTTGAGAGCCCTTATCTGACATCCATGTAAGAAATACTTTTTCAAATTCAGCTATCAGATCTACTAGCATTAATATTCTTTCATCTGAATGGTACTTCGCATTCTTAAAACTATTTTAAGATTTTATACCGTGAATTGCTGATAATTATCTGTTATTTACACATAATTCCTTTGAAATGAATGATAAGAAAAAGGAGACTTTTCAAAACGGAGTTCAAATAAGAGATACCATTATCAACTTTTTTACTTTTATTGATAAACAGAAAAACTGCACTAATGGATGATGAATGAGTAAGGAAATAACACAGACGTTGAAAAGTATTATTTTACAACTAAACAATAACTCTCACTTTAACAATAATGACTCAGCAACTGTTCTTAGAACAAAAAGGGAGTGCTAAAGGCATTTGCCCTTCGACGACATGTCACACATCTTGCCCACTTTTCCCATCACGTGTCCTCAGAATATAATTCAGTGCAGAATAAACTATCAAGATATGCATCATCGCCTACGTTTTCTTATTTGGGACCACGTGATGTTCTTGTTAGGATCCAGAATGCGCTGAGATGTCGTGGCTGCCAATGTTCAAAGACGTTATTGTAGATATTACTAAATCCGCTTGTGACAATTCTATGGGTCCTGTATTATCAACTAGTAATTTAATTGCACGTAGAACCCACCTTCATAGAACCTCAAAGAATATGTCAATAACATACCAAACTCTTGCAACAAATTTTTTCCTTCTCAGCGTGCAATTACTTGTGTTACCAGCACCAAACCAACAGCAATATACTATCCAAGCAAAATCATTATATTATAACTATTTCCGTTGTTGGCGGGATATGCCAGTTACTCTTATTAGGAGACTATCTCTTATTTGGATACTTCAGCTTATGTTGATGTATTGTAGTTATTTCTTACACCTCTGTATCTTTGAGAGTATCAGTTCTCAAGACATCGCTTACATTCATCTGTCGAATAGTTGGGGTAACGTCGGTAGAAGCTCTTTCTGAGAAGAACTTCGCCCACTCCTAGGTTATTTTAACTTTGGGAGTAAGTTGAAGTCAGGTGGACTAGAGTGCATGAGGTTACACTTCCCGTCCATAATTGGGAAACGTTTTGTATAGGCGAACATGTCATGGAGAATGAATGACAGACACGAGCAACTAAGGTTTCCTGTGAAGCTTTTGCAAGAAATCACAACAAAACATTCTAAGGACATTTCTTCCACAAGGGAATACATCTGTCATGGCGACTCCTTGAACATCATAGGCAAAATCGTAATTTGTTAGATCTTTAGATCTTTGAGGAGAACCCACTCATTGGGGCTCAAAATCTGTATTTCCAGTGAAATCTCCGTATTCAGTTTTTGGGTGGAATATATGTAACATCTTCTCTAGCTACTATGTACATTGCAGAAAAAGATAAAAGAATACAAAATGTTGGAAACTGCAAGTTATTTGGTACTCGTGGAGTTGTTCTCTGCCCTTAAGGTAGGTAGATGGCGTTCCAGACATGCCTTTTTTTGTCCACAGGGGTACAAGGCAATTGCATATCTGCTTCTACACGCGTCGGCAAATGACACTAAGTCATTTAGGTTTCATTATTTGTGGATAGATGGCAGAGTATTCGCTATTACCGTCAGTTTTCATGTTTACTGTTATTTAGACTTTAGATGAGCACTTTGGAATGCGCTGTTAAATATCAAATCCGATGTTTACCTTGGTGACTGATGAAAAGTATGTAAACGAGAGAAAGAGAGGAGGTGGGGGGGGGGGGCAGTGAGAATGATCGGCCAATGGAATTTGAAGCCGCAACCTCCCGAATGAGGACAACTTTTAAAGTTGTATTTTCTACCAATGTATTGCAACGTACTGTGTTTTCAGCACGTGCTGTAATTTAATGGAAACCCTTGAACGTAGGTACATAACTTATCCAGCGCAGCAGGGAACTTGCGAGTCAACTTTTCCGCTACACTCATTGACACGTGGGGAGAAGTTCAGGACTCCTAGTTTCCTGATGCTCTTTTGAATCCGTCTCATGCACGTAATTGAATAAGTTATTTTTAAACTGATGATCGATGCGAGGATCTTCTGCGGAAATGCCTCATTTGTGTATGACTTGCATGTGTTCGTTAAATGCTTCGTGTTCTGGATTAGACGTAACATACGCCGGTCGCTATGTGTTGTACTCGTCACGTGTTTCTGCATAACATTTGGCCATTTTATCACAAGGGATTTAAGTCTGATCTATCCGATAAATTCGGAAGCGGAGCGAGTCGACCGTCGAATGATATTTATCTGGATTATTTCATAATTAAAATATGAATTTAAACACTATATCGCAAAGATTTCACCAGGAAAATGTCAAATTATATAAAAATAAAAAAAGTATATTTCGATTAGAGCAGTTCGACTTACTCAACTGAGGAAAAGAAACCCAAGAATTACATGTATAACTATCTTTTCTTGTTATAACAGAAAATCAGTGTGTGTGTCAAGTAAATCTCACTTTATTTTTAACATTACAAATAACAAATAACCTTTCTTCTGGAAAAACACACTTATTATTAAAAGAACAATTGTTAAAAACACTGTCAAATTAAAATGGAGTGATATTTTTTTATTGCAATGTGTAATAAATTGTTTCGCAGCGATTTATGGGGTACAGTTGGCGGCACTGACCAAACAAAAGAATGACTTAGTAATAATTCCTATAAAATTCAACGCCTCTAATTTATAAAATAGTGATGCTAGTATTAAAAACACACACAACAAAGTTCGGAGGGGGAGCGACCAATGGAATCTTTGGTGCTTATGCCCCTGACGGGCGTCCCACATAAGGCTCGGATGAGGTGCGAGGACACGAAGGGTGGTCGATTCTAAGGAGAGACAGCAGACTTAGAACTCTGAAACAATCAAGCAAGATGAAAGTGAAGTGAAATGAGATGCGAGGTGAAATGTAAATACAGGCATTTGGGGGATGTAATTATCCTTCCCCACATTCGGCTGGCGACGCAGGGAAACCCCTTAAAGAACTCGTGGGGCAAGAAGATGGGGGGTCGGGAATCGAATCCAAGACTTCCCAAATGCGCGCCTCACACGTTACCGCAGAGCCATCTTCTCAAAATTCTCCTCGTTTGCCCTTTTTTATCGGCAATCGAGTATCGCACAGCCCCTTCGCGCCTACTCTCATCCAAATATTGGGAACACCATATGCTTATGAAGGTAATAATTATTGTTATATTGTGTATTGCAGTAGGTACAAATTATAATGAATACTGTGTTCATATTACATTTTACTTGGTCTGTATACTAAGATAATATTAATAAAAAGTATAGATTTATGCTAAATAAAGCTAAGCATAGGAATAAAGAAAAAAGAAAAGAAAAAAAAAAGAAAATGCAAATCTAACCACAAAAATATAGCGTGGGTCTATTAGACCCCGTGCGACTAACGTTCAACCAGGTGCGCGCCTAACTTCAAGTAACGAACCATTCAGTGAGAAAAGACAAGCGATGACTAGTTTGTGGTGGGAACAAAGTATGAACGAACTCATTTGCGTATTACATGCATACACTGTTGGGAAGTAGAGCTCAGGTAAGCGTACCATCAGCTCTCCCTGGGTAGCCAGGATACACGGGTGTGTCACGTGGCAGACAGACTGCTTGTGTTTTTACTGCCTGCGCAGTGCAGTAATGTTTTACGGTAGCTCATCTGGATAACGTCAGGCAGAGTAACTAACACATGTCTGCTCTGTGTTAATGACCGACCGGACGGCCGACCGGATCTTTTTTCTACGTCTATTAGTGAGACGGTAGATATCAAGTGATTCATCTGCTGCCAACTTTACTCCTCTTGTCTAATGTACTACAACTTTTTACTTAATGTACACTGAGTAGAGGAAGCATCGTATTCCACTCGAAAATTGTATATACGAATTTCTTGGAAATGCACGTTTTGAGGTCCCTTGACTAAGATAACGGAATTTTTACTTCCCTTACCAAGTGCATAGTACGTAGAAAAGGGGTTGTAGGTACTCCGATTCGTTACCACATTTTACTTGAAATACACGTTTCGAGGTCCGTTGAATCCATCCTACTAAAGAGCAGATTGGGATGAGGGAATTTTTCTGCAAGTCTTCGTGTCGCATTCTTGGAAGACGCCCAACTTCTATAGCAAGTTTAGTTTTTAACCCAACTATTTGTTTTAGGGTTATGCTGTTCACAGTCACACGTGTGCTTTTTTTTTCCCCCTCAAGGAGGCCCAAAATGTGTGTTTTCAGTGAAATCTCGGTGTGAAATATTTCAGATTCAGATTTGTGTATTAACTACTTTTGTCTGGTGCTGGTACAGCAGGCCCAGCTTACAGACTTACATTATCATTATTTAAAATTTTTTGGTTTTTCATAGATACTATATACAGTGGGTTTTCTAGGAAACCCATACAGTGGCCGTCTTTGGGCCACCGAGAACAGTTCCCTCTTGAAATGTCTTGGGTTTTCGTTTATAGTGTTATTGTTTTTGTTTATATACATATATACAACACTTTATTTACACGCATGCACTCCCGCATTCACTCTGGCATATCGTGAGATATGCCCTCACTCACACACACATACACACACACACACATACGCACATTAAAAACACTATTTACACACGCTATTTGCATATTTCCGCGGTTTTTCTGGGCGGGCAGGTTGCAGCTCCTGACTGGTTCCCTGGGGTGCAGGCCTCTGAGGTAGCGTGTGTGCGGCCTAGGGCCCCTCTTTGCGTGGACGCACATCAGTCGGTGAGCCGAACGACGTCTAAAGCATCTTAACTCTGGTGTGTTTCCGATGCTTCGGCTCACCTTTGCCAATATTGGCAATGACGTAATTGTGTGAAATATTTGGATGGAATACAATACCTTTTATATCTGCTGTGTGCGTGATAGAGAAAATTAAAATACTGTAATATTCATAATAAGTATTTTTATAGAAACGTTTATTTTATCTAATCACCATGCCTCATACCAAGCAGCTGTATTACATGATTTGTATTGCCTTATTTATCGTATTATGTTACAACAACTACAATAATTCAAAGTTTATGTTGTTAGGGTATTGCACACATGGTCTCTAATATTTGTTCACAATGTGATTGGCCATTTCTCTCCACTTCTGATTCTCGCCCTTAAGACATTGCACTGCCTAGCCAAAATTGGGCATTCCCATAGAGATGTCCAAGATAAAACGTGAACATTGTTTACTGTATGAATGTTAAAGTGCTGTTTCCTATGTCAGGATATATGTATAGGTTTTATATACTCGTTATGATAACGCATTTCTCTAAAAAGGACGGGTAAGATGTTCTGCGAGTTAGCCTATCCCACCTATCCTATCCTCTGTCCCAGGACCTCTTAGGTGCATGCACCGGTGTATCGAGCGGTGCAAGGTGCAAAGTGCGACTAACAGAAGTTGACCTCGGTGCAAACCTCCATTCCCTCTGTCCTTTGTCTTCCCACCCTGCCTCCCTCTGAGCGTTGTTTCTGCCTCACGTGTGGTGCGCAGTGTTAAACTGGTTAATTTGGGTTTTAATATCAAATCTGGCGTTTTGTTTTAATTATCTAGAAAGCACTGGTACAAATCTAATTTTTTAATGAACAATGATTTTCTGCAAGATATAGCCACCTCTTTAATTCTTCCTCTTTAGCGCCCTCTATGATTCCACCATGTTTGTACGTGTACTCTGTGGTAGTTTTTCAGCAGATGACTTTCTTACACACGTAGTTACTGTACCGCAGATGAGGTGTTTGGTCTCTCGTGACGATTGCCCAAAAAATAAATAAATAATAAATAAAATACAAAATTGATATGTAAATAAAAATAAGGTCCCCACTCTGGTTTGAATGGACTTTCGGCAGTCTTTGCTTTATTTGGAGCAATTTTCTGCATAATTAGATATTTCTATTGTAGGTATCCATTTCACTCATCTATGAACACACATTTCCTCGAGTATTTACTTCTTCGCTATGCAGCGCACGAGTTGAGCGGAGCTTAACCGAGTCACCACGGTGCACGGTGCAAGGAATCTCTGCACCTTGGAGTGCACTCGGTGCATTTTAAGCTTTAGTAGGTTCTGCTCCATCCCCTTTTACCTTCAAGATATTCAAATTCTTTCTCTGTTTACCCTTCTAGTATAGAGGACTTAACAGGTTGGCGTCTAGGGTCAAATGCCTGTCGAGGAGCATACAAACTCTGGATCAGAGATCGTAGTCAGGATTTGTGATTAGCCTGAAGTGAGGAAGAAGGTGATATGAAATGATGATGGAAGGGATGAAAAGAAGGTGATAATGCAGCAGTTATTGCAATGAAAGACGGGGGAAACTGCAGAATCCGGGGAAAATCCACCCAGGCACCGCTTTATCCACCAAAGATGCCATATAATGTCCCTGGGATTGGACCCAGGCCCACCTGAGTAAGAGACCACTCAGATTGTGTAATGAAATTATTTCTGCAAAGGCTTATTTCGATGAGGATGAAAAATAAGTTTGCATAAGAATGCCTTGAACTTACACAGAAATGAACTATGGCTGAGAAAGTCATCTGACTGCAACATAAGAGCTTTTTCCCCAAGTTGCAGACTTCTCGGTTTCAATCCAGTCCAATTTTAGCAGAGCTAGCTGCTAGCTGGCTAGCGTGCTGTAGGTATCCCCAGGGGCAAGTGACGCAACGCATGTGGTCGGTCTATCTGTCTGTGCGAATATAGATTATCGGGTTACAAGCAGCTCGCGAAAAGTGGAAACCTAAGACGTGTTGCGCTTTTGTCACGGTTAGTGTTTCCTGAGCTTGTTGCCATCTGGCTCTCTTAACGTCTAATGTCGAGCAATTTCAAGTGACAAATACGGGAGCGAAATCGATAACATTCAACTTCCGTTTACTTCCACGTCAAGTAGGGCGTAATTTCATCCCCTGCTCTAGGTTTCGAGGCAGTCATGTATATTTGGAGAATAGGGAACTGAACCTTCTAAACCAAGTGTTTGGCATTGCTAGCATGCAAGTTCTAAGGTTTGTATTACCTTCTCTGATAATACCTATATAGGAAGGAAATCTGCACGTGTTTGTCAGAGAGAGAGAGAGAGAGAGAGACATCGGAAACCAAAAGTTTACTTTTTCTACCTTCCTACTTATAGTAAATAGAGGAAGTATTGTATTTTATTAAAAAATAAACACTGAGGTTTCACCGGAAATATTTTGAGATTCCCTGAATAAAAAGTGTTTTTAGAAAAAGATTACAAGGATGCGACACCAACAATTTCAAGAAAATACCTCCACCGCGCAATACATTGCACATGGAACATTTTTCGAAAATTTTGATTTTATAAAAAATTGTTCTAATGATATTGATTAAAATGCCATATGTTTATGATATTTTCATAACAAATGAATTTCGCATCTTGAATTTTCCAGGAATGATTTTTACATAATGGTAAATCGTAAAAGATACAATTTTTCTCCTTGTATACCCTGGAAAAGTGACAGAGAAACGGTGAAATACCTTGGTGTACTGTTTGATAGAAAACTCACGTGGAAGCCACATATAAGTAACAAACTCAAACTTGCCCAAATAAGACTGACAAAACTTTATCCACTTCTCAACAAAAAATCTTCGCTTAAGTTAAAAAACTGCATACTACTCTACACAACTCTTTTAAGGCCGCTTTTACTATATGCCTGTCCAATTTGGGGAGGAGCCAGTGCTACAGAAATTAAACGCATCCAAACGTTTCAAAACAAAATCTTACGTATCTCAACTAATGCGCCATGGTTTGTCAGAAACAATCAACTACACAGAGAAACTGGAATCAGTACCATTCAACAGTCAATTTCTTCACAAGCCGAACAGTTTTACAGCAATCTAAAGAACGTTCCTGGATCTATTCACTACTCTCTTGGCAGAAAATCCAGCTTCCCAACACGCATCAAGAGTCGTCTACCACTGGACCAGTTATCACAGCAAGATCTGATTTAATTTCAACTAATACTGTCAGCGAGGGGCCCAATGGGGTTTACCTCATTTCAATGTTACTTATCATATTTTATTTATTGTTATGTGTATTTCAACAATGGTCTGTAGAGCGCACATGCGCTGATCGATCAATAAATCATATAAAAAAAAATTAAAAAATTAAAAAAAAATTCTCCGCAATACAATGGGTTTTCTTCATCCCACATCGATCTTCTGTCTCCAAGTCCCTGTCCACAGCATCTTCCTCCTTTAACCCTCTTCTCTCCATACTCCTTTTCACCCCATCCATCCAACATTCCTTAGGTTTACCTCGTCTTCTTTTCCCTTCTATTTTCCAGTTCAGAATTTTGTTGGGTATTCGATCCTCTGACATTTTAAGCACGTGTCCATAATATCATCTCAGGCGTCTTCCTTCTACAATTTCCAAAACGTTTTTGTCAACTGGCATAATTTCCCTTATTCTATAATTTCGAACTGTATCTTTCCTGGATTTTCGTGGTGATCATCTCCAAAAATCCATTTCTAATACCATTAATTTATTTGTTTGTGTGCTTATGGTCCAAGTTTCAGCGCCAGACACAAAATGTTACTCGTTCAACTCACCAATTGACATTTTTAATTAACCATTTCCGAGATATTCCTTGTTAATTGGGGTGAGTAACTGAGTACGCTTTAAGGTCCCGTCGAGGTCATTTGGGTCCTTATTGATTGGTCTGTTAAAATACTTTTTCTTTTCTCAAATTTGAAGTCATTTTCCTTTTTCTCCACTTGGTCAAGTAAAGAGGACGGAATTGCAGAGTCATTACATAGCGACCAACTCTTAAAAGATTTGACTATTGCTTAAGCTTACTGTATTCTCCTATCCCCATAGTACCTTGAAGGAAATGTGTAATAAAACCATATCTACAAATGTTGAAATCCTTACATAAGTAGATACAAGAATGAGCTTTGTAAGAATAATTTGTACAAGAGTGAGTAGTGGAAGTCATGTGAGTGCAACACATACTTTTTTTTAGTTTAAGGGTTTCACTGTGATTAAAATCTGTAAATTCCATGTAATTTGATGTGTTTGATTTGATATTTTACAATATCTACGAAGTCCATGTTTTTAAACTAATGAAGTGAATCTGTTTGCCACCCTTAAAGCATAAGATGTTTTGACTTTAAAATATGTATTTCGTAATGTTTCTCCCTTCATATTTTCATATTTGGCTTGTATCTAATTATAAGTAAACGTTTCAGTTGAAATATGTTTGCGGAGAAGATACTTAGGATTCGTGGACTACAGGTTACAAACCTGCCGAACGAATAGCACAAGATACTTGCGTCCAGGTTAATGGGAGAATGCCACGCTGGCCGGTGAAGTCTTGGCCCTTTGTTAATCCCAGTCTTGCTGGCGTTGAGTAAATCCAGTAGCACGAAATTTCATTAAAACTAGCAAATCCTCAAAGGCTTTAAAGTGCTGCTGTTGCCAAGCGCAGAAGAAATGAGAGAGGGTTTATTTTGCAACCACTTTACTTCCATCTCTGTTTATCTCTACTTATATGATGCTTCTCTTGCTTATTAAATTTTCCATTTTTAAAACAGTGTTGCTGTAATTTAATTCTGCAGTCAAGCACTCTTTTACTCGTAATGTGTAAGGTGGTTCTTTTATTCTTCTTCTTCTTCCAGCAATTTGCTCTAAGTATAATAATTCATACTGTACACGCGTAATTGTAGGGTTTAAATATGCATGTAATTGAAGAAAATAACAGAGGGGCTTTTCAAGTATAACAAAGAAATTGAGAACGAGATTGAAAGTCTGGAAACATAAAATGTTACGTTCAGCGATTATCACAATAGTTATTTGTGATACAGGTAGGTATTAAAATGGGGTTTAGTTTTGCTAATATGAATGTTTGCGAGCAGCAATTCTACGAGCAAAATAAAGAGACTTTTATCATGTGTGGCATGCACTTATTTTTAGACAGCCCTGAAATTTGTGAAATAATAAAATATGACAAATGAGGATTTCAGTTGCCGCTAATCACACTTTATTTACCTTCTAGTCATCGTAGCGCTAACATTACCTACACTTAGATCATTATTGCACAGACTCAAAGCAACAGAACTTAACCGTCGAAACAAATCCAACTGAACTGTCAGATCACAACTCGCACTGAACTGCACGGTTCGCTGTCCACTGAACGCTTCGTAAACGTTTAGTTGTAACTGTCTCTCCTTCAGTTCTCACTTCTTTACAACAACCCTAACAACTGCCGTGCGAGTCCCTTATATAGTGCTCGTTCACAATGGGAAAGTTCTAAAAGTGGACTACTCGAGAATGGCGGAAAAGGAAAGGTGTAGAAGTCAGCACAGCACCCAATAGTGATTGCTTCCGTATGATCCCATTGTCCATCAGGACGGGTCATTAACGCGGGTAAGGGCTGGGCCGTCACGTGCTGGTTCCACGCCCCCAGCCATTGACTTTACCGCCACCGATACAATTATTGTGGCGTCGGCCGCACATCAAGCAGGCTCAGGGTCAGCCAACTCACACTACTACGTTGCTAGACAACGCGCGACAATGTCGGCTAAGAACAAAGCTCGATTCCAGAAGTTCGAGAAGCTTCGAATGCCGGGCTTTTACGAGGAGCTTCGCGAAAGTGGATTTCCAGAGTAATCGCCGGTACTTAATTCTCGTTATATAAGTGAGTCGGCACGGTCAGTTAGTTTAATGTTGGGTCATTGTTAGTGAATGAAAGTCAGTATTTAGTGAATGAGTGGAACTGTGAGAGCGAGCTGTGTACAGTTGAGCAGTGTTTTTGTGTCAAGGTTACGATACAATAGAACAGTTCTGAGGTACAAGGTCGGGAATTGTGAATAGTTATTTAATTTTAGAGAAAATAAAGTGACATAAAATTAACTGGATTTGTTATTTGTCCAGATTCCAGGGCTCTATCCAGCTAAGAGAAATGAGATTAAAAGACGAGAATGTGCCTGTTTTGTTGCAATGCTTACCTTACACACCGATTATATGTTATATTATACTGTTTTGTAACAATTTCAACGCTACTCCTTCTACAGCAACTCCCAGAATTTCGTTCAGCTGCCTTTTGCAATTAAGTTTCATACCTGCCGCCTATTCAGGTCATAGGGCGCTGTTCTCCGAACGAGTTTGTGTGCTGCTTCAGCAGGAGAGATTGGAGAAGTCTTGTGTTCGACTACACAGCGAGTGAAGCGTCCGGAAGAATAGACTACGTCGCTATTATTTCATTAAGCGTCTACGTAAGGAAGAAAGTGAACTGAGAGTTTAAAACTGGTCAAAGCAATTATACCAAAATACAAGACATAAATGTTGGAAATGCCCCTGAATGTAACACTGAGTGTACCTACAATTTTAATTAACTTATTGTTTATTTTTATTATTTTTTTCATGTGTGTAGCCCTCTGCTCATATCGGGAACTTTGACTGTAGAAACACCTGGTGGTATTATGCTCGCTGAACTCTAGGGTTTATCCACGATCTTGTTATTAGCTAAAGTTTTCAGAACAGAACAGAGTGAACAAACATATTTTAGAATTGGGTATGAAAGAGAGGACGGGAATAGCCTGGCTTAGGTTAGGAGGGTGGATGGAAAGTTGAGTTGGTACAGCGATATCTGAAGCTGAACTTGTGCTTCTGGTTACACGTACTGTAAGGGCAACCAGAAGCATGAGGCCAGCTTCAGATATCGCTGACTGTCGTACTGACTCGTTGCGTTCCTGCGAGGGACCTTGAGCTGGTGGACAGAGTATGAATACCATAGCAACATGTCAGCAGACTCGCACTCCCTTTGACATCTAGGTGATATCGGAGGCTAGGCTTTGTCTTTGGAACAATTGCTCATGAGTAGGCTTCGGCCGCGGTTGCAAACGACTTTAGGTTGAGAGCTACTTTACTGTACCCGTTTCTACTTCAGGTTTGTTGACAGTAGAGGTATTGAAGAAGGCGAGGGTGACACAACGCTACCAACCAGCGCCGAAGTCAACTCATGAGCTAAGCCAAAACTTCAAGAATCGCATCGTGTTTAGGAGTGTCCGTTATGTCTTGTGTGTATCGCTCGAACCTAGAGGCCAGCCATCAGCACTGAACACGGTAAGGCAGGGGAAGACAGGTAACGCTGCTGTGACGTCAGCTCACTCAACTCGCATGCTCCTAGCGAAAGCCAGTTGAACGTGTGACGTCACAGCGGGCAAGAGGAAATGGCATACGGGACATCGTAATTTTAATGCTGACTGTTTCAATTACGGAATAATCACAGATTATAAATAATTACATTTCGGCTTTATGCTATATATATAAATTCTAGTTTATGTGAACAGTCATGTTATAATGCCAATAGAACAGAAACTATATTTTGCCTGAGCTAGAGGAGAGCTATACAGAACAATTAGGTGGACATTTTCCGACATTTGCCGTTTCGCTTTTCTTTAACTAGTTTGTAAATGTTAGGGCGTAATGTACGGCACATTTGTAACCGAAGACTGCATGTTAGATTGTGATCTGACAATATGCTTCGGGATTTTGACTTAGAAAGATCCATAACAGAGAAGAATTGTTCGCACACATACGTAGAACCAAACATACATGATACCCATGCAACAAGTGCATATAACCTCAGAAATCTGGTTTGAGGAACATTCTTATAACAATCAGCCAAGTCTTCCTTGTGTTTATATTTGTCCTTTAGCAAATCGTCGCACTGTAAATTTATCAATTCAATTTGTTACCTGCTAGAAACATTGTTAACATCCAACGAATACTGGGTCGCAAAGACCTGAAACGTAGTTGACAATGTTTCTACATCTTGAAGCCTGGTCTCAAACTGGTGTTAAACACGGGGAACTGAACACAAACACAAAACCACTACACACAACACTACACAACGTCAACAAAAACACAAAATAAAAACCAAATTCACACTAACGCTTTTAAAATCCCTCACACAACAAATAAACACACTCAGACTAGGCTGAAGAGGGTTCTCCCTAAACAGCCCGGGCAAGTTGTAAACATGCTCAAATAACATTTTTCATATTCATTCAGTTTCCTGTAAGTAGCGCCGTTGATCTAGGCAGCATAGCAATACACCGCTCTCGCCTGACGTCACACGAACGTACAAGCTGGCTCTTCGTTTAAATACGTCACACGGGCCGAAGATGTCTTCCCCTGCGGCAAGGGGACTGGAAATGTGGCTTTATTCATCAGCAATTACTGTTGTGTAGCTTTGAGTTTGGTTATGTTGACTTTTCTGTGTAAATGTTAATGTAATTCACATATACATCTACGCTTTCATACTTCCAGACCTGAGAGCTAAAGAAAGCTGCCATGCTTCAGCCAGAAATTGAACTGGAGGCCTCCGAATTTGGAAGGTTGCATGCTAAGCACTAGACCGTAGAAGTAGTCTGTATTTTCCTCTTGTATAAACATTTATATTCTGTTCTTGCTACAAGAGACGAAAAGCCATTAACGTACGACAACACAGTGACATTACTAGTCATGACTATACCCTCAAGGTCAACATATCCATCACAAATTGGCAGGTACATGTTTGATGCGCAAACAAAATTACGACTTACTCTGTAATGCAGTAGCTGTACAAAATTCATCTCCTTGTTTCATGCTGGGGAAATTAATCCCTTAAGTAGCTTACACACAGAACCCCATTGTGGTGGAATTTACTCATGTTGTTTCCTTTTTGTTGCAGGGTATTCAAGAAAAGTTCCCCGAACGGCAAGGTGAGTATTACATCACACAAGGATTATGGAATAAACGTAACATCATTCTAAGGGAAGAAACTTCTCTCTCAGAAGCTTAGAATTTGTCCCCATTATCTCCTCCTTCACTTTATTATATACGTACAGTGGTTTGCGTGGCATGCAGAGTACCTACGAAATAAAAAGGCCCACAAGTTCTTGTAGGCCTCGGAAGTTGAAGACCCATAAATTGCCTAAAAAGACGTTTAAAAATACCTAAAAATGTATTAAAAACGAACCTTAAAGCTGGAAAAAAAAATGACATAAAGGAGTGGCCCGAATTAATAATAAAATTTCAGTTTCTCTGTTTTGTGCGCCCAATATGCTGCTGGACGTGGAACTACTTAGGGACACTGGGAGTGAAATTTTGGTCAAAAATATCAAAAAGTCGAAAATTGTTTTTTTACCTAAAAATGTTCCTGGAACACCTGTGCATTTGGATCAGCTAACATTTTTCATATCCCCCACTCCGTGTGGTCATTACGGCCCTTTCAAATAGCGCTCTTCCCTTAAGGTACACAGGATGCTCCTATATAAAAGCCTGTTTTTCTCAAAACTACATTTCTGCACATTCCAAAAGAAGGTCGCGCCTGAGTTTTGCTTCAAATTCAATGAAAATTTCCAAAAGTATTCATAAATAGCAGCTCAACAAAACTATGATTCATTATTGATGTTATCATTAACATGAAAAAAATCAATAATTTTTAAGATTAAATTTTTTTTTGTTATTAAAAAAAATATATACAGCTTAATCAGCTAACGTATTTGAAATATCTCTTCATACAATTGTTACCCATGTTTTAGAGCACCAGTTCTGCTAATATAAATGAATTTTGAAAAGTCAATAGACGCGAGCTCTATTTTGAAAATGTGCCTATTAAATTCATAAAATAATTTATATATCCTAAACGAATTATTCAATTTTAATGAAATTTGGTATACCTCCTATTCTCATATAAATACAAACACAGTAAAAATTTCAGAAAAATCTATCAAAAAATGTGGAACTTTCAAATTTCACTCCCAGTGTCCCTTATGTAAACTTTCATCTCGCAATATGTGCGGAAAAGAATGCTTTCATAAGTAGAGAATATGTCCGCTCCAAATTCAGATACAAGTGGTCGCAAAAAGGCGGTGATTTCTTCCACAAAGTGTCTAACATACGGTGAATACATCTATCCTCTAGTTAAGGTCATTGTCGCGATGCTGGTAACAAATAAGGGGATATTTAGAGAATGTTCATACGTATGCATGGTGCTAATGACATGAACACAAGAAACAGTCCTCTCAAGTGCCTCTTGTATCCAGCCTTAGCAGTGTGTATTAGTGTACACAACTGGAATTAGGATTAGACTCTGTAGGACAGGAAAAAAATAGTCAAAATAAGGTAAAGTTGAAGCGGGGGGGGGGGGGTTATTAAATGTAACAAAATGTAACAAAAAGTTGTTCTTCGACTTCCTAAAAATCTTAAGTACCTACCTAAAATAAGTTCTGTCACAAATCAAAATAGGATATAAAAATATAGAAACAGCTGAACAAAAAATAAAGTTATCTCATTTTTCCATTATAAATTAGCTGAAACATTTGAATTTATTGTACGTGTCCATAATTAGACTCACAGTAAAAAAACTAGCACCTTTTCTAAGTTTTCCATCGCTTGTCAGATAACCCATCTTATAAGCCGAAAATGGGTGTTCCACATCAATGATGTCACCGGAGCATATTTAAATGATGACATTAGAATTAGGGGGACAGCATATTTGTGTTCAGGTGCTTTGCCAGACTGTGCGGAGAACCGTCAATCCTGGGATTGTTTGTGCCGCTGATTTCGGTTTTTAAGAAAACTTTTCACCAACATAACCAGGACCCAAGTGGATTTTTTCTGTCTCCTGTTCTAATAATCCCAGTTGCGTGTAGACGGAGTTGCGTGAAGACTCGAACATTATTAATGGGCCAGAAATACATAATGTAATTTGATGAATGCAATATCACGGTCAGTTGTTGGGTCCTGCAGAAGTTCTTTAGCTCAAGTAATGCTCGCTGCACCCTCCCCCAGTTACAAAACAATGTTCTTAATGCCCTCCATACTGGCACGGCGGCATGCAGACTTGCACAGTGTTTCCATTTTACCAGATGAAGAAATTGAAAAGTGTAAAATTAGGTAAAAATAGGTTCTAATGTGAAATTAGGTATTTTAGGCTGTATAGGACCACCATTTTTGAACATATATTTCCATACTTAATATTTTCTGTACATACATGACGAGGAACAAAGTAGGTTTTTACCTGAAATCCGCCGTCTGGTAATGAGCTATGGGAGAAATACCTGCTGTAATGAAGACGGTGCGAGTTGCAAGGTGCACAGTTGAAACCAGTGGAACAATTTTCCACTCCTTAAAACGAGACGATAGGCTCTCCAATCTTGTAATTTGTTTCATTGATCAATTACTCGTCTAAGCAAGCAATTTTCATTTGCAATCTAATATTTCAAGGGTCTTCAGATTTATTCGGCCTTTACCGCCAGTCAGTTTAAGTGAATGACGTCATTAGTTCAGCGATCCTCTTGTCTCAAAGGGGTGATGCACAACTGTTTTTCAGTAGGACATTTCGTGCGTTCTTTGCGCGCGAGATGGAAGTGGAAGAATTTGCATGCTTGAATGTTACTTCTGAACTAGAAGGTTAGGAGGAGAGTCTCTTGTTACGATATTGGCCATTTTTAAATGATTTTCTCCATTCTTGCCCAGAATATAATCAAGTCCTGAGACAAAACATGATACAAAAAGGATTAAGCATATCTAAGATTACTAACCTGAGGTTTTAAGATTTGCATATATACCTGTAGGGCCACAAATGTTTTGTATTCTTAATTAGAATACCATTGCTTTGCTTTTGCGTGTTGTTTTCTTGATTTATTCTGTGTAGGTCAGTTCTCTTGATGTAATGGAGACGTTCCATTAAAGCCGAGACACTATGCTACAAACCTCTGTTCCAAGTGCTGCCATTCCATACGCTCGAATATTGTTCCTGGCTCGTAATGTGGAACTAATCACTTTGATCGCATGTTACAATATTCACCTTCAGTTTGAAATCTCTGAAGAAGGTTTAGGTGATAGTTGTTCGGTCAATAAACGTGGAGGTGGAACAGGCCCTCAGAGATATCTCTCATGGGGAGAGGGAGGCCTGTGGGGCCCAGTCCCGAGCCCCAGATCTGATCATTGTCCCTGTCCCTCGCCTCACGCCTCACTACCCACTGGAGGTTTCCAGAAACACATTTGTGATTGTGCATTTAGAAGTCCAAGTCCATACATATTTATGTTAACCAGCCCTTCATTTGCCCATGCATACTAAACATAAATCCAAATAATGAGATTTGCAAATTCTATTCTTGAAGTATCTTGCCAAACATTTCAGATAATTATACAGTTCACAATTTCTGTCTTGCTGCAGGAATGATTACAGTTTTGCTCAGCACCCAGTTAAAAGGGGTAGAAGTTATGAAAAATATAAAACGGCCCATAAATCGTCTCAGAAACGGTTGCTGGCCTCCCAGTCTTCTCTTCATCTTTAAGATTGCCGCCACCTCTTAAATTCTGCAAACCAATGGACCACAGTGGCACGTGACGGAGAATAGTTCCCAAAAGCTTCTCTCAAACGCTCAAGTGACTGCGTTTCATTTAAGCCATATTTAAAGTCGTACAAAATCATTACACAAAAATGCTCTCTTTGAATCTCCATTGCCCTTGAAAAATCATTCACACTTTCCAGACTTCAATCATAAACTGAGCAAAAATAAATGGCGCAACAATAGCCTGCCTGCTACCATGGCATTACCAATAAGTCAACTATTCTGACAAAGCAGCAATGTTTTCCCCAGGGTGACGAAGTTTTCGTGTCTCATATGTATCAAGTGACCTTCGTATCTATAAGGAAATATGTGATAAAACAATATCTACAAAGGTCTGTGTCGATTAACATGAACTTGATAGAAAAATAAGCATTTGTAAGAATACGTTGTTGAAGAACAATAGAGAAAGAAATATGAATGTTTCACATTAGATATATTTTTTCTCTGTTTGCTTCTAGTTCAAATTCAGATGGTTTTAAGTTGATTCGCCCACAGTATTGTTTTCGCTTTACAGTGGAGGTAGCACTGGTTACAAGTACAACACAGTGGGCTGATACCCATGTTCTCTAGACTCACACTATTTTCCCAGGATCATTATGTTTACCAGGGTGGTTATCTTTTGGACGCATATTAAATGTTGCGTGAAATTCCGGTGTCCTGGGGTAGACCGTGAGAGAGGGCGGTTTCATTGCCTGGAACACACCTGACTTGCTGTGAAATCTGACACCTTTCGACACTGGAGAAACTTCCTTCAAGGATAAAGCTATCAGAATAGAGTGAGTATCAGGTGTGGATGAATCACCCTTCGTGTTATGTTTGACATTAACCCATTTCTACCGTATATGGTCATCGGTTAGAACAGCTGAATGGTTCGCTCACAATGTCGCCGGCAGAACATAACACATTACACTGATACGAGACTTTACAAAATCATTTAATAATTGTCGCGGAAACAGAATCGTCAGTTTTACTTACCATAAGTAGAAGTATTGTATTCCACCCAAAAATTCGACACCGAGATTTCACAGGAAATACATGTTTTGAGACTCGCTTATTTAAAACAAAACAAAACCAATTAGAACATTTTTAGAAGGTATATGTGCACGAGTGTGTGTGCGCTCGCATCTCTATGAACAACGTAACTTCAAAATGAAAAGCCGACCATAAAACTTGATATTTATGTCCAACCATTTACAAGGGTGTGTTATAGAGAGAAGAAGAAGAACAAAAAGGGGAAGAAAGAGGAGGAAGAAGTAGTAGCAGCAGCCCCATACTATATTGACATGGAACATTTTTTCCAAAAGTTTTAGTTTCTCAAAAATGGCTCTAACGATTTTGATTAAAGTACAATATGTTTAAGACATTATCATGAGAAAATGTAATATTTTATGGAAATAGCCCCTGAAGAGTCGTCTTTCGTGGTCTAGGGTTTAACACGCTAGCCCAGGACTGGGCAACTGGTGCTTACTGAGCGCAGCCAGCTCACCGCCTTGCACTGACGACTAAGTTTAGCAGAAGATTGCTCAAGGTATACGCTAGTTGCCCAGGCCTGTGCTAGCCTGTGGTTCCCAAGGTCGGGGGTTCAAATCTGGCTGACTGTTTTTTTCCTAGGATAAAAATCTTTAGCATGGCTTCTAAGGGAAGTAAAGCCGGTGGTCTCGTGTCGTAATTGTATGGCATGTAAAAGAACCTCAAGCCTAATAAAGAGGTCTCTGAGCAATATTAAGTGGTCTTTCAAACCCCATACAGAATGGGACCCTTAGAACCATATCAATTAAAAAGCATCGATAATTTAAAATATATAAATAGCCTTTGGAGTCGTCTTCATTCTTATTTTAAACATTCTGAACTGACACTGTAATCAGCACACTGGAACACTACCAACGCATCGGTGCGCATGCGCGTTTCAATGATTACGCAAAATTCCATGAGCCACCGCGATTCGGACCTTACTTTCCGAATTGCTCTAGTATGTAATTTGATTGAAATGGATAGTGTTTTAATAGAGGTCTGATAAGAATGTTTCATGTTTGTGATTGTTTGCTAAACTGCAGAACGCAAGGCGCTTATTACCTTTTCCTCGTTCATCTAAAACTCACCAGTTAGTGTAATGCGCTATTTCAGCGTTAAAAAAAAGGTTAATGAAAGGTTATGAAGCGATATAAACAAGTAGAGATTTAACTCCACTAATGTAAGAGAGATAGGAGAAGTACGTACATTGATGTTTCATTATATAAACAGTCACACAGCTAATCTCTACAGGACTGTAGGTATTGGTAATTAAACCCGAAAAATGTACAGAAAGGATGCGCACTGATATGGATTTGCTAAAGAAGGCGGCTAGTGTGTAAATAATTGCATCGCTGACTCCACTTTTTCCCCTCGTATGCTAATGTATGGGATGTAGCAGTGAATGCAATTTGTTATATGTAGTTGAGCCCGGCTAACGAACCTGCTCGTTTATTTGTGTGCACGTTAACGTGAACCAGTAAGGGAAATACCTACTGTGTAATGCCTATCCATGTCTCTGTCTCTCATTGGTCGGATTATTAGGAGCCTGCTGTTTTAACTAGCATTACAGTATTACATTACCTATGTGAATAAAATATTGAAAATAAGGACAGCGATGGGTTTCAGTATTTTTACTTTCTCTACTGGTAAGTAGGGGAAGTATTGTATTCCATCCAAGAATTCGATGTCGAGATTTCACCGGAAATTTATGTTTTGAGGCCCCCTGAATAAAAAAAAAAAAAAAAAAAAAAAAAAAAGCATTTTTAGAAAAAGGTCCGTATGTGTGTCAGTCTGTGGACAGCATAACTCGGTTAAAAACCAAAGTTGCTATTTAAGTTAAATGTCTTTCAAGGATGCGACACGAAGATTTTTAGGAAAATAGCCCCACCCTAAACTATCCTTTTCATGGAAAATTTTTCGAAAATTTTGATTTTCTTGAAAATGGCTCTAACGATTTTCATTAAAATGTCATATGTTTGAGATATTTTGATGACAAATGAAATGTATATCTTGAATTTTCTGGCTATAGCCCCTGTAGTCGTATTTACTCTGGACGACTTTTGCATAACTGGTAAACCGTTAGAGATAGACCAAATCATACTATACAAAAAATGTAGATCTTGCTAAAATACACAATTTATGTCTCAATAAATTTTCTTGTAGGGTTAACCATTTCGGAGATATTCCTTGTTATGTGTGTGAGTTTCGGAAAACTTAGAACTTTCGTGAAATGGATCATTGTTGTTCATTTTTTATATGGTAAGTGTGCAAAGAGAAGAGAATCTCAAAGCTTTAAAAGATTTGACTATCGCTCAAAGTCTACTGTATTCTAACTTTCCCCTTCCACCTACAAGGAAATAAGCAATAAGGTAATTTGTACAAATGTGTATCTCAACTAAGACGATATAGGAATAAGAATTTGTACAAATAGTTTGTACAAGAGTAGAGAAAGTCATGTGAGTGCGCCACATCAGATTTTTTACTTTAGCCGTGTAGTTTTGTGTATAAGGAGTGGATAATTACCAAAGGGTAGCTTTTAAAAGCTTCGGAGTACTAAATACCTAATTGAAGTTTTAATTTAGCAACACAGCCTTGTATGTAAGTAAGGAGTTGAAGATAAGCTAAGCGTGACTTTTAAGAATTGTGCACGGTGCACTTAATTTAAATTTAAATTAATAGTATAATTTTGTGTATAGGGAGCTGAAAATAACATTAGAGTAGGTTTTCAAACTTGTGCGCCTCGCATTTAATTGAAATTTTAGTTTAGGGGTATAATTTTGTGTATAAGGGGTTGAAAATAAGTGAAGGGTAGCTTTTAAAATAGCAATATAGTTTTTTGTGTAAGGGGTTGAAAATAAGCATTAGGGGGGGGGCAATATTTGACTAGATTGTTTAAACAGTGAAGATTTCTCCATAGAGGGGGAAGGGGGTTGTTGTAGGGGTGGCTTTTGAGGGTTGTAAGCTACCTTATTTTCATTGGGTTCTAAGAGTATCAAGTTTCGTCCAGATAGGCCAAGAAAAGGGAAAGCATGATTATTTTTGGGTGATTGTACTTTGGATAAACTGAAATACGAGTAGCTCAAATGACTTCTGAACCAGTTCCCAAAACCACCAATTATAATAGGTGTGGTATATACGCATGGAGAAAACCAAATAAAAAGAAAGTTGTGAACAGTAACAACATTACGGATTTGAACATCTACAATTAACGATCCACTTTAAATAAATATTTAATTTGTTAACGACGCTGTCAATTACCAGGATCATACAGTACCACCGGTGTGCCAGAATTTTGTCCCATAGAAGTTCTTTTATAGGGCCGGGTGTGAACCCGCTACCTTGGGATCCGTAGGCCAGCGCCTACTCAGCTGAGCCACCCAGACCAACAAAAAGGATCCACTTTAATATAACATATATGAATAAATAATAAACGTGAGTAGGCCTAAATTAATAAAATAATCTAATTGACTCTCTTTACTGTTGTACAAACGCTTGTTTATCTACTTCATGTACACATCGAGATAAACATATGTAGACATTATCTTATTGCTAATTTTGTTGTAGATGCTAGGGGAGTATACAATAGGCTTTAAGCGATAGTCAAATGTTTTAACAGCTGGTCGTTATATGACGCTTTTGAAATTCCGTTCCAAGGGGAAAAATCTGATATGTTGCTCTCACATGACTTTCTCTGCTCTTGTATTAACCATTCTTACAACCTCTTGTTCCTCTTATTTTCTTCGTGTTAGGTTTTTTTTTTTTTTTTTTTTGTTTGAATTAACGTCCTCCAACATTGTGTCATATCGGACGAATGAATGAAATGAATTGGGTGAAATGATGCTCAAATGAGCCCGAGGTCCATGGAGCAGTGTTAGTTGAGATAAACATTTGCAGAAATTATCTTATTGCTTATTTCCTTGTAGGTGCAAGGGGAATATCTTTGAGCGATAGTCAAATCTTTTAAAGCTTTCAAATTCCGTTCTCTTTGCACACGTAACATATAAAAAAATGAATAGTGATATTCCATTTGACAGTGATAAGTTCTCCAAAATTTGTACAAATAAGGAATATCTCCGAAATGGTTCACTCTACAAAAATACATTATTTGGACATAAGTTGTGTGTTTTAGCAAGATCTACATTTTTTGTATGCTAAGATTTTGTCCATCTCTTACATTTACGAGTTATTCAAAAGTCATCCAGAGTAAAGAGGATTACATAGACTATAGCCAGAAATTTCAAAATATACATTTAATTTGTCATAAAATATCTCAAACATATGGCATTTTAATCAAAATCTTTAGAGCCATTTTTGAAAAAATTTCCATGTAAAGGGTAGTTTGGGGTGGAGCAATTCTCTTCAAAATCTTCGTGTCACATCCTTGAAAGACATTAAACTTAAATAGCAACTTTGGTTTTTAACCGACTTTTCGTTTTTGAGTTATGTTGTCCACAGACACACACGCGCGCGCGCGGACCTTTTTCTAAGAATGCTTTTGTGGATTCAGGGGCCTCAAAACATATATTTCCGTTGAAATCTCAACATCGAATTTTTGTGTGGAATACAATACTTCCTCTACTTAGTAGTAGAGAAAGTTAAAAAAAAAAAAAATTACAAATTTGAGAAAAGTAGTAATCCAGACAAATACTAGAATGTCTTCCAAATGGTTCACTTCAAAGAGGATGTATTCGACATAAATTATGTGCTTTAACGAGATTCAATTTTTTGTGTAGTAAGATTTTGTCCCCCCCCCCCCTCTCTCTCTCTCTCTCTCTCTCTCTCTCTCTCTCTCTCTCTCTCAACGGTTTACCAGTTATGCGAAAGTGATCAAGAGTGAAGCATACTTCAGAAGATATTTTCAGAAAATTCAAGGTATACATTTTATCGTAATAAAAATAGCTTAAACATATGATATTTTAATCAAAATCGTTAAAGCTGTTGTTTATAAAATAAAAGATTTGGAAAACTGTTCTATGTAAAGGCTAGCCTAGGTTTGGGGGATTTTCTTGGAAATGTTCGTGTCGCATCCTTGGAAGAATGGCCTTTAACAGACTTTTCATGTATTAGTTATGCTGTTCGCACACCCACACGCGGACCTTTTTCTAAGATTCAGCGTGTATTTCCGGTGAAGTATCGATATCGAATGTTTGGGTAGAATGTAATATTTCTTCTACTTACTCCTCGTAGTAGAGAAAATAGAAAGGTAGTTCCAAGGGCGAATGAAGGGTAGGAGTTACGTATTCTGAATGAAATGTTTCCTATTTATTTATTTATTTATTTATTTATTTATTTATTTATTTATTTATTTATTTATTTATTTATTTATTTATTTATTTATTTATTTATTTATTTATTTACTTATATATTTACTTTCTGTGTTCCCCGACTTGCCTTCCTACTTCGTCATATGTGTTATTTGGAGAAAAACTGCTGCAAACATCTTTGTGAGTTTATTCAGTTAATGCAAACGCTTGAGGGCTTTGAATCCATCGTTTGAGCAAAGAAAGAAGCGGGGAGTGGGCAGAAAAGAAGCAGGGGAGAAAATATTCCATATGCACTCAGTGGAACGGGGGATAGGGGGCAAGAACCTCGTAAGTTGATCTTTAAAAATGTGTACACCAAAGGAAAAATGTATTCTAGATAGAAGTTGTGGCGTTTTTAATTTTTCTGCTACTTACATAAGGCAGTAGGGCTGTTTCATTCGATATAGAGATTTTACTGGAAGTACACGGTTTCAAACCCTCAAATACGTATCTATCTACTGATCCCGAGGTCGGGGTTCAAACTTGGACCACACTGTTGTGCTTAAGAGTAAATGTAGGTAAAATTATTTAAAAATTGCATTTTTTTTCTTGTCGTTAAAAATAGTGTATTGGTATTGTATTGCTGAAGTTCCACGCTTCTATCATCACTCTAAGTATTAACAAATAATTTAAATAGCAACGAATATTACACTGCCACGCCCCTTTTTACTTCCTCTTTAAAAAAGTTTGGTATTTATGTATTTCTTGCTGCTTTGACTATTAGTTTCCTAAGTAGCGTTGTGCGCTTTAGAAGGCTGTGAACAAGATGGCGAAATGCGTTTATTGAGGTCGCTTAGTTTTGAAGTGTTTAGTTTTGAAACTCGTAACTCGTGGGTAATATGAGTGTGTGAGTGTGTCTGTCTGTCTGTCTGTCTGTCTGTGTGCATGCGCGCGCGCGCGCGTGTGTGTGTGTGTTTTAAGATATTTTATGGCAAATGAAATGCATAATTTGAATTTCCCCGCTATAGCCCATGTAGTCCTGTTTACTCTTGATGGCTTTTGCACAACTGATAAACTGTAAGACAACCAAATCTTACCATACAAAAATGTAGATATCGCTAAAACACACAGTTATGTTTAAATGCATATTTTTTTGTGAAGTGAACCATTTCGGAGATTTTCCTTGTTATTTGTGGGAGTTTTGCAAAACTTTTCTCAAATGAAAGGTCGTTATTCACTTGTTTATCTCTTGGCCGTGCAAAAAGAAGGTAATTTCAAAGCCTTCATATAGCGACCGACTTTGAAAGATTTGACTATGGTCCAAAGCCTATTGTATTCCCATATTCCCCTTGTACCTACAAGAAAATATGCACTAAGATAATTTCTGCAAATGTTTATCTCAACTAACATGAAGATAGAGGAATAAGAAGTTGCAGAGGATAGAACAAAAGTAGAGAAAGTCATGTGAGTATAACCCAACAGTTTAAGTGCCCCTTCGCTTTCCAATGTATAAGGTATATATGTGAACAAATGCTGCCCGAATTCCGTGAAAAACGAACGCACTTGAAGTGCAATGTTGTGAGTTATCTTGTTTTAGGAATGTTTTTACTGGCGTAGAAGTAAGCATTCCCTCGACAGTAGGTATCACTAAAGTAAATGGAAGGATTTATCAGCTCCCTGATTGTTTAAACTCCTGCTGAAGACAAACGTTGATGGAAAAAGTTTGTAGAAGATAGACGTAAAAAAACACGTAGCGCAACTATTGGAAAACAGTAAAACAATTCTTGGGGTACAGTGTCTGCTTTATAGCAGCAGAATGGGAAGTCCGAAGCTAGGTACCTTGGGTTTATTACATCAACACCTTTGCTGCAGTAGTACATACATTACAAGTACGTTTAGGGAGCTAAATAGACTACTGCGTACGTGTTTTTCCCCCTGCCCAAGTCAGTAGAGCTTTGAGAGTTGGTTTCACAACGTTTGCGGTTTATCACAGTTGCCAAGTTTTTAGTGGTTCTGAAACTGTGGGACGCGGTTCTCGAGCAGTGTGCGTAAAAATGTATATTTACCAAGATTAAATTAACTTTTTATGGTGACAACACTAGCAGTACCTGGAACTTCACTTACTTTGTGTGAACTAACGAGATTCAATTCTATCTTCCTCCTTAACTTCATATTCCGCTACACCTTTATTACGTATTACTGATGATAGACATTCTTACCTGGTTGTTGCCTTTAACAAATTAATCACTTACAGCTCACATTTAGCTGCAGGAATTAAATCCTAAGTAAATATGTATTAATAAAAAGGAAGTAAAAACCCAGCTAATATTTAAATGGTAACATTGTATTCAACTATCAAATATTGTATTCAATGTTTGCTACAATGAATATAAGAAGTTAGGAGATTTAATAATGTTCTTGCACATATATGCAGTAAAACAGGTACATTGATTAGGTTAGCAAGACTGAATGCAGGAAATTTAACTTGCATCATTGTTGTATTAATAAATTAATGCTTAATTGTTGATAAGTTATTATTATCATTATCATCGTAGTCCTCGTCGCAAGTAGGATCTTAACTTTTTCACTACTGCCACTGTTCATTTATGTAACCTAGCACCTCTTGCACACACGCACATGCACACCCACTCGAATCTTTTTCTAAAAATCTGCCCTTTTTTGGATTCAAGGAACCTCTAAATTGAATGTATTTGCCGTGACATCTCAGTATCAAAATTTTGGGTGGAACGCTTTGCCTACTTGCTATACATGGAGAAAGTAAATATACCTCTGGCAGTTTTGATTAAAATATCATATTTATGATATAGTTATGAAAGATCAAGCAAATACCTTGAATTTTACATAAAAAGCTTATGACGCCTTAGATTGTTATTGCGTTTTTATTACTGGAAAATGCTAAGAGATCGACAGATGAACTTGTGCACTTTTGAACGCTTCCAATATGTATGTATATTGTTTTTAAGAAGTTTATAGTAAACAAAATCAACTTAACGATATAAACAGGTGTTGTGTGTGCACTGTGCATGTAACAACCTGAATTGCTAGATGAACTTGTAGATAACATAGAGTGGAGTGTGGAATCATTATTTATACAAATGATATAATGAGAATATCTGGGAACATTTAATGAATAGAGAAAGTTTTGTTCTGTATCATCTTTCTTTTCTTCCTTTTAGGTGATTATTTGAACCTCCTTACCTGTTTGACATAACTATTAAGTTAATTATTAATTTGCTCAGTTGCTTTCACTAGAAAAGATGGAATTTAAAAAGACAGCTTTGTACTCAAAATATTCTTTTGGGTTTCATTCACAACACAGCATCAAAGTTTAGCAGATTCAATAACAATAAATAACTGTACTTGAATTAAGGAAGGTTTGAATATGTGTTGTTGATTTATTTACCCATGGCCTTTCCTAATACTAATGTTTTGATGTTCCAGATCACTGTATACCTTGGAAAGCGGGACTTTGTGGACCACATAACACATGTTGATCCTATAGGTAAGTTGTTTTCTCGTATTTTCATGCATCAATATATTTCGGATTTGTTCAGTTTTTCAAGTTGTATTCAACTTACTGCCTGTACACGACTAGTGAGAAAGAACAATTATAATTTAATAATTATCAAATATAAATTAACAATAAATTATTCTTAATGGCAGTTAATTATAAAGCTACTCAGAAATTACAAGTATACACATTTTCTTGACTTCTCCAGTAGCATTGTTGCTACATATGGAACAGACTTTTGATGCCGTGTATGCAGTTGCATCTTAAATTATACCATATAAGGCTGTGAGTTGTGCTTTCCCCTGTAGTTGTGCCAAACTAGCTAAGGTACAACTAAAAGGCTATTGTGGAGTTCTCTTCCACATAATTAACAATTTAACCATTTTAGTTTTGGTTTATTTTGCTGACAACTAATTAAAACACACTTTTAGCATATTATAAGGAAATGCAGTTAGCATAGAGAGCAGCAACAAAAGTCACCCAATTCAGTTAAATGCATTAGTTGCCACATTGAAGCATCAACAACGATGCTAAGTTGTTTGTTTGGCAAAGCACACATCTTCCTGACTCAGACTGTTCGAGTGAATGGCTCAAGAAAAAGTGTGCAAATAAAACTTGTGCATTTAAATAAAAAAAATAATTTCTAGATTTCACCAGAAGTACATATTTTGATGCCCCCAACTTCCCACAAAGACCTCTCAGAGGGAAGAGTGGAGTGAGACTTGAATTGAAAAGTTGCATAAACTAGATCTCAGTATCATCCTAGCATGCAACACAAAAATATTCAAGAAACCCCCCCCCCCTCCATCCCGGAGCAACCTTTACTACATGGAATCTATGCATCCTATCTAAAATTGGATACCAAGATTTTGCTGAAAATAAGTTTTGAGCTCCCCTGAATAAATGTTGGAAAAAGATCCACGGCTATATGTGTCATGAACAGCATAACTAAAAACAAAGATTCATTAAATACCAAACCTTGTATTTAAGTTCAGCATCTTTTAAGGATGCCACATTAAGGCTTAAGAAAATCAAACTATTCTTTACACAGAAGATTTTTTGAAAATTTTGATTTTCTTAAAAATACTTTAACAGTTATGATTAAAATATGAAAGTTATTTTATTGACTTTTCTAAATTGTTTAAGAATATCAAACTATCCTTTACAAAAGATTTTTTGAAAATTTTGATATTCTTAAAAATAGTTCTAACAATTACAAATTACAATTACAATGTATGATTTTGGGAATACATATCCTCTGAAGTCCTCTTCATCCCGCCTGACTTGCATAACTAATAAACCATAAGAGGTAGACAAAATCGTACTATGCAGATGATGTAGATATTGTTGAAGTACACAATTTATGTCAAATACATTTTTTTGCAGAGTTTAACCATTTCTAAGATATTCCTGGTTATTGGTTTGAATTTTCAAATACTTATACTTTTTTAAAGAGGAAGTCGCCCTTTATCTCTCTCTGCCTCTCCCTCCCTCTCTTCTGGTCATGCAAAGAGAATGGAATTTCAAAGCCATCACATAGTGGGCAGCCTTAAAAGATTTGACTATCACTTAATGCTACTGTATTTTTCTATTCCCCTTGCTCCTGTAAGGCCTCAAAACATGTATTTCTGATGAATATAACATTTTTGAGTGGAATACAATACCTTCTATACCCACTATGTATCTAGTACAGAAAGCATAAGTCATAAACTATAAAGGTTTTGATCATCATATTGCAGCTTCACTTGCTTTTCACTTTGTTTGTAGATGGTGTTGTTCTGATTGATCCGGACTATGTGAAGGAACGCAAGGTGTTTGGCCATGTTTTGGCTGCATTTCGTTATGGACGTGAGGACCTGGATGTTCTAGGACTCACATTTCGCAAGGATTTGTACCTGGCTGCAGAGCAGATATTTCCGCAGGACGGCTGCTCAAAAAGACCGCTCACACGGCTCCAGGTATTCAACTCTATGTGCAGTAAATAAAAGTACATTTTTTATACATATAGTTCTGGGTTTATGCAGTAATTAGAAAAATATGTAAGTAATATGTCATTTTCCATGACCTACCCTGGTCACATTGAACTATTCAGTAACATGTATAAATAATTGTACTTTTCTAGTAGACACATGAATTAAAATTAATGTCTGCACAACAATTTGCTTAGATTGGTTTATTAAATTCAAAATAAAATTTAAGGATATATGTAATAAATAACACTAGCAAACAAAATTTTACTTTTTTCTGTAGCTGACATGAAAATACCTAATCTTTTGTTTTCAGGTGTGCTGATAACAAAACTGTTAGTGAAAATGCAAGAGTAGCTCTCATTTTGAAGTTATAATAACTAGATGTTATTGCCTATATAAGCTTGTGCACATAGAAGGCAAAACTGCTGTTTCTGGCATTTGCAGTTTTCTGCTGGTGATTCTCTGATTAGTCTCCAGCAGTAATTGGCTAACATGGTGCAGTCCACATTCTCTGATATCTCATTTCCACATCCAGAATTTGCTGGTGGAAGAGTTTCACATGCTCATTGCTTATAGCACCACAGTTGTCGAGAAAGAGGTCCATGTGGGAATCTAAGAAATTTAACTTTAAAGACATGTTGCACCCCAGTCTATTGTGGCAGTACACACGATTTGCCATAAGACCCTTATAGTTTTCTGCCCTCTTATTTACTAGAAAGTTTGTTGACATTTGAACAAAGGCATCCCAAACTAACTTTTCATCATCTTTCAGAATAGTGTTGAAATGCTCATCTCTTTACAGTATGTGTATCTGGGGGACCCACAAGATGTGGAAATTTCTCACTCAAATAGAAAAATGCTTCCCCAGTTTTGTCCATGACCTTAATGAAGTTTTTCATTAGGCCCAGTTTTGTATGAAGAGCAGGGAGAATAATATTCCTGGATTTGACAACTGCTTTGTACATAACACAGTGAAATCCAGGTTTAAGCAATTGACGTTGCAGCCAAACTTTCTTTCTTCCAGCACATGACCAGAACACAGTTTGTAACAGACTGAAACTGCACTTAAATGAAACATGCTCCACTCCTCCCTTCTCTTCCCCTTCCTCTCATTGCTACAAGTCCAGGCTAAAAATAGCAACAAACTACACACAGCTTTGTTGCTTGAAACTTCAATAGGTGTCTACCATAAGCGGGACTTCGGGACTTGTCGTTTTTATTATCAGCGTAATCGATATAGTTAACGAACATTTATTTCATCTCAGTTACATTTTCACTGTTGGCTAGTGTAGTTAGGCACAAGAAATATTTTGTATTAGTGCATCAAAAGTGATTGATTATACATTAAAAAGAAATCAGTAAAATTATTACATTAAAATTGTGGATGTTACATGTTCTGCATGTGTAATAAAAATTTCAGCCTAATTCTGAATGCATTACTATAAGATTAGTGTGTTAATGGCATTCCACAAGAGTCCGTACTGAAATAGTGGATACATGGCATTGCGAATGGGGGTGGGGCAAGGGGGAGGCCTCGACTTCCCCTTGGAAAATAATAAATGTACTGTACAATCACTTACTATTAGACTATTGCTTTGATGTTAATGTAAAGAACAGTTTTTATTTCACATGAATTAATATGCTTATCCGCAACAAATACTGTAACTCATCTTTTACAGTTTTTGGCAATAGAATAATGAATTAATATTGTTTAATTGCAAACTTCCAACATGCCCCCCCTCCCATAAATAAAGTCTGCCGATGCTCATGAGTGGATATATACTTGTTTGTATGAGTTACATTATGTTCATGCAGTGCTCCTTTATTTTGTTGCATCTGTGATACCATGATCATAACCTCAAAATGCTTAATTTGCCTTTGTACTCTACAATTTTCTGTAAATTGTTTTTCTTCATACTAAGTATACTAAGTGTGTCAAAAGTATTTTCACTTTAAGGTTTTTAATTCATATTACAGTATTGTATTAACTGACAAATCTAGGAAATTATACAACAACAATTTCAAATAGAAAATGAAACTGATACTGCTGGTGAACATATTTGTACTGTTTAAATATTGACACTTATTTTGTTTGGGAACATGAAGATGAAAATACCCATTTTAATGTAATATTGCATAATGTAAGCAATTATAAAGAAAGTGTGAAATGCATGCATATATAATTGTGATTGCAGGAACGCTTAATAAAGAAACTAGGTCCCAATGCATACCCTTTCTACTTCGAGTTGCCACCTCACTGTCCAGCATCCGTCACATTACAACCTGCTCCAGGGGACACAGGAAAGCCATGTGGTGTCGACTATGAGCTTAAGGCTTTTGTTGGGGAAACACAAGATGACAAACCTCACAAGAGGTAAGTGTTATTTGTATTTGGATCAATGTCTGTATGTGGCACTATCAGTGGTAAATAATGCAAACTGATCACAATGAGAAAGAAGAGCCTCTGATTGTGTCTATGAGTTTGAATAATAATAATAATAAACAATAACAACAATAATAATAATAACAATAATAAAAATGACAAGTTATTTATTGTGATTTAATTGTATATTCTTATATAAAATATTTAATAAGTACAAATATGCTTTGTTAAAATGGAGATTGCAAGAGACAAGAATGCCATACAACATTACTGGAAGCTTGTAGTAGAGAGGCTTAACCATTGAGACTTGTTTTCATTCACAAGAATCTATCATATTTTAGTAGGAATTCTGACTACCATTACTATAATACCAGGGAATCACAAAACTTACATCTTAATCCCAAAGTAATAACATCTGTCTTCAAACTATGTCACACCAAGGATTTATCTCTTTGCACCAATTTAGGTGTGTATCAGACATTTAGTTTTTGAGTTATGCTGTTTACACGCACGCACAGATACACACAGACAGACACAGTAAAAATACTTTTCTTTGACATTCACTGGGCCTTGAAACATTAATTTCTGGTGAAGTATTGGTATCTAATATTTGGGTGGGACACAATACTATATCTAAATGCTCATGGTAGAAAAAGCAAAAACTGTACATCTGGTCAACGTAGGTGGTACTCATCAGCAAATGACCACTAAAGCACATGCCAAAAGAGGGTCCATTAAAGAGAATTTCCATTTGAAGATTAAGGGTGTGTTTCATAGCATTTTATACCTAGCCATACCATTCAACATTTCCTAATAAGGGCACTGGGGTAGCTTAGTGGTTTCATTTTGTCCTGAGGGTCCATGGTTTGGTTCTGGGCTCTGGGATGGCAATTTTAAGTCAGCCCTATCTAAGCCTTTATTTGTGATTGGTTCATGTGAGGTATCCCCAATGTGGTTCAGAGTCCACAGTAAAAGCTTTAGGTCCTCTTATTCCACTGCCATTCTCATCATTACCCTATCATTCTAGGTATGTAACAGTTTTACAAGACTTCATATGAAATGAACTATACTTTGTTCAGAGTCTTTTGAGACAGTAGGAGGTTATATATCTCCCTTTTACTGCCTCTAAAAACTCTGAACAAAGTGTACATGAATATACAGCTATAGGTCTTAATTTTAGTACTACCTCCAGATGTATAACGTGGCACCCGTGATGTATTTTTCTGGTGCCCTTCATAAGCAATCTTTTACTGCGACAGTTTCTAATATTAATTCAAATTTCAAGACAAAACTATTTCCTTGCGAATATCTTTCCTGTACCCCCCCATGAACACCTATTGCTGTATTCATTGCTTCCCTAACCAGCGCTTTCCCTCTCAAAAGAAGGTTACTTGTCCTAATGGTGGATAGGATGGCACCCATGCCTCCTTAGGCATGAGTTAAATGTACTCGAGCTCATAAGAAAGTTGGACAGCACTGATGTACAATCTTAATTTTGGCATTATGTCTGTTGTAGAGATACACTAGTGTACAGTTCTAGCTGAAACTTGTATGCTATGTTTATGTTTTCTCTTTTATATTCTTTAATTTTGTAAAATGCATTTTTAACCAGAATTTAATTTCTTTTAATTTGCTTGTTTCTAATTTTATTTCTGTAATCCAGTAAGGCAAATGTGTAGATCCTTTGCATTGCTTTCAATACATTTAGTTTTAAGGGAGATCCTTAGTTTATTTCTAAAGTAGGTTTTCCTTGTTCTAGTTTTATGTTTATGAATATCTGCATTTTGTCTTCTTTATGGGTTTTTATAACACATTTAAGGCATTCATATGTGTATAAACTTGGTAATGTGAGTATATCGAGTTTTTCAAAGCATTTTTGCAGATACTTCTTTTTTGTATTCTTTTTATAATTCTTATTGCCCTTTGTTGTAATCTAAATATTTTTAAGAGATGTTTTTTTCTTGCTGACCCCCTTAATATAATCCCATAATGCAGATGTGAGGGTATGAAGCCATAGTGTACTTGACCTGTGCTTGATTTGTGTGACTTGTTTTAGAACATATTCAGCCTTATTGAGTTTCTTTACTAGCTTTCCTATATGTCACTCCATTTTAAATTATTACCTATGACTAGGCCCAGAAAGTTCGCAGCACTTCACTATAGACCATATCAGGAGCATTAAAAATGACATGATTTCCTAATAAGGCTATATTTCTGCAGTATATTTTTGACACCTTGCATCGTTCATAAGCACTTCTAGCACATGATTAGTTCTGTTGCAACAAACATTAATTTTGTGCAATCTAGAGCTGTCATATTCAAGAATTCATATATGCGAAGACTTCTTAGAGGGTACGTAAAATTTAATTTAATCCTTCTTTGCATAGTATTAAGTAAGTTATAAATATTATAATCTATTTTAAATATGGTTATGTATAATTAGATTAAGGATAACCCTAGGACAAGGTCTAGGGGTGCAGCCTGAAATGGAAAATTGTCTTTGAGGGTAAACAGAGAAAAAAGATGAAATACCAATGATCTAGAGAGCAAACTGCCACTTTGCTATTTACGCATCCTTTCTCACTGCCAATTGTACTGTTCTGTTTAATAATTCTTGAAATAATTGTGCCACATATTGACAGACTCTTCTTGTCCATGTATGATAGATGCACATGATTTCTGTAAAGTAATGATTTGTGTTTCAGAAACTCAGTCAGATTGGCAATACGGAAGATAATGTATGCCCCTAGCAAGCAGGGGGAACAGCCATCAGTCGAAGTGAGTAAAGAGTTTGTAATGAGCCCAAACAAACTCCATCTAGAAGCATCTCTTGATAAGGAGGTAAGAAATAACTCCTTACACTCGTTCAAGAAGTGTTCAAATTTGTACAGTTGGCATCATTGCAATCTTGTTGAAATAACATATCCTAGCCACATGTTTTTCATATCCTTGCTCTCTTTTTGCAGCTGTATCACCATGGAGAAAACATAGCAGTCAATGTACACATAGCAAACAATTCAAACAGAACAGTAAAAAAAATAAAGGTCTCAGGTAAGCTAATAATTTATAATTTACGTGATTATCAACTGTGTGATGAAGTTTATGATTCTATTTGGTACTGTTTAAACACAAAGCACAGGATGAATAAAACTCTTATGTTGAAAAACTGTAGTAATGTATTTTCCTATATATGGTTCTGTTAACTTTCTGTACATACAGGATGGGACAAATGCATTTCAAGTGAATGAAGGCAACACTGAAAATGTTTAGAAAGTAAAACATGGATCAGTTTTAAAAAAATTTAAGTTATTTTATTGCTTTTTATAATATTCCTCTTAAACATGAATCATTTTTGGATTCAATGAAACCATTCCTTAAAGCAATGATGCCACTCTTACTGAGGCACTTCAGAAACTAGGTTTTTATGTTCCGCTGCTTCATCCGATGAGGAAAATGTGATTTGGCACATTAATTTTTGGAAACAAAAAGAAATTGCAAGGTCTGGGCTGTATGGTGGAGGATTCATAGTGCTGACCTTTTGAACATCCACATTGAACATCTAATATCAGTTGCTAGTTTTGCATTGTCATTATGTAAATTTATTTTTCCTTCTGGACATTTTCCATGAACTTTTCAAGAATTTGTGGTAAATGGATTTATGTACTAGTCAGCAGTAAGATATGTCTTATCTTCTGCTTCTATGGTAGCAATATGACCCTTTTAGTGAAAAAAAATTGAGCAACCATCTTCTTGAACATTACAAATAGAAGCACTAATAACAGTGAAGTATTCTTCATGTTTGAGGTCATTTTGAGTCACTTTTTTACACTCACCTTCACTTAAATTGCTTTAAAAAGGGAAATGTTTTCAAGACCGTTTGGTCCCATCATCAGCCATTGGGTGACTGACGCTCTCCTCTTGTTCCCTCTCTCTGCTACTACAGAAATAAGCTACATCATTAACCATATGGAAATTTGCACAAAGAATAATTGCTTCACATTTGACAATAAATTCTACAGACAATCCCAAGGTTTAACAATAGGGAGCCCACTGTCACCGTTTTTAGCAGACTAGTACATGAGCTTTTTCGAAACTCACATAGTAAATTCCTTTCCACATATATTAAAATTTTGTAGAAGATACGTGGATGACATCTTTGCCATAATCCCCCAGAAACAAAAAGAAGACTCTCTGAAATTATTAAACCTACAGGACAACCATGTAAAGTTTACAATTGAAATAGAAGACACATTACCTTTCCTGGACCTCAAAATTACTAGAGATATAGATGGGATAAAATTTAAAATATATAGAAAGCCTGCACATGTGGATAATTACATAAAGAAAAATAGTTGCAACCCAGTTTCACACCAACTAGCAGTATTTAGAAGCTTAATTCACTGGTTATGTAATGTCCCTTTAAGTAAAGAGGAATTTCAGGAAGAGCAACATCATATACAAGAAACAGCAGTACTAAATGGATTCAACCCAGCCACCATTAGGAACATGTCAAAAAGTGCAGATAAGCTCAAGATAATTTTGCAAACCACTACGTTAACACCACCCACAAATAACAGCTGGAAATTTAGAAAATTCACCTACCATCCCTGGGCCTTCAGGAAATTTGAAAGAATCTTCAAAAAACTAAACATAAAACTGGCACCACAAAACAAATACAGTTTAAAAAACCTGCTGAACAAGCCACTTAACAATACCATCCCTTACAATCTAAAATCTGGAATTTACTAGATCAACTGCAATGGTTGCGAAAAAAGCTATATAGGAAAAACTAAAAGAAATTTGGATATCAGACTAAAGGAGTGCCAGAGGAACATAAAATTAAAATAAACCGAAAAGTCTGCTGTGGCACACCACTTTTGGAATGAAAACCACAACATTAGCCTCAATATAAAACTGTTAAAATCTCTAAATTCATCAATAGAACTGAACGTTTGGGAAAAAATATGCATAATCAAAAACAATAATAAAGTGATTAACTTCAAAATCCCAGCTTTAAATGAAGTGTTAAAAGTTCTGTGCCCCTAACACCAGATGGTAGCAGGATGATAGTAGCAGAGAAGGGGAGCAAGAAAATAGCGTCAGTCACCCAAAGGCTGATGATAGGACCAAACGGTCTTGAAAACGTTTCCTGTTTTTAAAACAATTGAAGTGATGGTGAGTGTGAAAAAGTGACTCAAAATGATCTCAAACCATCTTCTTACCAGGACTGTGAATTCATCAGACTTTTGTGGGCTCTGCTCAAAACATCCATTGAATTGATTTACTTTTCGTTTCACAATCAAGAATAAATTGAAGTTTCATCACCAGTAACAATATTCCAAACCGAATTTGAAGTGCTGCCTTTGAAGTTTTTCAGAATGTTTCTGCCCATTGAATGATTGTTGTTTCTGTTCGGGAGTGAGTTTATGTGGAACCCACCTACAGCAAAGTTTTCTCACATCTAACTCTTGATATAAATCACACCAATACCCAATGTTACTCATATAAATTCAAAAGATGTCTGTCGACCTTCAAACATTGCTCCAACAGCGGCAATACTTTCATGAATAACAAGCGTTCTTGGGTATCCTACACTAAGAAAAAACTGATCTCTTTGGAATTTACTGTGTCAATTATAGATTGTTGCTAAATGCATTTCCAAACTGATCTTCACATTGTGTAGGCATTAATGATGATTTAAAATCATAAAAGATCATAGCCCAGAAATACTCAAATTTAGTTTTGGGTAAACAGAAAATCTTTAAATGACAGTTACAAATATTCGAGCAAATTGTACAAGCTACATGCTAAATGGAAAAAAACTCTTCCTTTATCAGTTCTGTCATATTTCTTTGATTCTCTGCCTTTTCTTACCCTTTTTTTTTTAAATGGAGATTTGTAACTAATGTGTAGGCAAAATTATTGTGGTTGCAAGAAAATGTGGCATCATGGGGTAAAATTGATACCACTTTTAGTTTTAGTGCCCAAAAACTATTACAAGATGATATTCAAAACAAAAACAATGAATAAAGAAAGTTTGAAATGCAGAGCTATATTTAAAAGGATTGGCTTGAAATTGTTTACAAAGATTCAAAGTTTAGAGTGAATGTGATCTCAAAAAGTAATATTTTTTATACATAAGATTTAAGAGAAGTGGTTAGCATACTGTCAAATGCAGAGGTCCTGGTTTCAATTATCGGTTGTAGGATGGGAATTTTTCTTTAACCAGGATTATTCCTAGTGTTTGGATCTATAAGTGAGCGCATGAATGTGTGTGTGAATTAAATCGCATATAAAGAAAACTCAATATAACAGTAATCAAACAAACCTCATTGTTGATGAGCAATTGTTCTAAAGGCAGTATATAAATAGAATGGGGGGAGGGAGGGAACAAGAAAGGTATAAGAGAATATTTTTGTGACTGAAGCCTTTCTTGTTAATTTGATTCATATCAAGGAAATTGTTCTGTTTTACAGTTCGGCAGTTTGCAGACATTTGCCTGTTCTCAACAGCGCAATACAAATGCACAGTTGCAGAAGTGGAGAGCGAGTGAGTATCAGAAATAGAAATGTCATTCTTTTGGAAAGCTAGAATATTTTAAATTCTTCACTTGGATGCCCAACACGGACCCAATGAAGTCTGTTGACATTTCAACAGTTCTTTTAAAGTCCAACTTTGATGGACTCTTTAGTGGGATTTGAAGTTTACCATTTTGCATAGATGAGAATGGGATAATTGGGCACTATGGAATTAAATGAATTTTTTTTATACCTCCCCAGGCATCCAGAGCTTAAAAACATAGTTTGTCACTATATAACATTAGTAAACTTGGAAAACTCATGTCTACATTTTACAAATGTTATAGTATGGTGAATGGGAAAGAGCTCAAGTAATAAGGAGTGTACATATTTTGTGCCATCAAGGCACAATTTGAGTTGTTATTACAGACTAATGATGAAAATAAAATTCTTTCTTCTGCAATATTAGTGAAATGTGAGTATGCAATTTTATTGACCATAATATAGTGTTACTGGATATTGTTTAAGTCACATTATTGATTGTGATACACAGCAAATGTAATGAGTAGAGTGCGGTCCCTAATACAGCAGTTGTAGTTGACTATACAGACCCCAGAGAGTGTGGCGTATGTTTCACTCCCTCCTCTTTCCGTACAGTTCCATGTGTCAGAACTCCACCATTCCTAGTATGTTCAGCTGATACACTGAAGAGTTGCATGTGTCAAGCAATTCATAGTGCAATGCCTAAAACAACTCACTCATGAAGTACAATACTAAATGATTTAGTGATTCGTGGTGGACGAAGCGGCGCTGGGGCGGGTTTCCTCCGGATTCTCCGGTTTCCCCCGCCATCTCATTCTGCCGGTGCTCCATCTTCATTCCATGTGTCATCAGTGTCACCGCCTGCGGTGCTGTGTGTAGTAAAAGCGGGCGTTAAACACTACAAAAAAAAATTATTTAGTAGAACAATTTGCATGTGATATATTTCTTCGAGGAGAAGAAGAAGGTGTTATATGTGCCATGTGTAATTTCAGATTATTACGAAATAAGAAGTACTATTTTGAAAGACACTGTAATAGACTCCATTAACCTCATGTGTTGTCAAAAGAAGCTTCTTGCAGTACAAACATACTCTAACTGATAAACGCAGAAATTTCGCCTTTGACAACCTGCTTATGCACATAATTGTGTATTGTAATTCCTTCTTATTGTGACAAAAAAGATTTATATTTCATTATACAATTTATTTTCTTGGAAACTTGTTAAATAAAACAAATACCTTTCCTATGCTGTAGTTCATCTTTTTTTTCGGAGGTGCTAAAGTTTGTCTCCAAAAACAAGAAGGGTGAAAGGAGTGCAGGTTCACTGAATCACTTAGGAAACTACCTTCAGCACAGAAAGAAAAAAGGGAAGAGCTTAAAAGATTTCGTCGACATCACATCAATTAGGCTTGCACATACGAAATGCAGGATTATTTATGTAAGGCAATTCATATACTCAGCACTGTACGTCTGAAACACACACCACGAGTTGTTTCCTCACAAGATCACTTACGCTCACCAAGGAACAGTCCAGGCACGCAACTTACAGTAAAGATCCCTCACTCCCACGGTCTGGTAATGAATATTGAAACTACTGTGTTAGTAGGATATTGAATTTACATTGCACAGTTTGTCAATGTCACATATTACAGTAAAATCTCCATTAGATTAAAATGCAAGGGTCAGGAAATCTTTACAATTAAAACTAAGTGTTTGTTTAGTGAAGATTTCTGTTAAAATTAAAGCAACATCTGAGTGTAATTCATTTTAACATGGAAGTTTTAAAGAATGGGAATGGACTGGTAGCTCACATTGATATTGTCTTTAGAGGCAGGAAAATTATTATTTTCAGTAACAAGTGTTCTAAAACTAAACATATACTAGGTTCCAAATAAAGGCTGGTTCACAACCACTGGTAACAGTAATGATAACCAGGATGATGTATTCAAATGGGATTGTTCATAACCAATGGGAAGCTTTCCCAGGAAAGGGAAAGAAGATTTGGCCAAGTTTCAATTTTTTCTTTGTTCATTACCGGGCACGGCATATTAGATTCATATTGTGACTATGGACTCGCATCAAAGGAGACTCAAGCTCAGCTACCTCACATGACTATAATCACTCCACTCTTAGATCCGCACTTGATGTAAACACAAGCTGTCAACAACTAACCTGCGATATGCCAAAACCATAGCACACCATAAAATATAGTACCTCAAATGTTCAAGATATATGATGACCCTCGTAAAGACTACCTGAATGTAATGCAAAAGCAGTGCTATTCCTGAAACTCCTGAGTAAATATCATTCTGTTGCATCATAAACATGAGGCATGAGTCCATGTGGCACTTTTTTGTGTTAGTCACAGTTGATAACGAACATTAGGTTGTTGCGGATGGACACAAGGTAGAGATTTAAGGCTGGATGGAGTATACATTGCTATGTACTCCACAACCAAGGGAGCTAAGAACAAACACAGTGTATAAACTTAGGCTTTCATTGCCAGCATCCTCACTATTAGCTATGTTTATCTCTTCCAGGCTTGTAGGTTATGGACTAGAAGGCATCAAAGATACCAACTATTGCACTTGGCATCTTCAGGTTGAGATGATCCATTGTCTGTGCTGTTGGTAACAGCTTGGACACAGAAGCCCCAACTGTGGCACTCTTATATAGTGGGGTTGGGCAGGGCTTGTGGCGAGCCTAAGGTGGTGCTTGGCCTGAATTGGTTGTGGGAAGGGTGTAGGTGAGGTTTTATTACTTCTGTTGTTTTGGTTTAAAAGGTTTTCTAAGATGGGTATCCAAGGTTTTTGTGCACAGAGGGCTTCTTCTTTCCAGTTGAAGTTGTTTTTGTGTTTATAAATTTCTATCGGCTCCCGATGTAGTTGAAAATAGAAAACAATACCTGGGTTTCTTTAAAGCCGACATCTTGGCTGAATAGTAATGCATGTTGTACCACAGACGATTTTTCTGTTTGCCCCAAGCTGGTGTGATGCTCATATTCTTTTAATGTCATTGCCCCATTGTGCATAGTAGTGTCTATGTACACCCTGCAGCTGCAGGGAACTTTATAACAAACACACTGTTTCCCAGACAGTTCATGAAACTTTGAATGCAGGGCTTTGTTATGAGAAGCTTTGCAAAACGTCAATTTCCAGAACATTTGCCAGTACTTAACTGCTGACTATATAAGTGGGCCGTCATGAGCAGTTTGAGTCAGTTTAAGAGTTTTAAGTTAGTAGAATTGTCAGAGCGAGCTGTGTACACTTGAGCAATGTTTTGTGTCAAGGTTACAATAGAGTAGCGGTGAGTTCTAAGGTCATAATTTGTTAATTGTGATTCAATTTTAGAGGAAATAAAGCGACATAAAAAGTAATTGGACTTCTCATTTGTCACAACATTGTGTGTATTAAACCTTTCACTGCAGAAATTATTCACGGCAGCTGTGCCATGAAACAGCCGCTAGGGCTTTCTCTGATCATAAGCTAGAAAAATAAATGAATTCCCAATGTGAAACATCATTGTCCACTTTCTGTTGATAAACTGATAGATAATATGCCTTAGCATTCTCATTACCGAGCTGTTGTGAACTAGAATGTTAACTGCTGCCTTGCTTTCTGCTCTCATTGCCATTCTGGTTGCCGTTACCGAGTGGTTGAGAACCAGCCTTAACTGTTACAAGTACACCCATGAATATTTATGCATAACTGTAACCGCAAGACACTCATGATCCACACTGAGCAAGATGGCTCCGAGGTAATGTATGAGGTTTGTGTTCAGAAGGTCTACAGTCAAATCCCGACTGGACCATCCCATGAGGGGTTTCTAATGTTCATCTCAGTCCTCCAGGAGGTGAAGGTAAAGGTACATATTAACAGAAGAGCCCCTGCAGCTGTCGCAAAGCACTGCACATAGATCCAGGCCTTTGTGATTCTACCACAACCCCTGTTAGGGAATGAGGGAAAAGACCTGAAGGACAACTAAAGCCAGATGCTTTCTATTCCTTATGGTGTCGCTTGGTTTGCTGTTCTATTAAAAAAAAAAGAAACTAATGATCTTCTGCCTGTAATTGTGGAATTGCACATAAATAATTATTATTTATTGCAACTCATTGTTTGCTGTTGTATCACAATCAAATATTGAATAAAAAGAAAAAAATGACTTTAATGTGTGTGCACTGAGTAGGTAGTTGGTGGTATCAAAAAGAAGAGAAACGTCGCCTGTTAGTTCCATAAGTGTTTACAGGTATCGCTGAACATATTGTGTGGGTTCCAGAGCAGGCTGCCCTGTAGGGCCCGGATTCACCCTCTCCAAAGTTTATACTGTTCGACCACTCTTAGCCAATAACAAGGATAAGCGTGGCCTGGCACTTGACGGGCAGCTCAAGCACGAGGATACCAACCTTGCATCATCGACAATGTGAGTCCCCCCCACATGACACACCATCCCCCTACAGCTGGTGCCTGAGTGGAAGAATGTGGCTGCCCTTGTGTGTGGGTCTTTCCTTTCTCACCTTAAGGCACATGATAATTTATGTTCTCACGTAACTGAAGTATTGCACTAAACAGTTTCTCATTTTTGTTTTTGTTAAGTTGCTTTCGCTGCAAGAAACTGAGACTTTTGCTACATACTTTTTGTTTTACAGCTTACAAATATCTTGAGTGAGTGTTGTGAAGCAGTAAAGATTGTATCAGGTGATTAGAAAAGTTGACTTCTCAGTGCATTACCAATTCACAGGTACCATTTAAATGTTGATGAAAGCTACACTGCATGTATCACCACAAATGCAGCACAGCAGAAGCACAGAGTTTAGTAAATTTTAACTTTTGCATGTCTTTTTAAATTCATGCAAGAAAGCAGCTTTCTTTCTTTATTTTTTTAAATCAAATTAAATACAGCGTGGATACTATATTCTTTTACACTTTATTTTTCCCTCACCATTATTAATATTCTATCAAATTTATCAAAGCAATCATTAGCAGCATTTGAAGGGTATTAAGCATAATAGAAAACTACACCTATTTGGATGGAAAAAGAGGGAAAAGGTCCTCACATCAACAGAGAGGAGACAAATTCCTGGAGGAGAGTGACAATGACATTACTGATATGGGGGTTGGATGCTGCCAAACACTGCACCCATAACTTGACAGCTGATTATCGCCTTCTCAGAACTTTAAAGAAACACACACTAAGAGGACTTAATTTTGTTCAAGGTACAATGTGTTCTGAAGAAGTGACTCAAGGACAGGCATGTCAGTAGGGAAAAGGGAGGGAGGGTAGCAACTGCTCCCATGCCACATTACAGAATGACACAGGATGTTCAAGTCGAAGCTGTATTTTTGCCCTCATTACACCATTGTTTACCTGTACAAATACACAACACATTGTAATAGTAAAACTGAGCCCCATTTGTGCAGTTATTTTAAATCACTTAGTTCTATACCAACAGCAGTGTTTTCTCATTGCCCATTTATTTAAATCAAGTTTCAAAGCCAAACAACTTAGCCGTAGAATATAAACTAATGTAGACCTGGATCTGCTTTTCATATGATTAAATTTTGAAATATAGTAAGTGGCCTGCCTTAACAGATTGATGAATGGTATCGTTGGAAGTTAGTGATAGCTTATTTTTATTGAGTCTGTTGGAGAACTGGGATTTCAATTCCTCAAGCCTCTGTTGTTGAGTGTGCCCTACATGACAATAAAATTAATTATAATGGTGAAAAATGTAATAGCACAAGTAGTATGATTTTTTTCATCCTGGAAATATTAATGTGCAGCTTGATGATAGTGGTTATATTAAAGTAAATAATAAGTAGTAGTAGTAGTAGTAATAATAATAATAATAATAATAATAATAATAATAATAATAATAATAATAATAATAATAATAATAATAATAACTGTAATAATAACAATAATAATAACTGTAATAATAACAATAATAATAATAACTGTAATAATAATAATAATAATAATAATAATAATAATAATAATAATAATAATAATAATAATAATAATAATAATAATAATAATAATAATAATAACTGTAATAATAACAATCATAACAATAATAATGATGATAATGTTTTAAAAAATATAAACATACTGATATAACAATCTTGCCATATTCAGTGATATATTTTTGTTAAAGTGGCATCTAATATTAAAATGAGAATCATGGCATAATGAATAATTGCAAGTTAAACAAAATTATGTAAGCTACAAAATTAATAGTCCCATTCTTGATGGAAACATGTGCATAGTTGCACCGAACGTCAGTTCTGTTTACTAATTTGAACTGCACCATGTAGCCTGGTGGTATGGAGGGAGGTAGACAGCTGAGTAGGGGAGGTGGCTCCTAGGAGTCAGTTAATGACACACCTGCTCTAGGGTGTCAAGGACCACAATGGTATAAGTGCATACACTTAAGGAAATAGTATTTCTAGAGGGTAGGTGAAAAATAAAGTGTAAACCAATATAGTACACTCCTCGTCATTCAGAACTTTTTCTTTAATGGTTACTAACAGTGTCTATGAGCCTTGCCAGTACAATTTGGGAAAGCTTTCTTAAAGAAATTTGGTTTATGTGCCAGTAAAAAGAATGTCCTAAATAAATTTTCACATAAAAACACCTATCAAATGAGACATTAAAAATATTTCACTTATCAGATATGATCAAAAGTGAATCAAAACAACATAAAACTGACAAATATAAGTTTACGCTTTAACAAAATGACCATTCTTTTTGTATAATTTTGGTTCATATGCACATATGAAACAGCTTACAATTGTTACTTGAGCTTCGAAGATATGATTTTCTATGTATCAGTGGTTTTTATGATCATTTTCCCAGAAGATTTAATATCACAATATAGGAAGCAAAGGTTATTAGATATATTAAAAACAGAAGCAGTGTTAGCTGTGAAGTTATTTTCAGTTTCATTTTATTTAATTTTAAAATATGTATGAATCAATATACATACTTATAACTTCACTTATGTCAAATTGTAAAATCTTGGAAAGCTTTTGGAGACATTTAGTATATAGCATGGCATAGCACTCAGTTATTAACAATATTCAACCCAGACACGGTATTACAACAGTTGCACAAATAAGGAAGGGACCAGTTGCAACAGCAGAATCTATAAAACTATTTAAAGAAAATGAAACATTTCATCTGCAGGAAGACTACATGCTGCAAGAAGTTGTGTCATTCATAGTGGCAACCAACTCTAATAATTGTTTCTAGAAATATACAAAATCCGTATTATGTCAAATGAAAGCAATTTCACTTTTAATTCGGCTCCAAGTCCTTCTTTAACATTGCTGGTTCTGCAAAAAATTATTTTTGAAAGGTTCTTTTCCTTTTTGCCCAATGCTTTCTCTACAAATGTGTTGTTATTACAGGTTTACTCTTGCTTACACAAAAATCCCTGACTCTTTTCTTCAGTTAAATAGTTTATTCTGTAATTCATATAACAGAGTTTACATTGTACGAGGGCTAGTCAATAAACACTGAGAGTAATTTTTTTTTACTGTGCACAACAAAGGCACATAGTAGAAACAATGTGGTATGATGTCAATGGGTCAGCTCTCATTGGTGTACAAAGCACATGTTCGCTTGCGCATGCATCTGTACACAGGGGACGAATGAAATAGCTCATTTTGCCAGCCGCCTACAGAGAAAATGGAAGTGTTATGTGAAGAACAATATACTGCATTGAAGTTTTGCTTTCATTTGCAGAAATCCAGCATGGAAGCTTACAGAATGTTGCAGGAAGTATATGGCAATGATGTTCTGCCACAGTCCACAGCACTTCAATGGTTAAAGGAATTTAAGGAGGGCCATGTTTCAATAACAAAGCAAAGTGGGTCAGGTTCTCCAGCAACAGCAATAAATGAAACCATGATTAACACAGCTGGTACCATTGTTCATGCAGACCAACGAATAACAATTGACAGACTTGCAGACATGTTACAGATTTCCCATGGCAGTTTTTTTTTCAATTCTGGATAGTCACGTACACATGAGACGTGTTTGTGCGAGGTGGGTGCCAAGATTATTGACACCTGAACAGAAGTTCACATTTGAAGCAAGAGCAGAGGGGAAGAGAAGAAGAGGAAGACCTAGGATAGAATGGAGACAATATATGGAAAGAGTGGCAGTCGGATATGGGACAACAATGAGAGGAATATACAGGTTGGCACAAGATAGGATCAAATACAGAAAGTGGCTGAAGGAAGCCTATGCCTAACGGCAGCAGGAAAAATGAAAGAAGAAGAACAGAAGTTCATGCGGGTGGAAGTGTGTATGGAACTGCAACGTCTAGTTGAGCTGCATGGGGATGCATACCTGAATTCAGTCATTGCAGGTGATGAAAGCCCGCTTCACCATTACGACCCGGAAGGCAAACAGGCCTCCTCAGTATGGAAATCACCTGATTCTCCGACACCAAAGAAAACAAAGGTTGTTTAGTCAGCAGGAAAAGTAATGGTCATTTCGCTCTTCGACTGGCATGAGTGATGTATCAACATCAGGTCCCTTCTCATACAACGTTTAATGGCAAGTATTACAAGTCTGTTTTGGATGTCCTTGCTAAACATAACCAACAAAAACAACCATAACTGCATCCCTCTGGTTGGCACCTGCACCATGAGAATGCCCGCCCTCATGTTTCCAACATTGTTACACAGTATTTGGCCTGCAGAAACATTGAATGTGTTCCCCATCCTTCATATTCTCCAGACTTGGGCCCCTGTGACTTTTATCTCTTTCCCTCTCTGAAAAAGGAACTAAAGGGAAAGCGTTTTGCCACTTCGGATGTGGTCGTGAAGAAGGCTGAGGCGGTTATAAAAATGATGTCAAAAGATGGCTTCCAGCATGTGTTCCATGACTGGCAGAAGTGTTGGGCAAAGTGCATTCAAGTCAATGGAAAATACTTTGAAAAAGACGACACCAATCTGGACCAAGACTAGTGTATTTTATGTGTAAAAAAAACATTCTCAGTCTTCATTGACTTGCCCTCGTATGAACATAAATTTTTGATTTGGGGAAACCAGCAAAGAATCTGATGAAAGATAGTTCATATTTTGTTTTCCCGTCTAATGTTTTTACATACGCAGTATCTAGCTTAACTCTGACTGAACAGCAATTGAAATGTGTACAAGCTTAAAATATATTATAGTCCCTACAACCTATCTTTAATCCTTCCATTGCTTCATGTGGTTAACACAAGGCATTCAGAAGTTCATAATTGAAGCACTGCAAGGGATGTAATTATTTGATTTTGCAAACTGTTTAAAACGTTTGAGTTCCTATCAAATTAAGTTTAACACACTTGAATTTTTTATAATCTGACTCAAAGGAGAATGATCGTGTTTTAAATACAGGGAGGGAAGAAAGAGAGAGAAGAGACTAACTGAATGCCCTTAGGCTGCTGATTGGTGGACAAAAATTCATGGGCATTTCCCTTTATTTTTAATTGCACAGTAACTGCCTCTAAGAAGTACAGCTTTGTACAGAGGTATTTTTTAGAGGTGGTGTGTGACGTAATGTTGCGCAGTAGTTCATGGTCGAGTCCACTTGTCTATTGCAAGATAAAAGGGGTGTCTGGTTAGTATCTCTTCGACTTCTAGCCCACTAGCCAGCAGGCTGCTGGTGGAAACTTACCCCCACCATCGCTTTGCGTGATGTCACTCGCGCATATTCGAGCAAGGTCACGCGCCACCTCTAAAAAATACCTCTGTAGGCAGTTTTCTAAATGCTGCTCATGTGAATTAATTTCTGGGAGAGAAAAGTCTACAAATGTTTAGATTCATTTCTGTGTATCAAGTACATACACCACAGGTACATACATGGTGTTCATTTTTATTTGTCCAATTTATGATGTCACTCCTTGAAACAAATGTACAGTTACCTAGAAATGTACTTTCGCTTTGCACCATCTGATGATGTATTATAGTTGTGATATTTCTATCGCAGTGGCAGCTGAATTGATGGTTGGTGTTAGGTGTGCATTTTAGAGTATTTTTCACTTGAAGCTGCCCCCTAGTGACTGATTGTGGGATTTACTCAACTGCACCATGAGAGAATCCTTTGAACTGTCTGCATGGTATGGAATCAGTCTTCAGAACTTTGAGTACGATGCAGCATATTGTCACTAGTAGAGCATAATATGGATCTGACAATGCAGTACCATGTCTACATATTGAAATTTTGAACCAGATTGCTGAATGAAGAGGGATATAAGTTCGATATGAATGGCTTTGGACAGATATAAGGAATTCCAGAGACCCCTTACAGAATTCTAAAGTATATGTTAAACAGTAACCACGATTACTTTATGTCACTTTGTTATGGTATGGCATACATAAATGACACACAAGAACAGTCAAAACTGCTTATAACGACGTCAAAGGGACCGATGGTTTGCTGTCATTATAGCCGAGTGTTTACAGTTTTTGTTTTTGTTGAATGAGATTAAGATGTAAATGAGGTATTTTTAGACATGTCAAATTGCTGGAAGTTGCACAGTGGTTTGTGGTTGGGTTCACTTTTGTATTTATAAGACCATAGGAGTGTCAGGTTAGTGTATCTCCAATTTCCGGGTAGGGAAAATTGCAGATCTGTGTGTTTAAGTACAATGTTGCTTGCAACAGTCTTGTTTATTTCCAGGAAAGGAACAGATACGTTACCTCCACCGTCAATTTATACATTGTCACTCACGCAGATCCTAGCAAGGTCACTCACCACATGTAAAAATACATTTGTACACGCTATAGGTGACAAACAAAAATGAAGTTGGACGTTATAGCCGATATATTTCTCCGAAAAGGTAATAAAAAATATGTGTGATAAGCCGCTATATGCAACGTCATACTAAGCAATATTTTAAATATAGCATTTACATGGGGTTTAGATGGGACCATTAGATTTCACCGTTATAGCCAATAGATCATTAAAAGCGATATCACTATAACCGGTTTCAACTGTATACACATAGGTATTTTGTACCTTTGAGATGCCTAAACAAATATAAGTTAATTCCTTACTTCCAAAACATTCTCAGTCTGAAAGGAGTTCAAGTGCTTAATTTAAAACACCCCATTCTAAACAAGCTGAAGTATTAAATGTTATTTTCATGCATGGCCCTATTTTACCTAAGGAAAACTAATCATTGAGTTTTCTATGTAACACATATTCATTGAAATCTCTCCAGACTTTACTAAACTAAATGTTTTTTTAAAACTTTTCCAATGACTGCCACTGCTAATGCCCTAATATGTATGCACATGTTCTTTACTCCTCAATTTCACTGTCAGAAAGTCTTTCAATAAACTCCAGAAGAAAGGAGCATTGTGCACATTAAGGGAAGTTTCATGAACACCAAGCTAATGTCTTGAAGCACCTCTGCAATATTTGACTTGGGTGCTCTCTATGTAGTAATTCCTGTTTTCTTCAACTTATTGCAACTAAAGACTTGCCAGACAGTGGTGATGTCATTCACATCCATCAAAGGAACCAATAAGAATGAACACCAAGTATGTTGGCTGTGAATTTTAAAAGGAGTGTTTATGGCAGAGGGATATTTTATTATCTCATTATTGTTTAATAGTATGCAACTTAACTTCTATCAGTAATGAAATAGTTGTGTAATAAGTTATATTGCAATATACACCTCTTTTGGAATAGGGTAATAGATTTTGAGGTGAATGCTCATTCAGATGTTATTGTTTATCATGCAGAGCTGCTTCTGATATTTATAACACTATGTCCTCTTGATCTTGCACTCTTCAAAAGCACAGAACTCTTGTACACAATTTAAAAGCAGTCAGTTTATCATGGTAGAGTAGGCCTGTCCTGCTGAAATAAAGCACAACTGAGGCGAACTTTAAGAAATGGGAGAAGTCAAATGACCGTTCATTGTTTCACGATGTTTAAGAAAGTTAGGAAAGAAACCCCAAAGTGTAACCATATAAAAATGTTGTAGTAATGAAGTAATGTCTTACTTGATTTATTGTTAAGAAGGATAGGGTATGTAAGATATGCCTTTTTGGAAGAAGCACAAAAATTTCAGATTATGGGTAGACAGTTGAACTAATATGCTTATAATACGAAGGTTTTGTTAATAACTGAGGATATTCTCTGTAAGAAACAACTTTTTTAACCTTTGTAGCAAAGCCTTGCAGCAAGTATGTAGCAAAAGTGGACAGTTATGTGTTAAAAAGGAGTCTGAAAGCAGTAAAGTTATCATTGGCCTTAAGGAAGTAGTGTATTTTTCCTGTAGTGTAGAAGAATATTAGCCACTATTCTTCCTAATATAGGACTACATGGAAGTGTTGGGTCTTTGATACATTTTCCTCATCCAATTTTGTTGTGTGTCCAAAAGATTTGTGTTGTACATGTCCCAGCATGAAAAAAAAATTCACAAGCATTTTGCTAAGAAATTAAATTGCATTCATTAATGTTAAAATAATGCTAGTAATAAAGAGGAAACGTTTACTGTCTCCTTTAGAAAAGAAATAAATGCAATTAAGGTTCATGAGCAATACTTAATTTGCAGTTGCTATACTTTCTTCATTCCAGTTAGTTTCATAGTTTTAGCAAATGGTACAGTGAAACTTGAAATTTTCACCTTTTGATGACACAAGGTGGAAGGAATTCTACAGATTAATGTACCTTGCCTATTGTACATTACAAGAATGTTTACTTGTAGCTTTCTGTTACACAAAATAAAGTGCAAAATGAAGTTGGTTAAACTAGAAGCCTGGATCTTAAGTACTTGTCATATTGTAAGTTGCCATTAAGGTATGTTATCTCCTATGCATTTGAGATCTCCTTGTGTGGTTTACCGGGAAAAGTGAGTGAGTTGGAGAATTTAATGTCGTGTCGGCACGTTGACCATGGTAGCTTAGTAGTTGAAGTGCCCAGACAGAGACTGGAAGATCTGTGGTTCAAATCCTGGCTATGGCATTTCCAACCTTATCCTACACATGGCTATTCTGTGGAAGAGCAATTAGTTGCAAAGTACACCATCATCAGCAGTGGTGGTTTTTAAAATTTTGAAATCAGAAATTTAGCACATTGATTTGCACAATTAGCATTTTATAGCATATGTAGTTCCAATTTAATGGCATTTTGAAGAGAAGCATATAACTGACAAACACTCCTGACTCTTATGTCTTACATTTTAACAAATCTAAATCTGTGTTTCCATGCAGTATTCAATCTGGAATGACGACTCAAATCAATTTTAATTCCCTTTGGGAACGTAATGAGTGTGCAACTGGTAATGTAAATATATGTTTCATAATTTCTGTAAATTTGACAGTGCTTAAACTCAGATATGTTTTTATAATGTTTAATTGATAATTAAATATGTATTCCATCTAACTTGACAATGCTTTGTAAAAATATTGCAAATAGCAGAATAAATATTGATACTGATATTGATACACTTCATAAAAATCAATATTTGAAACTACCAACACATGCTGTCCAAACATTTCACAATAATTGGGAAATTAAAAATGAAGTTACTCTAAATGTTTTGAATTTATTTTTCTATCCTTGTGTTTTGTACCAAATTCGTATAGCAACTTGCATGTCAGAGTAAAAGCTTTGAAGCACTAGTATTAAGTCAGTGAATCTGACCACTGTAAGTATTTGTTTCATTGCATGCAGTACAAAAGCTCCCAAACGTTAAAAGTAAAGTAAGTCAAATGAAGACAACAAGAAATACCCAGAATAATGGCTTTCATGTCCAAGTTGGCCAAGACAGCTCAACCTGCATTTTGTAAATAGTTAATGTTTTTTATTTACTCCTTCAGCGTGTAGCACACTTCCATGTAGATATGTAATGAACGGAGATGTTCGCCAGCTGATTGGGACGATGGTGTGGCCCCAGTACAGTAGAATTGTTCTCATGTGTGTGTGTTCTGTGTGTTTGCGGTGGTGGTGGTGGTACAACAGGGAAGGGTGTCCCATTGGACCAGGGTTCACCCTCAGCAAGGTGTTTACTTTGACACCCCTTCTTGCCAATAACAAGGATAAGTGGGGGTTAGCGCTAGATGGACAGTTGAAACACGAGGACACTAACCTCGCATCCAGCACATTGTAAGTTTTCCTCTCGACTTCAGCCTGCCTTAAATGTCATGTCTTGAAAGCAGAAGGAAAAGGGTGGCCAGAAATCATAACCTCTTTGCAAAAGTTACTGTTCTCTATCAAATATGACCAAATTCACAAAATATTTTATGTTATAAAGCACGAGCTATTTATATATCAAGTCCGCATGCAGTAATTTTTGCTAAAAGCTCTCTAAATGAAATTAAATAAAATTAACAAATGTAATATAAATACTGCATAAATGTAAAAGACATAGTCGGGCATTTGTTGATATACTCTGAGTCGCCTGAATCCTACGCTATGAACCATGCCAATACATCCTAGGAAGTGTTGACCGTAACACTATGAGATGCATATGTAAATGGCAGTGCTTATTCTGAGCACTCGTATCTAAACAACAGGCTTGTTATTGAAAATATGGGTGAAAATCCAGAGGAAATTTCAGCCCAAGCCAGAAACCTTGAATTATAACTGCAAAAATGCAACAAAGTGTTGGCAGTAGTATGAGAAGAAATGGCAAGACTGGACATTTCCATCTGGATTTTGTTTATTTTACTGTTAAGAGTTTGCATGGTGACATCAGTGGCATAGGTCGTTAAAGTACTACATTTTAGCTTATGCTAACCATTCGACAAGCTACAGTTTTAGAGAATGTGTACTAAAATACAGTTTTAAAGAACTCTTGGTCTTAGAAATTTATGTAAGGGAGTTAAATTTATTTGAATTCTCCCTAAACATCAGCACAGGTCTGTTGGTCCATGAATCATTTGTCCACATCAGCACTTGTTGGTGAAACTGTCATCCATTCAAATTGGCTTGCAAGAAGTTACTGGTAAAGTAAAACTGATCTGGGAATAAAATGTTTACAGTAGGATATTATACAAGGCGGATCGAGAAAAACCAAGATTAATGTTTTGTCATAGATGTTTATTATTGTATTTGAATGTTTACTTAATACTTTTCATAATAGTCCCCTTCTTCGTGAATACACTTTTTATAGCATTCCTGCCAGTAATTCTCTATCACAGAGGTCGGCAAATATCTGTACTGGCTGATGACATGACATAATACCACCATCAGGACAAGCAATACATTGGGCTGTTTCTACCCTCCCTCTTTCATTCAGTACATGTTCAGACAAAAACAAGCAGTGGTGGACACCGCATCAATAGACATGGCTCTTTCAAACTACAAAAATGCAAAGGAAGCTTCCTATTCCAAGAGGAGTGGGAAGAACTATATTTTTGCTGCGCTGTGGTTGAAAATGTGAAATGTCTGTTGCATTTGAAAGTTTTGATTGGTGTTTACAAGTCAAACATACATTGACATTACAAATGTTGTTACAAAGACTACAGCCAAGTCACAAGTACAAAATCTTAAGGTATTTAATATAATACTATAAAATAATCTTTGTCCGTAAATATTTAATCAAACTTCAGTCTAGTGAAGAAGTGGTTTACAACGTACTTACCCTAAGTTTATAAAACCTTAAAGGTCGTTGTGTAAAACTACAGTTACAAATTGAGGTTGTGAATTTACATGCATACACAATTTTGAACTCACAATTACAAAACAAGGCTGGTGTACTTTTATGTAGAAAACTTGATATGACGTTTCCATCTCTTTGTTCCTTTTCTGTGCATATTAGTGCCTTATGTGAGTAATTTTGTTCTAAACTGAAGATTGTAAAATCTAAAAGCAGATTGTGATTGAAGGATGAAAACCTACGTGCGCTGATGTATTTCAGTACTTTTGAATTAACATTAGATGTATGCGAAACCATAATGCTCCCAATGAAGTAAAGAATACATTAATAAAAAGTAAACATTAAAGCCCCCTCAGTCTGTATGTAGTATTAAGCATGTATAAAATCAAACATGTGTTAGAGAAGTTCGTTTACACTGCCACTCTGGCATCCAAAACCCCTCCTTCAAACTGTGCATCATGTACATGCCATGTTGGGTTCCCTGACATAATTCATGCAATTGCAATGACCAATTTGTTAACTCCTGCTTCATCAGATTGACAATTGCCTCACATTCCTTGAACGCTGCTTCAGAGTTCTGATATCAAATGCCCCTGAGCTTTGCTAAAAAAGGTATATGTCATTTATATGGATTGTGAAAAGTTTTTTTAACTTTTTTAATAGACATAAAATTCTTGTGAATCTTTTACAAATAAAACTTATACATGATTATCATTACTGTCTACATGCAGACCTAGCAATTTAACATACTGTATTTTATTTTCAATACATCTAATTTCTAAATTTACGAAAAAGAATATTTTTGGTTTTTCTTGAATTAATTCTCAGTTGATTTGAAAAGAACTAGTGCTGGTGATATTTCTGATGTTTTTAGGAACAATTAATATTAACCTAACCATAAACCTAGGTATCAACTGGGTCACAGTGAAGAAAATCAAGAGTCCATATTCAAACAAAAAACAGTCTTTGGTTCAAAGAAATGTCCCATTAGAATGAAAAGATCTGGTCACCCTGTGTTAAAGAGGCATGTTTCTGTGTCATTTCTTTTCTTTTCTTGGCACAAGGGGCTTTACTGCATACTGAATTGTCTGCTATTTCCTTGAAACTGCTTCACTTTGCTGCAGCAGCATTAACCACCATTCTGAATCTGGTCACACAACAAAATATTACAGTAATAGAGTGCATAAATAATCTTACTATATTGACAGGTGTTTGTTATTTCAGCAAATAGCTATCAGCAGGTAATGCCTGCATGTATGCTTGTTAGTAAATATAATATAGGGTCATAAGTAATACAAAAACATTTGAAATAGGTCATAGCAGTGAATACAAAGATTGCAAGTAAGAGTAAAAACTGAATCAATAACACAAAGCAACACTCACTTTTTAAAGTTCCTGAAACATGTTTTGAGGGCTAGTTACCTCCATTGTCAACTAGACATCGACTGATCTTGGTTGGCGAAGCTGATACAGGTGTAGATTTCCCTATTCTATAGTTTATAAACACTGTTATCTTTATATATACTTAGGCTTTCACGGCCGGTGTCTTGACTATTAGAAATGTTTAGTTCTTCAGGGCTTGTAGGCCGTGGTCTAGAAGGCATGGTAGATACCAACGTTTCGCCAAGTACTGCGCTTGGCATCATCAGGGTAACACGATCCTCCATCTGTACTGGTCAGAGTTTGAATGTGAAGCAGAGAAACAGTGGAAGTAAAGACTGTTAAGGTCCGTTAGGGTTATTTAGGGTTACCCTGATGATGCCAAGTGCAGTACTTGGCAAAATGTTGGTATGTACAATGCCTTCTAGACCACGGCCTACAAGTCCGGAAGAACTAAACATTTCTAACTGTTATCTTTGTTTATTTTGTTTAAGGAGTACTGATAACAATAAGCTAAACCATCAAAGTATTGATAATGGGAGGGAGTTGAGAGCTGTTTTGTTTTGCCACAAGCTGATCTTAATTTTAAAATTCATTATGAAAGACGTAGGGTGAGAGAGGATTAAATCAGTTTTGAAGCATCATAACCATACCAGTGGATCATCTTAACCATACCACTGATAGATTACAGTTCATGACAGTTTAACAATTTTCAACACACAAAATACCATCAGTATTTTGGTTCTGTTTTTTGCATTCAGATATACTAATGTAGGTACATATCAATGAAATTAACTGCCACAAAATTGCATTTATCGGAAAAAGGATCTGCCCATCATGTACACTTTAATGTGCTGTTAAATACAGGAACACTAGTATTGTAGAACTTGGATAATTTGAATGTTTATAATTCGAAATCATCATTAATTTGAAGATTTTCCTTGGTCCCTTGAATTTTGTATTAAAAGCAATGTTAAAAAAAAAAAAAAAACTCATGTAATTTGAATTTTATTTTCCTAATTTGAAGTTTTTATTCAGAAATGTCAGTCAAAAATTAATCTAAACACGGAAATTTAATATAACTTTGTTGATGTGTTTCTGCAAAAGAGTTCATAGCTCTGGGGTTGTTTGTTTTGTTGGGATGCAGTTAGAATGCAGTCTGGGGTGTTGGAATGGCTTCCCTGGCTTCTGGCCTTGAGCTTCTACACTTGCTCCTACATCCCCTTGTTTAAAACACGTGCACCTTTAGTTGTCACTTGATCTTCCTACTGTTTGGTGTGTTGCAAATGAATGCCATTATGTCTCTTGGTACACTGTGTCCAGTACAAGACTTAACTTTTGCGGAAAAAGTCTCCGTCATTCGAGAAGTTGAAAAGGGTTTGAAGGAAAAATTTGAAATCATGAGAAAATACGGGTACAACAAGCACTTAGTCAACTTATCTGAAGAATAAGGAGAACATTTTAAGCAGTGCCTCAGGTGAAAATGGAAAGAGTAGAAAAAGAGTGAGACTACCGGAAAATCCTAATGGATCTATGTAGATGTATTCTTAGAATGTCAATTGTAGAGATAACTTTTGTAATTCAAATTTTTGGATATTTTGCATTTTTTCTTGTCCCTTAGCTTTGAATTATCCAAGTTCTACTGTATATCTTAAAATTGTTGTACACACAATGTGCACACATAGAATAATTTCATAGTAGATCATACAGTATTAATCATCACAAGTAGATAACATGCACAGCTAGAAAATATATTTTTGTTGTACTGACCTGAATGTGATAATGTTTAGAACTAAGGTTGTCTTTTATTTGTGACCTTGAGTAGGTAGAAAGTAATCCTGTTAAACATCTTAAGCAGATTCAGGATTGATGCTTGTGGTTTTAAATATTGCATGCCTTTAGTGTGCTTTAAAGCTTTGCTTAAGTGCTTGCTAACCAAAAGCTGTCGGTTCTTAAGAAGGAATGTTTTAAACATGCATCTACAGGATATCTGTTAAGTCAATACCTATTTTCAGCAAATCCTATCAGCAAACATAGTAACAATGTTAAGATCATTTGTTAGTATTGCAAATTATTCATTAGAATTTAACATAAGCACCAGCATTGTTAGGACACTTTTGTGAGCGTTTTGGAGATAGTCTACTGTTTTTCTTAAAAAATCAGGAGGAAGTGCATTCAAAACCTCAAATTCCACTTCAGATCATCAAGAGTTCTTGAGCGCATTGTGTAAACCTCTTCTTTAGTCCAAACCCTCCCCCACCCACACAAAAAAAAAAAATATTGCAGGGTCTCAGTTCTTGGCAAGCCACTCTGTTGGTAGATCCTGGAACAATTGTATCCCAGTAATGGCAGTTATGCCTGTTTTGCAAAATCACCCACAAGGAAAATTGCATCATACCATAAGATGCTATAAACAGATTAGGACAGGGCCTCTCAAAGCTTAAAATCATGCTGGGTGCAATCCAAGGTGCAGAGGCTACTTGTACCATGCATTGTAGCGATTCAATTAAACTCTGCTCAACTCACACACTGCAGAGTGAAGAAGCAAAGATTTGAGGAAACCTGTGTTGATAGATGGCTTGCTTTTCAGTGAAGTAGATACTGCAATAGAAACACCTAATTATGGAACAACTTGCTCCAAAGAACACAAAGAATTATAGAAGAAACTGCTGGGCTGATTTGCCATGGTCTGCTGGAGTAACTATGTCCAGCACAGTTGTGCATGAAACATCTGGACATAGTTACTCCAGCAGACCACGGCAAATCAGCCCGAAAGTTTCTTCCATGATGATCAATTCCGGCCATGAAAGTTCACGCTTACTCAAAGCAAAGAGTGCCAAAAATCCATTTAAATCAGAGTGGAAACTTTCTTATTTTTTTAGAGTTATCATGATAGAGGTCAAATGCTTCACCTGGGGTACAAATTACATATGTGAGAAAATCCTCTGTTGAAAGACACCTTAACTGAATACATCCAGAAACATATGATAGAACCATAGGGGCTAGAGAGAAAGAATTAATGGGGTTCCTATATCTTGCAGAATATCATTCCTTATGCAAAAATGTGGTTTGTACCAATGCTTTTTAAATCATTAAAACAAAAGTCCAGATTTGGTATTAAAAACCAATTTAACCAGTTTAACACTGCACACCGCATGTAAACTTTATGCAGTGAGGCAGAAACCACTCTGAAAGTGAAGCAGGCTGAAATGGCAAAGCGAGTGAGACAAGCTTAAAGAAAGACAAATGGAGGTTTGCATTGAGGTTAACTTTTCGTAGTCACATTTTGCACCTTGCACCGTGTGATGCACCAGTGTATGCAGTCTGAGAGGCCCTGGATTAGAGTAATCTTCTCTCCATTTCAGCCTCTCTTTGACACTAAGTACCAGCGACATTTTCGTTATCTGTAATATAGATGGTAAAGAATATGCCTTTATTTGCTATTATGTTTACCTATATTATAATATAGTTTCATTATGTATTGCCATATTGACTCAACAGATACACTGTAGTTCATACTTCTCTAGTAACTCTGAAATCAGAATTAGTCTACATCTTTCAGCATGACCCTTTTTCTATTGTTGAACTTTGTACACTTAGAAGCATAACATTTTGCTAACATTTCTATATGATGTTTTATCTGTATGTGTTCATTTTTTTACTAGAAAAAAGAAATTAGTACATCTAATGGGCAGTGCTTGTTCACATAATGGACTTGTTATAATTGGCATGCTAGTGTTAGAAGATTGTTAACTGTTAAGAAACATATTAAAACACATTTCTTTCCATTTGCTATATAGTATGTCCATGAATTTACAGACTAATGCTCCATTCACAATGCAAATTAAAACAAGACATGTAAACTTAAAAATTAGATGTGTTGTAAGCAAACTATTGACAACTCAGTGGCTGAGTGGGTAGTCACCAGTGCAATCCAGGTTCAATCCCTGAGAACCACATGTGGGATTTGTGATGGACGAAGCAGCATCTAGGCAAGTTTTCTCCAAGTTCTGTGATTTCCCACACCATTCATTCCAACTGCTCCATCATCACCTTTCCTCTCATTAATGTCACCTTCATACAATATTGTCTTCCTCACTCTCGTATCAACCTATGGGCTCACAAGCCTTCCTTCACTCCCATATTCCTAGTTCTCTGCTTAAAACTCCCTTTCCGGGTTGCAAAGACTTCATCCACTTTTGGAAGGGAATTAGGGTGCTAAGCATGTTCCACCCTTCACTACTGCATCCCACTCACGATGCCCGTAGTGGAGAAAGGTAGGGGGGGGGGGGGGTTGCAGCCGTAGGGTGATAGGCTTTCACCCTGTATGAGCTGTTGCACCTCAGAGCTTAGTTTAGCTAAATGCAATCATTCAAAATGGATCACACAAACATAAAAATAAATATAAACTTAGTAGCTTGCAAGGTTCAAGTTTTCAAGTTTATGTGTACGTCAAACATAAGAAGCTAGCCAATCAGAAAGCAATTTTCATCAAGTGATTATTCTACCTTTTCACACAAGATTTTACGTCACCTTGTGTTGATTCACTGCATTTCTGTGTAAGATCACAGTCCAGGAGTCACCGGGATATCTGTAAAAGTTGCAGCAAAACAAATTGTGATGACTATTCTTTTCTTGTGAGTTTAAAATCTTTTGATCAGGTGATCTCTTGTTTGTTTTGATGCATGTATCTAACCTCTTTTGTCAATTTGCAGACCACCAAATTAGCCCATCAGTATCATACTCTGTTGTGCTCAACTGATGTGCATGATTCTGTTTCTGATTGTGAATGACGATATATTATGTTAAGCTTATGCTCAAGTTTTACATCGTTATGCTAATGGTTATTTTTCATTGTGAATGGCCCCTGAGGATCTTGAATTGTATTATGAGGATAAATTGCAGACAGAAATATTAAAGAAATTACATTGTTAGTTCCTATACCATAGTATAGTTTAAAATAATCCAGAAGTTTGTAAATTAACTGAAAATTACATTGAAAATGCGCACTGTGATTTCTATGTGTTTACAAACTTTGTTTAGTATACGTTTGTAAGTATTTCCCACAATTTTGGTCACAATTGAACATTAAACCTTCAAAAGGAATTGTTACAAGGAAATGTGAAAGATGGGTATTAACGATTTCTTATACCTTGAAATGCACAAATCTCACCTGAAAAAACACCAGGCATGCAGGCATTAAGGTGACCTAAAGCAAAATTAATGTGGAGCATGAAAGATAAAGGAATAAGAATAATAAATAAGTAAATTGGATTTTTCATACTCTTTTTGAAATTTTCACCAGGCTTAAAAGGGTTTACTCAGAATGGCATCCAGTATCATTGATGTAAAGCTTGAATGTTATTTTGGTTACAGCTGTATTATAGGTGTAAAAAGTTAACTTATTTAAGAGTATATCATCAGCATCATCTCATCATCATCATCATCATAATCATCCAGTTCTGAGTATAAACATCCAACAGGCAGTCAAGAAATACTTGTTAGGAGTTCACAGCCTCTAATTGATTAACATTTTATAGTTGTAACATAACAGTTCTATGCCTTTAATACTTTTGTCTGTCATTTGGCCTTAAAATATGATTTAGGATAGTTAGTGCATAAATTCATGAATATTCTATATAGCAAGCAATAACTCCATTTGAATGGGGAATCAAATTTCATGTTGAAGTAATTACTTAAGAAAATTATGAACTGCTGTATATATATTATAAATTCAAATACATATAGTACTTTATTGAAAAGTTAAAGTTTGATTTTTCTCATATGCTAAAAGTAACAGTAAACATCTGCTGTATCAATTATGTGCTAACATGTGACTGTTACAGAGTTGCAGATCCATCTCAGAAGGAGAACCTAGGAATAATAGTCCAGTACAAAGTGAAGGTGAAGCTTTGTCTTAGTGGGTTAGGAGGCTTGGGAGGGTAAGTATGATATCTTTCTTATGATATTGGGACAAAATTGACAACAAAGTCCAGTTACTTTCTCTGGCACTTTATTTTCCTTCTAAAACTGAAGCACAGTTCTGTTTTATGGCTAACACCATCTACGGTTCTTCATGATCTTGCAAATCACAGCTGTTCAGTCGTCTAGTAACCTTGACTTACACTTTTCTGTCTTTCAGTTCTCTCTGTCTAGCAAACTGCTGGTTTTGGCAATCACACTCACTAAAACTGCTTCTCGCAATAATAACTCCAAAACAATGTATAGTAACAAAATGAAAAATCAGTCCAGTTATTTTTTCTCACTTTTTCTTCTAAAACTTTTGCACAAATACACAGTTCTCTTCTACTGATGTTAACACAGTCTTTAGTCTTTTGTGATATTACAACTCACAACTGTTTTCTTCTTGTAGCCTGGACTCAGTCCATTCATTATCTCTCTTAACTTTCTCTGTCTCTCAAACACTAACTCTGATGATAAAATCATTCAAAACTCATTAAAACTTCTTCACTTCAACATGCCATATCTTTCAGAACGACAGTACCACACACACATACAGCTGTGTTGCTGTCACTCACACTGACCGTCATAAAAACTGTAACTGTAACCGTAATTCCTCATCTCATCTCCTTATATAGTGCGGATGATGTCACACAGTTCTTCTTGGAACTTCTACAAATATGCCGGTCTGCCAGATGCCTCTCATCCTTTCAACAAAGCACTGTGCTCATTGTTGTTAGTCATGTAAATACAGTCATGCAAGGCAGCCTGACCTTGAGCACCTTTGTTTGCTCGCTAGGCTGGTATGTGGCGTGAAGTAGCTTAGCCCCCACTGCCCTTTACTATACACTGCACCCAGTATCACACTATGTCCTAAACTGTCACTGTCAACATATACAGTTCTCTCACATACGACTGTACACACACACACACACACACACACACACACACACACACACACACACACACACACACACACACACACACACACACACATGCACTCTCGCACACCCGCACCCGCACCCGCACCCTCACCCTCACCCTCACCCACACCCACACCCTCACCCACACCCTCACCCACACCCTCACCCACACCCACACCCTCACCCACACCCTCACCCACACCCTCACCCTCTCACCCACACCCTCACCCTCTCACCCACACCCTCACCCTCTCACCCACACTCTCACACTCTCACCCACACTCTCACACTCTCACCCACACTCACCCACCCACCCCCACCCCCTCACACTCTCACACTCTCACACGTACTGCTAACAGCTGTCATGACGCTGGTCTACTGATCCCAAGGTCACGGGTTCAAATCTGGCCCAGACCGATGGTTTTTAAGTGTTGTATGCTTAAAAATGGCAGCTCCATGTCGGTAGATTTACTGGCATGTAAAAGAACTTCTGCAGGACAAAAGGCTGGCACACCAGCGAACTGATGTGATCCTGGTAACGGACAGCATCATTAAACAACAAAATAATTTAAATTTTTTTGTCACATTCAACCCTCACGATTCCATCACAAAACAACTACAACTGCCACTTCTCTTGACGCCCCACAAACTTTTATAGATGAGAATGACGTAGCACAGATTTTTCTTGATATTGACCTTTTCTTGAATCTCTCACAAACAAGCAGGCAGCTAGAAGTCTCATAAACATTATGTAAGGCCTTTGTTCTGCCGCATTCATTATATGTTTACCCACCACCTGGTGGTGTGAGGTAGCTTGATCTTGAGCATTTTTTTATGTGTGCCAATATTAACTTATTCTTCATTTTCAACCTCTTATAGGCAACAGTATTACTTGGAGAAAATTATTACATCAGAAACATTTTTAAAAATGTTTATCATTTGACCATTCTGGATGAGACTTGGAAACTTAAACTTCATATGAACATTTTAGGACACTCAAGACTTTTATGTATCACCCCCATTCTAGCTTCAACCCCTTAACTGTAGAATGCATCTGTAAATGCCAGGCAAGGTATATAATTATGTGAAGCGTAATTGTCTCCTTCTTTTGAATCTGAAAAAGTGCCTCATTCTAAGTTAGATTTAATTAGAGGAAAGACAAATTGATCAATTAGGAGTTTCATTACATCATTTAAGAACTTTAATTGCAGAGAAACATCTATTTTGGTGTTATATACATTTCTAAGACATAACCAATTAAATTTGGTCAGAAAATGTGAATTATTTTAGTTTTATAAACTTGAAGAAAATAAAGACATTTAAAACAGTGGGGCACTTTGATAAACTGAAAAATATGTTGATATTTCTAAACACTTCTGCATCAACTTATTTGTAATTATGTTAATCACAGGACTAGTTTCGGAGAGGGTTCTCTCCATCATTCAGCTGTTGAGTCGATCAATGTGCCTGGAAGAAAACCTTAAATCCTCACTCTTGCAAACTAACACAATTTTCATTTCTGCATCCACAAAGCTTTTTATATTCTTTTTCATCAACATTTTTTAATTTTTCTGGAATTAACTCTTAGCACGCTTGGCTTCATTCAAAATGTCAAGCAGAGTACAATCCATATTTTCAATGGTTTTGTCGTTACCTTCCATTTTCCTCTATAAGTGTTAAAAGAAATGAAACATCTGCTTAGCAACCATATTAAGTGATACATCTCTGCATTCTGATATATTATGATTTTATATTTGCAAATTTATTAATTATTTTTATCTTAATGCTAGAATTGCATCAAATGTGGTTATGTAACACATGTATAATCTTTTCTAGTGAAACTTGTAAAAATTAGCGTGTTCCGTTTCGCTCATGCACTAAACATATACTCGTGTCACAGTCAGATTATACACTAGTAACATAATAACTATTTTCTGAATCCATTTATTTAGCAGTTTTCAACATTCAAAATGCTCTTTGGATCACAGTTTATAATTTGTTAGCTTGAATTTTCATATGGAATTGCGGAATTAAAAATTGTGCACTCATTAAGAAATATTAAATACTTAAGTTGAAATTAACTAGCCACCTCACCTATTATCCCAAGAATGCTCATAATTAAGAAATGGTCAAAAAATTTCTAACCCGAGTTATCTCATATACATTTCAATCTTAGTTCTCTGTGGTTTTATTCTAATTATTCTCGTTCAGAACCTTTTAATTTAGTGCACACCGCTAGATGGAATGACTATCTTCATGCTCCACAATGTGTACAATTAGTATGTTGACTGCATTGAAGAAATATTTACATTTCTCCAACAATGAAGATTACCATCCTGCAACCCATCCAAATCCAAAATTAAATAACATTTGGAATGATAGTATTTCCTTTGAGGAACCTGACAGCTACAGTTCAGAAGAATTAATCTAAAGTGATTCTGATTCAGATTCAAGTAATTCTGTAGATCTAAGTGGAGCAAAACAATGGGTGCAATTGCAAATAGGTGACAATGTAACCTCAGCCGCATCAACTTATCCATTTACGTCAGCTTCTAGCCTGAACTTTACAATGGATCCTAACAATGACATCACTCAGTTTTTCCGCCTATATTTTGATGATGAGCTACTGGTTGTAATTACAAGAGAGACAAAGCATTTTTCTTTGTATTTTAACACAATAAAGAACAATGTAACAAACCCAAGAATACTCAGGATAATAGAAAAGTATTAAAACCCATTGTAGTTTCTATATATTATATGTTTTTAGTCTGATTTCTAGATGTAACACCCAAGTAATAACCAGTGATTATACAAAACGTAAAGAAAAAAATCTGATATGTTGCACCCAAATGACTTTCTCTACTCTTGTACTAACCATTCTTACAAACTCTTATTCCTATATCTTCTTCATGTTAGTTGAGATAAACATTTACTGAAATTATCTTATTGCTTATTTCCGTCTAGGTGCAAGGGGAATATTAGTAGGCTCTGAGCGATAGTCAAATATTTTAAAGCTTTAGGTTCCCATTCTCTTTGCACATTTAACATAAAAAAATGAACAACGATGTTGCATTTCACGAAAATTTGTTTTCTGAAACTGCCACAAATAACAAGGAATATCTCCGAAATGGCTCACTCTACAACAAATTTTATAAAGATATAAATTGTATGTTTTAGTGAGATCTACTTATATAAAAATATGGTGCTCTCTAAAAAGCAGTTACATTTACTGCTAAGTCTCTTCAATCACTCTGTCCTCTATGTGATCTGCAAGAGGAAATGGATCGAGACCACCTTCAAATATGCCCGGCCACTTCTAGTGCCCCATCCATCAGTGAAAAATATTAGAGAGCAAGAGGATTAATGACTTTATTGTCAGAAATCCAGCATTAGCTAACAACAATATTTTTTGTATAGTAAGATTTTATCTGTGTCTTACGGTTAACTAGTTATTCAAAAGTCATCCAGAGTAAACAGGACTATATAGGCTATAGCCAGAAAATTCAAAATATACATTTCATTTGCCATAAAAATATGTTGAGCATATGGCATTTTAATCAAAATCGTTAGAGCCATTTTCAAGAAAATCAAAATTTTCCAGTAAAGGGTAGTTTAGGTTTAGGCTATTTTCTTCAAAATCTTTGTGTCACATCCTTGAAAGACATTAAACTGAAATACCAACTTTGGTTTTTAACTGACTTTTCGTTTTTGAGTTATGCTGGCCACAGACTGACTAACAGACACACACGCTGAGACCTTTTTCTAAAAATGCCTTTTTTTTTGGATCCAGGGGGTCTCAAAACATATATTTCTGGTGATATTTTGACATTGAATACTTCCTTTACTTACCAGTAGAGAAAGTAAAAATATGATATATTTTTACCATTTCTCAGAAAATAATTAGAGCATGAAGTGGTTAATTTTCCATAACTCACATTCAAAAAGTTGTTAGCTAATGCTGGATTTCTGACAATGAAGTCATTAATCCTCTCGCTCTCCAATATTTTTCACATAAATATTGAAGAGACTTAGCAATAAATGTAACCACTTCTTAGAGAGCACCATATTTTTATGTTTTGGCGGTCACATCGCTCTCTCACAACCCCCAGAATGTCTGGAGGACCACACCTGTCGTTGGTTTACAGATCTCACCGACCTGACCGGGAGAATTATCAAAATAAATTCACCGACCATATCCTCTGATTACCAATCAGAGGACGTATTACATGCCATGACAGGTCAGCATGTTAGGGGTTAAGATTTTATAGAGAAATTAGAGAAATGGAGAGGTTGGAAAAATAAAGACTCCCTAGCCCTCAGGAACCCTAATAGCATCGGGGTCGGAAGAGAACAAGAGATGACCACGGTAAGGTCAGATAGAAAAGTTACAGTGAGGAGCAAAACAGCAGTAAGTGGAAGTAATGTTCTGCTCAGCTTGGGTACCTTGTGGTCACCATTCACATATCCCCTAGACGGAGACAAAAAATACACAGTTCATTTGTCATACAAATATCTTAAACATACAACATTTTAATAAGTCATTAGAGCCATTTTAAAGAAAATCAAAATTTTCGAGAAATTTTCCGTGTAAAGAGTAGTTTAGGGTGAGTCTATTTTCTTCAAAACCTTTGTGTCACATCCTTGAATTAAACTTAAATACCAGTTTTCGTTTTTGAGTTATGCTGTCCACAGACTGACACACACACAGACCTTTTTCTAAAAATGCTTTTTTTTTTTTTTGATTCAGGGGGTCTCAAAACATATATTTACGGTGAAATCTCGACATCAAATTTTTGGGTGAAATGCAATACTTTCTTCCACTTATGAGTAGAGAAAGTAAAAATTGATTAGTAATATGACATGGGAAGTTAAAATGTTGTGAGTATATAGTGGATGGCATAACTGTAGATGTGTATAGATACACTGCCATAATGTTACGAGACTCGGAACTGGGTATGAACTCCTTACTAACGGAAGAGGTCTTTTGACAGGGATCTTGTAGCAGAGCTACCGTTCATCCTGATGCATCCCAAACCAGAGGAGGAACCTGCATTACCAGTTGTAACACGTCCTTCTCCTTCACATACCAACAGTAACAAGGACACTGAAGGTGAAGAAGGTGTTCCGGTGGATACCAATCTCATCCAGCTTGACACGTAAGCAATTTCCACATAAACATTTGAAATATAGCATACTGCATTTCATCATATAATTGTCATATTTTTTTCGACCATTATGTGAGTGTGATCATTATGCAAAGAATAAATTATTTCAGACTGGCTGTGTTAACTTTCAGTGATTAGTGGACAATTATGGGAGTAAGAATAAATCATAGCAGACACTCATGCAAAGATCTTTTTAGAAGACTGAAGATAACCTTGCCCTTCATGTATATATTCTCAATCCTAAATTCTTTATATGCAAATGAGTCACATTTATAACAAACAATGAAATTCATCAGATAAACACTAGGCAAAAGAGCAAAACTTTCTTGCTTCCAGAAACAATAAAAATATTCAATGCTCTTAAGGAAAAAGTTGAATATTTCAATGCTTTTAAAATTGTTGCTAAAGACTGCCTATGTAGAAAATCATTTTATTCTGTTCAAGATTATCTGAATGACAAATTATCCTGTTAATGCTTATGTAGCTTTGTAAGTAGTTTCTAGATTTTTTAGTGGCAAATCATGGTCAATTACATTTGATGCCTGTTCGAAAGCTATTTAAATTTAGATGTATGAAATAACTGACAAAAGATGCTGCTCATTGCTAATCACATAATGGAACATGGCAGAAAAAGCCTAATGCCTGTGTATAATTGTTTTTATGCTATGCTGTATGTTTCCATTGATGTGTTGAACATTCAAGGGCCTTTGTGGCTCTTTCTGAACTCGCTGAATCCAATACAATCTAATCTAATCATGTTCAAACACAACTATAAGGTTGGCAGTGTTTTACTGTAAAGTTGGCCACGTTGAATTCTTGGGAACTGCCATAACATTGCTTGTTCTATACCTCCCTGACACTTAGCAATTAAAGAAGGCTAAGGAAAACCTGGAAGAAATCTTGGAATGTTGCAGACCTTCTGTCCACAAGTCAATAGCTACTATATCAGTTTTGGAGCCAGAGTTATAGAAACTAGGGACTATCATGGTAACCACTACTTCAATATGTAACATAGTCACATTAAATTAAAGTATATTGCAATGTGTGTTTCAGGGAAGAGGTGGCACCTCCAGATCCAGATGATGACATTATTTTTGAAGACTTTGCTCGGTTACGGCTGAAGGGTGGTGAGGCAGAAGCCTGAGTGAGGGGATCGGGCACGCGGAGAAGGGCCGTGCCCCTGCGCACAGATGTGTACATCACACTCAAGTAGGCACAGCATCCTGCTGAGCTCCCACTCTCGGCAAGGAGACTAACAGACAATTTAGCTGAAGAGCACAAGGACGAGAGGATGTTGTATCAGCCCAAACTTTCAACATATATGAGTCTTATGTTTATTCTTATTATGTTTAATGTACACACAGCTTTACTACTGCTCAGATATGTTAGTTCAATAAATATTACATACTGCATCTTCCAGTTTCAGTTTGGGTGAAAGTGTCTTTGGCCGTGAAATGAAAAGTTCCTGTTTTGCAATTTTATTGGACAGAAGTTTCTTAAAAATATCTTTCAAATGTTCCCCTTTTATATGTATAAGTTACAGTCAAAGTAGAAAACTGGTGACTGTTCAACAATTACTGGCAGATATTAACAGAAATCTTCACAATTGCCATGCATGTTTTGTAAGTTTAAAATAAATTCAGTAATATCGAGCGAGTTGACTGTTACAGATATTAGAGTTATTTATCTGATTCTCAAACTGCACTCAAAGCTGTTTAACTGCTTAAGTCTACAAACAGAAGGTTATAAATTATTGTGATATTTTCCAAGAAATTGTAATATGCACCAAAATGTTTGCTTTTGTAATACTGTTCAAGTAATAATGCTTTTCGATGAAAAACTAAAGCTATTAATGGCGAAGCAAATTAAATCTACTAACATAACAAATATTTAGAGACCATAAGCTTAAATTATCTTTTGTGTATGGTGTAAGTTACTGAAATTAATCACAAACTCAAGTTTTGCAAGTCTTTGCTTGCATTCTCAAGGTGTAGTAAGGTTTATTTGGGTTGCCATCATTATAGACGCTCTGTGATGTATCTCTGTTTATCGCATTACCAACCACTAAAAGTAAAACAAATTTGTTAACAGAATCAATTGTTGATTATACGTTAGTTCTTGACAAATGAAGTTTTTAAGTGAAAGGCTAGATGCGAGTCACTTACTCATCTTTACGGGAACACTGGCACTCAGAAGCACAAACGACAATCAGATGAAGTGGCGTTCCTGTCATGTTTCTATGCACAAGAAGTACAGTAACTACAAAGCAAATTATAACACTTCCAGTGATTACAGCCATATGTATTACAATATCAATATCTGTAACTATTTACACATTTGCTTGTATTTCTACGTTTCTCCTTTGTTTTCTTCGTCAGAATTGCTGTCATTTTCATTATCTCCCATTAAAACACTGGCAATGACATGAACCGTACCACACAACTTTGCAGTCAACTGTACATAAGGAAGCAGAGCTGTTTGTTAACATAAACTATTTGCTGACCTGTTTATTAAGAGTAGGCAGTTCACTGGATCTTTGCTGAAGATCATTCGTCAAGAACTAATGCATGACCTATATTCAAAATTCAAAACAAATATTTTTTCCCAAACTGTAAAATCTATGTTTCCAAAGGAATCAGAGTTTTAACTTTTGAAAGTTGTTATCATCTTCGTCATAATTCATGTGCAGTTTGGCAAGCATTAAAGTGGAGTGAAAAAGTAATTCAATTCCTCTACGGGCATGTACCATATTGGATTATTAAATGTGCATATTTTCAAATAACTTGTTTAAAGGTGGAAAACTGTAATGTTTTGACTCTGATGCCCACAATTTTCAGGCATTAAGACTCAAAAGTTTCCAATAATTGTAAATATTTAGTATATTTCCTACTGTTTCCATGAAATGTTGCAGCATGTCCAGTAGAAAGGTGCCATATTCATGGTGGACTGCACTCTTCAACTGCTCAATGGTGAGGGGACAGTGAACAAAGACTTCCCCTTCAAGTATCCTTATGTCAAGGTTGCTAATAGATAAGTAAAACAGGATGTGGCATAGCTGAGAAAACCATGTGGTATAGTGCCATCATATTGTAACCAGCTCGTGGTCTGCACACTGTTGAAAAGATGAAGATGAGAGTTGGCTATGTTATAGAATGTGGGTGTGAAGTTTTCTCTATCAGCACATTTTGACAGTGCGTTAATGTGTATGGGGGCATTTGAAAGCTGTTAATCTCGCAAATATTTATGGTCTTTCATTTCATTACCAAATATGGGAGTAGTTTATGTTGTAAAATGAAACTGGTAGATAGTATATGCAATCTGCTAATGACAAAAGTATTCTTTCATTCAGCATCTGGAAAGTAATGTCAGAAAACACACTAAAGATAATCTTGCATATTATTGCATATTTTAGCTAGGAACATAAGCTTGCAACTTCTTGATGGTATTATGATAGTCTCCAGATTATTGGAGCAAATGATGAGAAGATACACAGAAAATGGAAAAATGCAAATAAAAGACATGGCTCATATTGAAAACTTCTTCATACCTTAAATAGTATGTAATATCTGTTGAATTTTGCAAACTATTTTCAGTACATAGATCATTGCAATTGCATTTGTTTCACATAGTCTATGATGTCATCTATTTCGAGCAGGGCAAACAGTGTGTCTGACACACGTGGGGTTGTATCTGCTGGCCATTCGTATCCATCAGAAACATTTGACATTTCTGCATTAGATAGATTTTGAAACCTGTACCAAATCTGCCAAGACTGTATTGTTCTCTTAATTTTGCTACATTTTATTTTAACAAAAATAATTTTCTTCTACTCTGAAAAACATTTTCCCATAATTTTACCATCTGTCACAGAGCTAAGGAAAGGTAAAAGCACAAAATGCAAAGTGACCTCTCCAACCCTTAAAGTTAACAAGTATCTCTGTGTTGTACTTAACCTCACTTTTGCTGTAGCATTACATGATTGTTAAAATGAAAGCAAATAAGTAATGTAGTTAATTAACTTTCTGAAGTTTTGTAACAGTGAATTCAGGTTCTAATGAATGAATTGCCAGTCAAGTTTTGGAGCACTTTTGCTTCACTTACACTGTAAATAACACATATTTCAAAAGCTTTTGCTTTCATCATTCGCAGTGAATAGACTGACGGTGTTGCTGAACCAGTTGGGAGAAGATGCCAACACTGCCATTTGATTCACAACAGAAGATGAAAGCAAAAGCTTTTAAAACATGTCCTGTTAATTTACAGTGTAAGTGAAGCAAAAGTGCTCCAAAACTTGACTTGTAACACTTAATTCATTCATTAAGTAATATAGTGTATTATTAGACCATTCAGTGGACATTAATTGTTCTTTCACACTAGCCGTGTGTAGGACAAAGCTGGAAAGATAAAATCCGACAGAAAAGTTCAATGCTAGAAGATCAGTGGTTCAAATCCTGGCTATGGTATCGAGTTTTTCAGCCTGTTTCTACCATTCCAATGGCGATTTCTTAATTTTGAAATTTATTGCATGGATAATCTGCAAACTTATTAATCCACCCACAACTAATTGGAGGTATACTGTTAGATTTATAGGAAAATGTAGTAAAGTGTACAAAAAAGAATACGTATCTAAAAAGTGCACCTTGCACTCGCTGACAGTTGCAGTAACTTGCCTTTTAAATAAAATCTTTGAAACGAATCTGCAGATATTTAAAATTAACTTTTGAATGGTTTTAAACTGTACCTATTACACCCACTTGTTTGTATTGATCGTATGGATGTACTAAATGCGTCATGCAGCTGCATCAGAAGCACAGCGTGTCAGCAAATCTGTGATGACAAATGCAACTTTGTGTATGTTAAGTTTGCAATCCTCAGCAGTGGTTGCATTCATAAGCATTTCATGGCATTAGGGAGACAGAGCCAGTGAAACCAGCAAACAGCTTAAATTTAAGTCTGATTAATCTTACAATATGAATATATTTAACTGTACTGATTTATCACTTCAGTGTCACTTGTCATTTTAAATAGACATTTTCGCTGTCAACTGAAATTTCATAAACATATTCATCTAGTATTACTTAAGTACCACTGTACTATATATACTGGTATTGATTAATCTTACTTTGAATTTACAAACTATCAGTTGTAAAAAAAGAAAAGAAACAAAGATAGATGTGAATACAAAAGCATGCTTATGTTCCCAGAGCCATCTATTGATAAGTAACATATAACATTACCAATAGATCTGCAACATAGTACAAACGTTTGTCAGAAATGAAAGGATTATTATTGGGCTTATATCAAATTTAATGGATATTAACTTTCTTCAACCATTCCATGCATAGTTTATGTTATCTTCCAAATAATAGTAATAAATGTTTGAATAAACAGAAATGTTTCAGTGCTTGCTTAAGAAACTATCCACCTTGAGAGCATTATGTATTTCATTAATTTTGTGATAGGATGCATAATTACTATTGTGTTAGCTGTTTTAAGTTTTGAAATATATGCTATATTATTTATTTTCATTAATAGTTTGTTGCTATTCTTTAACTAAATTATAATTCATTTTGTCAGTTTTGTCCATTGATTATTAACACTTTCCACATTGAGCCTCACGTACCTGTTTTCTTCCCACACACTGTGCATTAAGTGTTATTCTGCCTTGTTTAAAACAAGCAATAAATTGTATAATATCAAATTACTCAGTTACAGTGTTTAGGGTTTAAACAATTTAGCTTTGGAATTATGAATTTTTAAATAGAATTTTGAATGTCTATAGCATAAATCTTTTTTGTCAAACATTTTAAATTGTTTGAATGCCTGTAATATTTATTTAGGTAAATGTTATTGACCATTTCTTCTTCTTCACCTGAGTAGCCTCCCCTTATGTAAGTCTTACAAGCCAGTGCCTAGGGTCAGACGTCTGTTGGGGAGCACAGGAACCTATGGACCAGACAGAGTGAAGACCTGGAAGCGGCTGGTCAGCCAAGCACCAGGTATGAGAGTGAGGAAGAGGGTGATATGAAATGCAGGTGAAATCGATGATTGGAAAGGTGATAATGGAGCATTTGGTGGAATGAGTGGTGGGGGAAACTGAAGAACCGGGAGAAAACCCGCCCTGATGCCGCTTTGTCCACCACAAATACTGCATGCGAGTCCCTGGGATCGAACCTGGGCCACCTAGGTGGTAGGTGAACAATCTTAAGTGCTTGGCCATGGTGCTGCCATGTTATTAAACACAATGTCATAAAATACAGTGTACAAATTTCAAAAATATTTAAAATATTTACGTATGGGGTATTTTAAAGCAGTGTAGTACCCAGTTCAACATTATCACTGCATGCCATTATTATGTTATTTAAATATCTCTTTCATTGTTGTTTAAAGTAAATGGTTATTTTAGTACAGAAAAGAAGTTGCTTTGCTAAGTTTTCCTGTTTTATGGAACATATGAGGCTACTAGTTGTATTTTTACACTGGGGTAAACTACAGTAGAACCCTGATTAACCATTTGATGGTTAACTGAAAATGATGAATAATCCATCTTAATGTAAACAGCTTAATTCTATAGGTCTGTGATGAGAAAACGTTTGGTGTGTGTTCTGCTCTCTAGAGGGAAAGGGGGGACAATACTACTTGGTGGCAATTCACAATGATGTCATAAATAGATCTACCATACTGCATTTGGTTTAGGCTGTCTCATGCCAAAAGAAAGAGATAGATATATGTTGAAAAGAGAAACAGATATTAACCCATCTGTCTGTTTTTATGGAGAAGATGGGAGAAGTTTGACTCCATCTATCCAATCAGTGCTGGACTGAAAAGGCAGGTATTGATGGACTTCCGGCATTTCCGCCCGTAAAACATGTTTTCTACTAACTTGCGTAGTGGAAGTAACCTTCCACTTTAATTATCCATAAGACAGCTAAACCCATCACCACTGCTAGGTGACAAATTCATGAGGCATATCAGAAAGAATGTGAAACTGCAGAGTTGTTTACATGAACTTACGTACACTGTTCAGATACAATCATGTCTTCAGAATAGCAACGTGTCATATATTGGCAGACACAGAGGTTACCATTTGCACTGCATTACAGACTGTATGCCAAGTTACTAGTATTTCTCTGCTCTAGTAATCAGATAACAAGCAAATGCAACCAAGGTCAATATGCTTGGTTACTTTGCCATATAGTGTATCTACATGAACTACGTTAGGCAACATTAGTATGCAAACATTGCTAGCACAGGAGTATATGTTTTGAAGTCTAAGCCTTGTTGATATCTTTAAAGTCTAGCTGTAATTTTTTTCGGTTAACACGAGTTGTTGACATCAAACATGTTCTTACAGCTCTATTCTCGTGAGAAGAACACAGGAAGCAATTACACAAAAAACTTGGTAAACATACGAGTCCTACCTAACATTTCTTGTGTATTTAGAAAAATGGCATTAAAGGTAATTGTTGTCTACAAGACTGAGCTGTGCAGTAAGGGGTAACAAACTTTTGCTCAAGGTTTAGAAAATGCCATAAAGGTAAATTTCAACTTTAACCGAATGCATCCACTGTCTTCACAAATTGCTTTTGTTTTTTCCTTTAAAGCAACTTAAGTGCAAAATAGCATGTGAAACTGAATTATTAAACTAAGTTATGAGAAGTGATTACAAACAGCAAAACTTTTTGATGTAGTTTAAATTGTAGCGCATAGATTTTGCTTATTAAATTTTCACTTAGAACATAATTTTGAAGAATGTTCATTTCCATTATCAGCTGTTATATCCACTGACGTCTGGAAGGGCATCTCCTAATTCAGTGTCAGTTGCACTGCCATCTAGTTGTCTATTCTCAGTTCCAGTTTTTTTTTCCCAGCATTTTTCACAATCACAATATTAAAACTGCTAACAGCTGTCTCATTCATCACTCATGGTTCCCTCACAAAAAACACTTGCTTCACCTTAAAAAATTGCCTTCTCTCATTGTCCTGCAAGCTTGTTGCTTTGTTCTGGTACGCTTCATTGTTAGGTGTTCACTCGCCACCTGGTGGTATGAGGTAGCTTGACGTTGGCTCGCTCTGAGTGCTGCTGGTGTCACAATGTTTTATGTTCTGAGTAGATGGTGAAAAATTCAGAGAAATCAGAAGAAAAGTGTGATTTTTTTTACTTTCAGATGAACATAGTCTTAAGAAAATGTACAATCACAGGCTTCATTCATGAATCCATACTGGGAGAAAGAAGATGGATACAGGCTTCATGTAGAAAGTGTTAATTTTGTGCAAACTAAGTACCCTCCAGATGCTTGGAATGGCATTATTATAATGTTATTTTAATTTCCAAGTAACATGAGCTTCTGACTCTGGCCTATAGAGGGTATTTTACAATTTGAGAATGGTGATTGTATATTTTTATCTTGATTGTTACTCACCCTTAATGAGAGTGTCGGAGCACATTGTTTTCATAATGGTGACTGCAATTTGTTTGTGCATCCAAAAAATGTTACATAAAATATTTCTTTCTGTTTGAAAAGGCAAAGAAATAAATGGGTGAAATTGAAAGTTATATATTATAAAAAAACGAAGCATAAAAAGTACTACGTTGACTAAGATATATTTAATATTAAAGTTCTAGAAGATTTTTGATGTACCTAAGTGGTGAATGTATTCAAATCACAAAACCATATTTGTATTATTATTATTACAATAATTACTTACTTATTTACAAGCTTGGAGGCAAAAAAATAACAAGAGGTCTTTACTTTTCCTTGTGCTTTTTATGACCGGCATTTTTATACAACAGAATAAAGATTGTATTTATAAGAATGATAAAATTGCATCATTTAAAATATTGTGTAGGGCGCATATTCATGGCCGTTACAAAGATTCCCTCTGTGTTCACTGTAAGTATAGGTATTTGTTGTGGAACTAAATTCTGCTCTCTAAGGTACCTTTGTTATGTTAATATATTTTGTTACATGGATATGTAAATATTTAGATGGCTATTATTGTATTCTTAAATGCACAATGCTCCTTCTCCAGCAATGATTTGCTCTTATTCTGACATTTGCTGAACAAAAAAGCATTGTTTTAGAATAGTAGCAAGCTCTGTGTACGTAGTATCTTAACAAGGGTAGATCTTTGCTTAATCTGAAACCTTCCGGCATCTGCTCACGTCGCTATCAGTCTTTCTTTTAAGTATATTCTAGAGTTGCTCTCCCATATTATTCAAAGGAAAGCAGAGCTGTTATTGGCACAAACTTAGTAGGTGATTGATGTATGCTGGCAACATAGTCATCAACTCTGGAAATCAAGGGAAGAGGTAATTATTAAAAGATAACATTCTTCCAGGCTTTTAGGCCATAGTCGAAAAATAAGGGCTGGTTTCACCAACCAATGAACTCAGAGTTTCCTAACTTTTAGTTTAAGGTTTAACTAAATGTTAAGGCATTTGCATTTCATCAAGCTTTTATAGCGAATGATTAGTTAACGCTTGTTAACATCTGCAAACAGCAGTTTTGAAGAAGGCAACGGTGAATCTATATGGCTTCTGAATGAGCCCCAATGCACTTTTCTCTATACATCACAGCACTGTCTGTCAATAATAAACAGCTAGTATTGTCCATGTCATCTAATTTTCCTGATTGTTTGAGGTTAGAATCGCTATGTCAACTGAAAAATCTATGTGCATAGGAATTAATGGTTCAGCACTTGAAAATCATATCCATTATTAACTATAGCACTATTATTGTGTGAGAAAATTCCGAGAGTCTAAAATAAAATCGGAAAATATATGAGTAATTTAAATTAAATACACTTTCTACCAATCTTAATAAGCAGCTGTGGTGATTTTTTGCCAACATAAAACATAAAATATTAAAAATAGAAGAAATATTAACAGTGAAGTATTTTTCATGTATTGAATCCGGTTTTTTAAGTCTCTTTATTTACACTCACCTTTATTATAAAATTTTCCAGTGTTTCCAACATATTGTAAGTGAAGGTGAGTGTAAACAAAGTGACTCAAAAAAACCAGATTCAATACATAAAATGCAGTTCCAAAATAGTCTGGTGCAAAGAACATTTACAACAGTTTAAACGTGAATGGTGAATACTACATTGAAATCAAAGTGTTATCGTTGATTAAAGATCAAGCAGACTCCAACTAAAGTACTGTTTGCTGCTGGAGGCAATTGCTTCAGAAACCTTCTGAATAAACTAACACTAGCTTTAGAAATTCCAACATTTACCATTGAATGAAAAGTACCAGTAAAATAATCACATACACTAATTTAACATAGGTATTAGCTGTAAACTATTATTATGGCCACTTTGTAAGATCTGTATTGCTTTAAAAATGCCTTCTTTTGCAGGTTTCAAATTTTTTATGATGCATGTTGATTCTTCCATTATTCTTGAATGCCAAATGCAGTAAACTTGCATAAACAGTTTGATTTACTGCAGCCATTTTCTGACTCCTAACATATGTTAAACACCTTAACTCGAGTACGCCAATGTTAAGTTAACATGAGTTTAACTTTATGTTAAAGGTAACAAGATTTGTGTTAACTTCAGAGCTAAATTAGTTTAACATTGAGTTAAAATTTAATGTTGGTTGGTGAAACTCTATAAGGATTAAAATGTAACTTTAAACATTTTATTGTTAGACCACAGCATACAAGCTGGAGTACATTTTATCTTTTAATAACAGGGGCCGTGAGAGCCTGCAATAAAGAGTAATTGATATGTGAAAGTGAAAAAGACACCAAATGGAAGAAAGTCATTCCTCTGGCAAACATGTAGAGTTACCAAGATGCAATGCAGGGTTGCCAACTGCATTTTTGAGGTCTTTGCTACATTAAACTTCCGTAGGAATATAACGATTCTACACAGTAAAATTGAACCCAGTTAAACCTCATGTATGTTATTCACTTGTACATATACAGAGTGTCTGAGAAGTCCCTGTATCCTTACATTATTAGTACATATGTATAAATTGAAATGCATAATAAAGTGTGCTACTTACAAGAACAAATTATGGACTTAGTAGATTTTGGGATATTTGAAAATGTATCTTACAGCAAAGTTGCCACATTGGTTGCTATTTCGACTTACTAAGGAATTTTGGGATTGTTTTTAAAGAATTTAGAAGAACTATTTGGCTAACTTTGTCTGCACTTGTCTTAAATCTGAAAAGGTTTGAATTCAAGTAATTTCATTCAGTAAATGTGCAGGCTTCCATGGCCATGGCCATTTCTTCTTCTTTCAGTAAAGGATGCATTACTTTTTGTTAGTGTTTTGCAAATGCTTTGCTTTAAGAAGAAGTTCTTGAAATGAAAGGTGAAATGCCATAAAAACACCAACCAGAAGTAACACAGCTTTTACCACAGGAAGAACGCAAAAGAAAAAAAATAATTATGAACTAAATTATGTTAATTTCAGTAATTTAGGCTTAACTCTTACCATCTATTGCTGTCAATCGAATATGCTTTCAAGTATTCCTTTTTTAACAATCTTTCGATAGTCTTCAGATAGATGTTGACTCTAAAAGGCTGAAAATATCAATTACCAAACCAAGAATGTGCTAATAACAAGTATTTAATTTTATTAACATTGTGTTTATAGTTAATTAATAATTTAAAAAAGATATGGGATTTGTGAATTTGAATATTAAAATCTCAGCATTTTGTAAATAGTCATGAATGTACGCCTATTATTTTTCATACATTGTACCAATGTGTCAGCTGCATAATATGTTCTGTTACAAATGGTAGGCACATATAATTAACCAAAGATGGTTTTCCTTGCTGCATTTTGTTATATTTACATTGTTTTAAAGTGTATGATACATTAGTAAATGGTATAGATTACACAAATTTTACTTGTTTAATGTCTAGTATACTACTATGCTAATTTGTTTTGCTTTCGTGTACTTTATATGTTATGTAGAAAGCATTCATATGCCTAACAGCATTCCATAAACGGTACAGATATTGATAGAGGTCCCTAAGGTATACCAAGATTGACAACATCATGAGATCTTTAGGTCTTTCAGGGAGACACTGCTGCCCCCCTCCCCTCCACCCAGATCCCACGGACGAGGGACAGAGAGAGTTCCTGTGAACATATCATCCCTGCCAAGCTGCACCTAATGCCTTCGCTGACACTTGACCCTGAAAGAACCAATGGGACGAACGATGAATGAAATGGAGGGACAGGAAATTTGGGGGATATAATCCCTCCCAGCTTTTGCCTAGTGATCTGAGGAAACCCCCCAAAAAACCCATGTGTCAGGAAGGTTGGTCTTGGGAATCGAACCCATGATGTTCCAAATGTAAAACTCACATTTTACCGTGGGACCATCTCACTCAGTTTTTCTCCCTTACCATTAAATTTACGGGTCCATTTAAATGCTTTAGTAATTTAACCTCTGGATTTATTTTAAGATTAAACGAACAAACCAAATCTGGAATTGAAATATCGAAAAGCTGTTAAAGACGTTTTGACTCTTAAAATGAAATACAAAAGTAATAAAAGAACATTGTTATATTTTTAAAAAATGTACTTATTATCTTTGAGCAAATAAAAAATTTGCAAAAATGTTTAAAGAACGTGGTATAGTATTAGTTCCTCAGAATAAATATAACATCATAATTTGCTACATTTCTGTTTTAAAAATGAAAATTTCAAATAATAGAAAATCTAGCATTCATGAATATTGCTGTATAGATTGTGGCTTAGCATACATTGGCAAGACCAAATGACATTTGAAAATCAGAGTAAAGAGACATTTTTAGAAATATTACATATCAATAGATTGCTAAATCAGGATTGGCAGATCATGTTTGATCATTTAATCCTGAAATAAATCCAGAGATTAAGTTATAAAGGCATTTAAATAGACCCATAGATTTAATGGTATTGGAGAAAATGTTTATTTCGAAGGATAGAGATGACATACTGATTTCTGAAATACTGTCAGTTGATTCTGTCAATAATTGTTCTACATCCAGTAGATGGCAATACAATAGTGAACAATTCAGCATCTAGCAGCAGTACCTGTAACAACATATATAGAAGCAACGAAGAAGCTGAAGATGCAATTGGTAGATTGCAAAGCATATCCTTCTAATTGAAATTATGTTTTAAAACAGATAAGTGATATTTATAATATTGTGATAAATTACTCTTTGATTATTTTTAACTGTTTCTTTATTTATGTAATTTCTCTAATTTACATCCGTGATGGCCTCAATCATATAAATTCACATGTACACACTTGAAACTTTCTGCTACACAAACTTTCACAATCAGGATTCAAAAACTGTGTTATAAGTTACTCTGCCTCCTGACAACATGATGTCAGCCACGTAAAATATGCAGAAATACTTCCCGCACGGAAGTTCAGCATTCAGTGTTGCATACATACTCTGCGTCGTCACACTGCTTCCCCCCAGTGCTGGTTGCCTCAACCAGTACCACCAAGATTTTCCTTCAGGACAGCCCTTGGATGCAATAGACTGCATTGCCCATCCTCCAAGTGCAGGTCTTGTTTTTTGTTGTTGGACAGTGCTCCTCCATCTGGGTGTGTTTGACAGGCGATCCTGCACCCTGTGGGTTCCATGACTGCTGATCTCTCCTAGTGTGCCTTCGTAGATGCCTTGCTCCTGGTGGGCCTAAACATACACTCCTCCAGGGTTCCCCTGCAGACCCCAACATGTTCGCTGGGGAGTTGCAATGTTACCTCATCCTGTCCAACTCGCAGGACCCTTCTGCCAACATCAATCATCGCCTCATGACTCCTAAGAGTATTTTGTGCTTTTGAGTCCAGAAGTATAAAGTAACTGCTAATTTTTCAGTTTGTTTAGACATCAGTGTTCCTTCAAGTGAGTACATATGTTATTTCACGATGTAGAGCTTTATGCAATTTTTACATTGATATCATCTGCTCTTTTCTCACAGCAGCCATCACTGAGTACAACAATGCTGTCTCTGTGCAGCAACTATTTCATGTTCAACTTACCAAAAATGTTTTGCAACACTTATTTACAAATTTGTGTGTATTTAGTATTTAAGAGATAGGATGGGAATGTTCAGGTGGTAACGTCTCTGACCAGCATTTGGGAAGTCTCAGATATATATCATATGGGCCAATCTGTTTGACTGTTCTTTGTGGTTACCTTCAGTTCCAAGGTAAATTCCAAATTGGATATTTAATACTATGCCCCCAAAAATAAATGGTGGTAAATACTCTGCCATCTATCGCCAGATAACAAAGAATGCAAAGTGGACAGTGCACTAAGATTTCTGTGGACGTGTGACAAAGCAAGATGGTATGCTATAGGGAAGATACATTGAGGGATAACTGTATGCCACACACTAAGCCATGAGGTGTCCCGTAGCAGCTCTGTTGCAATATAACTACTTATTTAAAGCAATGCAAAATATGTAGAGAAAAAAATTATTTAAAAGATTTGGGAATGATAACACCTACTCCAATCCCCCTTAAAAATAAAAGAAATGTTTTAAAATATGGCCTAAAGAAGGTGGAGAAACAAGGAAGATTATAGGCACTTTAGAAAATGTAGGTATGGTGGCAGCCCTGCATATTATCTTGAATTATTATTATGACAATACGTTGAAGTACCCTACTCTTGCTAGTTGAGTAAAATCAATGGGAGTGTGTAATAATTTGAACACTTGTGTAATCTGCTAATTTCAATATGACAAATAATATTCATTGTTTACTTTTCTGCTTCAGACAGAAATAACTCTAAATTATAATAATTAACCTATTCAGCAACTCTGCTTATTACAAGTTTGTATATATCCTATAAGCAGAGCATACTGATCATGTTAATTTGCATGTGAATGCTTTCTACTACGCAACCCTTGAGACCAACGCTGGAGTTGGTTATTAAATCGGGTATTCTAAGTAGTTATGTATTGCATACCTTTCTGAACTCCTTATGGCATTTACAACATATACCTATTAAGTTTTTAATGGAAGACTAAATAAGGTTGTGACATTATTTCTGGAAACAAAGCCTTTGCATTTTCTAACAAAACCAACACCTCTTGCTGTAACCCCCCCACCTTCCTTATTTTTTTGTTTCCATAATTTTATGTCAATTCAAAGATGCTACTTTCTAAATTCTAATAACTTTTCTTTGCTACTGATGTGATACTGTCCCATGAAGTTCATGCATTGTTTTAAATGTTACTACTCCTTTTAAAATATGCAAAGGCAATATAACAAACTATTACTTTTCTGTGGCACATATATATTGTTACCTCACTACATAATCTCAATGCGCATTTTATATAAGTGTATTTCAGTGCTGAGTTTACAGCATGAAGAGGATAATGGAATAATTGTAGCTGAAATAATGATTATTTTCATTGAAGAATGTAATATTATTTCAGAATGCACAATAAATGTGATGGTGTTCCTATTTTTAAACAGGTTTACCTTTCTAAGATTTTCAGCAAATCCAGTATCAAGGACTTAGTTGTTCCATCCTTAAAGCATCTCCAAAAATATTCCCCTTCCTTTCCATTAAGTATATTGAGCTACACTGGGACTGAATGAACAAGCATCTTAACACGATGAGAAAATCTCCATAGAACCAGAAGAATTTGAAGCTATAAAGAGACTCTGCACCCTAGTAAAGCCTAATTGGTCACTAAGGGCTTGAGAGACCCCTAGGTTTGTTTAAACATTATAGTTTTCGAATGAACGCACTTATGCAATTGCATGATAAGGACATCAAATATTTCACCTTGCTTGATTGTTGCTGGAGCGACTATCTTTATCTATTTATTTTAGCTGTAAGAATGACTAATCGGCAGTTACATGTTACAGAAGTCAACCAAACCCTGTGCACACTCATTACGTATTGTAGACATATGCTTTTCTTCATTAGTTGTATTATATTGCTTTGCCATTGCAAATATTTGTTACTACTTGTCACAAACAGGAATCCCAAGGATTTGGAAGAAATCCATCATTTACCTTGTGATGATGATGTCTTACAGTGTATAACAACTTGTATGACTCATATGATTCCAATTCTGAAGATAAAACTGAAAAATGAAATCTTTAGATTCAGAAACTGATCATGATAAAGGGAATCAAAGCAAACTATGGAATAACAAGTGTAGGTCGTTTGTACCTGGCCGTGTACGCGAAACAACGAAGTATTGGCGCATGCGCGGATCGGCTAGTCGAAGCGATGGAGGGGTAATTGCCAACCTAAGATGCATGCATGCATGCATTTGCAAGCAAATAAGATAGCTCCCGAGTAATAGCAGTTCATTGCTTATCATACTGCTAATGCCTGAAATTCTGTCACGCAAATAGATATTGGTTGGATATCTTGTGCATCTCTTACAGTTTACCGGTTGTACAAAAGTCATTCAGAATGAATTAATAAATACGTAGAAATTTTCATGGATTGAACTATTAAAATAACTGCATTGCTACAGCTATTTGCAACCGAATAAAGAGAACCAACTTAAATATTTATTGCCGAATTAAAAAAAAGGTAGCTAGTCTCCAATGAGGGGAAAAAAAGAGTTAGTAAAAACCCATCACAGATTGATAATGAAAAATACTTTAAAAAATATTATGTAGTCCCAATCTACTATTGCCGTCAATATGTGCCAGGACTTCAAATTTTTTTCCCTACGCTGGTTGTGAGGTCTAGTGTCAGTACCTAGCGAATTCTCATTGCGCATGCGCCAGGACTTCTGAAAATATTTCCCGAGCTGGTTGTGAAGTCTAGTGTCAGTACCTAGCGAATTCTCATTGCGCATGCATAATGATTCAACATGTAATAGGTAGAAGTGCTTTATTCCAACCAAAACTTTCATACCAAGTTTTCAACTCAAATAAATGTAATACCTACAAACCAATAAATTGAATATCTGGGAGGTAGTTAACTCTACCCAAAAAGTATTTGATATAAAATGTGTACTTTAACGAGACCTATACTTTTTCTGCAGTAATATTTCGTGCATCTGCTCCAACTCGGCAATAAGTCATTTAGAATAAAGAGCATTTGAGAGACTATTCACAGAAAAGTCAACATATACATTCACTTGTGCTGAAAATGTCTTAAACGTATGGCATGATAATTAAAATTGTTAGACATTTTTGAGAAAATGAACATTTTGAAACAAGTTCCATGTAAAGGGCAACCTGAGGCAGGGGATTATTTTGAAAAGCTTTGTGTCGCATTCTGGGAGATGCAAAACTATATACCAAGTCCGGTATTTAACCAACGTTTTGTTAATGTGTTATATTGATCACCCCATCCACACACGGACTTTCTTTTTCCTTCGAAAAATACCTTTTACATTCAGAAATTATCATAACGTATATTTTGAATGAAATCTCGATGTCGAAAATTTTTATTTATTCAGGGGAGTTCATAACGTGTATTTCCACCCGAATGCCAGTCATGCATACGTTGCGGTATGTATTTAAGGTGTTGAATAACAGCTATAATACTAACATATCACTACCCAAATTACTAATACACGCATAAATACACGATTGCTGAACTAGTTACGTTTATGCAAGGCATGCATCTTAGGTTGGCAATTACCCCTCCATCGCTTCGACTAGCCGATCCGCGCATGCGCCAATACTTCATTGTTTCGCGTACACGGCCAGGTACAAACGACCTACACTTACCCATGTATTTTATAGGTAACATCATATGCTTTCAGATGATGATGATAATAAAAATTTATTAATAAATTATTATTATTATTATTATTATTATTATTATTATTATTATTATTATTATTATTATTATTAATTATAACTAAATTTGCAAAATCCATAGTCTGATTCCTTTTCTATCACTTTTTGTCCTCTAAATTTTACTATAAATGCACAATTTTCTTCTCACTAACGCAGTTTATAGTCCTTTCTGCTATCACAATGTTCTTCTGATAATCTTTCAGTGTTTTTCAATATCTTTCTCCAGTTTCTCTGACCCTTATATCTTGACTATTATGATACCATCACTTGACGACACATATATACTCACTGATAGGCTGGATGACCCACTCTTGTAACTAAAAGCTAACTGTACACTACGACTTACACAAATAAACAACTCAACTGAAAACTACTGTCTGACTGCTCGCGCTGTCTATGGCCCTATTTATACTGGAGCCAATGTCATGTGACCCTTTGAGATCTTTCCATGCGCAATGACTCAGCAAGGATCAACGAGAAGCTTCTTGCCCCCTTTTGTTGTTCTTGCACTTTATTATGGTCATGTACACACACAAAACTGCTCCTGGCCACCTGGGCCCCTCTTGGCCGTATATTATATGACCAATGTCACATTATTATTTATTATTAATTGTAATGTATACTGTATATTTATCCTTTGATCTATCTAATAAGATAGTGCTAATAAAAACCATGTATATTTGAGCTAAAATGAAGCTAAACATGGGAATGAAGGAAAAATGGAATTTAAAGAAATAAATACAAGCACATAAGCACAGAAATATTTTTCTGGCTTACTAGGCCCCACACTGCTAATGGCACACCTAATGGAGGGTTGAAAAGATACTGGTAGAACAAGCCCAAGGCTGATGTGCATCTGGAGCATTGACAGAAGTGTGTATTAGTAAAGACAGTAGACCAGATAGTTTAACATCCCATGTTATTGTTATGGACAATGTTGCATACCACAAAGATAAGCAAGCACACATTAACAGTAACTCTTAAATACAAATGGTAGATTGACAGGTGAGCTACAATAAAATAAGGATAACTTGTTAACTTGTATTACTCATAAATGAAAATTATGTATAAATTATAATTCTTTCTATTTATTCCAGCTGTAAAAAGCTTATCAATAGGAGAGTTTATAAACTAAAGGGAGCTCTAAAAGTGACACCTTGGAAACACAAAGTAAGAAATTCTGGTATATGAACAACCACCCCACATACACCTGTCAACCAGGAAAGCCACAAAAATCAAATTTGTATGCGTTTATAGTGTTATATATGCCACTAAAATTGTAAGAATTGCATATTTTCCTAAAAACAAAATTTTCTGCTGCTTTCAGAGAGAAAAACACTGTGTTAGCATATAGTAATATAATTAAAACTTAAAACTTTTGATTTGAGAAATTCTGGTGATAACATTACAGAAATAAAATACAAGGAAGACCATAACTCTGCCTTTTTTACTTTCTCTACTATGTATGATAAGTAGAGGAAGTATTGTATTCCACCCAAAAATTTGATGTCAAGATTTCATTGGAAATATATGGTTTGAGGTCCCCTGTATACAAAAAGTGCATTTTTAGAAAACGATCTGTGTGTGTGTTTGTCGGTCTGTGGACAGCATAATTCAAAAACAAAAAGTTGGTTAAAAACCCAAAGTTGATATTTAAGTTTAACATCTTTTAAGGATGCGACATGAAGATTAGAAGAAAATTCCCCCACCATAAACTTTTTTGAAAATTTTGATTTTCTCAAAAATGGCTCTAATGATTTTGATTAAAATGCCATGTGTTTAAGACATTTTTATGACAAATGAAATGTATATTTTGAGTTTTCTGGCTATAGCCCATGTAGTCCTATTTACTCTGGATGACTGGTGCAACTGGTAAACCGTAAGAATGACCAAATCTTACTGTACAAAAAATGTAGATCTTGCTAAAACATAATTTATGACCAAATATTTTTTTTGTGGAGTGAACCATTTTGGAGATATTCCTTGTAATTTGTGTGAGTTTGGAAAACTTTCGTCAAATAGAACTTCGTTTTTTTTTTTTTTTTTTTTTTTTTTTTTTTTTTTTTTTTTTTTGTGTTCTGTTAGCCGTGCAAAGAGAACGGAATTTGAAAACTTTAAAAAATTTGACTGTCATTCAAAGCCTACTGTAATCCATATTCCCCTTGCACCTACAAGGAAATAAGCAATAATTTCTACAAATGTTTACCTCAACTAATCGCTGATGACCTCGAAGTTGAGCACCCTTAAACCAAACCAAACCTCAACTAACACTATAAGAAGATAAAGTAAGATAAGAGTTTGTAAGAATGGTTAGTACAAGAGTAGAGTCATGTGGATGCAATGACAGCTCCATGTCAGTAGATTTACTGGCATGTAAAAGAACTCCTGCGGGACAAAATTCCGGCACACCGGCGACGCTGATGTGATCCTGGCAATTGACAGCGTCGTTAAACAACAAAATAAAAAAAGGTCATGTGAATGCAACACATCAGAATTTTTTTAAACAAATATTGTCAGCAATGCTGTTTTTTCTTTTGAGTGGAGGAAAAATCTATTGAATGAATATCTTTTGCCTATCTCTTATCGTTTACCCAAGTCCATCTTTATGCTACTACCTCTAGGGTGTTCTGTGGCTACTACTAAAGTAGTATAGTAGGAACTTGGTTTACCAGTTCATTCTAACATCTCTGCCTACAGTTGGCAATGGAAGTTTTGCTGCTCCGACAATTCAAGCGAAACACTGCCATCTATCGGTGATTTATGAAAAAGTATAGAATGTGGATATACTGTAGCCGGGAACTTCAAACCCAAAATATGGAAAACGAAATGTGCCAAGTGTGTTTGTCCATATCCTACATATGTACATGCAGGTATACATTTCGGCATTTTATACCACTTGACGTAGAATAGCTTATAAATTTCTCGACTCGAAACATTTCTAGCAGTAGCATCATTTCTATAGTTATACATACTGCAGTTATACATTTCTCGACAGCGACATTTTCTTGAATCTGTAGAATGAATCTCGACTTGCAAACAAAACGGTAGGTAACCGACCTCTGTGGTCTGGGAGTAGTATGTCCGGCTCATATTTAAGAGATCCCGAATTCGAGTCTCGGTTAGGATGAGTTGTCCGCATTAGGTTTTTTTTTTTTTCCCCAAGGTTTTTCCTTATCCTGAAAAGACAAATAGGTAACTTGAAGCTCTATGTACCCCGGGCTCATTTGAGCATAATTTTGCTCATTCAAGACGTTAAACTTACAAGTAAAAAAAATTGTTTTTTCCATGCAACTTTCTAAGAAAATCGGATTTCCAAGATTCAATAGATTCACAAGATTCCCGTAGATTCACACATATACCATACAGCAAAACAAAACAATCCTCCGATCGGATGACCAAGATCAAGGTCAGAAGAAGCATGTTCTTAAATTTGGTGCTCATCATTGAGTGCTTACTCCGGAAGTTTTTCGTGCGGTAGCCAGCCATAATCATGTGACTACAAATTGAAGAAGCGTTACTTATCTTTAATACCATATCAACTGCTTTAGAAATATCATTCTTTATTAATGTTCATGCGTTATTTCTGCAGAAAACCTATCCCTCAAAGTATGTACTTGTACAGAAAAGTTTCTGTTTCTGACGTTGGGAATCATGTTGGTTTTTGTGATCTTTCCCCTTTCCCGTGAGGGAGCGACACTGAGGCTGCCCGGCTTTCAGTTGTTTTCTACCGCGCGCATTTCAATGAGTAAAAGGTCGCACTCGAAATATCGATGTTCGCTGTTGCTTTCAATTATATTACCGGCAGATTACTTGTTTTGTCATGACCGCGATAAAATGTCTGAATATTATAATCAAACTCGTGACCTTTTGTTCCGCGTGTGAATAACGTGTGATAGTGCTGTGCCCATCGTCGGGGAAGAACAATACGGTAAGTTTTGGAAATCAAATTATAAATAAATGTGCACCATTTCCACAGTTAATTGTAACTTAATAAGGAAACATCACAGGGAAAAATAGTTGAACAAATGAAAAATATAATTATTCTGTTTTACTCTTCAATTTGTAGTAAGTAAAAAAATACCCTCTGGTTATGTTTTTCTTTTTTTCAATGGGGTGGAGAAAGCATTCTATATGAGCACGAAAATTGATATTGGTATATTAACGGAAATACCGTTTTTAGGTTCCCTTGGTCAAATAAAAGCACTTAGAGGAAGACAGTCAGTAGTTGTGGGTAGCACACGTTTCCTTTGTGAACCAACTGCACATGCATTGACTAAACAGACTATACAGTTATACTTCTAATACTCAGTCCCTAGAACCTAATTTTTTTAAAAATCAGGATGCATCTTGGGCGGAAAGAGTTTGGGATGTGAATAGGAGAAGCTATGTGAGATGCATCACTTACCCATAAATTTATAAGTGACATTTTATATTTTGCCTGTCTATTCATGAGACTATATTTCATTGTCTTTAGAAGGATAAGGTACAAGGAAGTGAGGGTTAGTATTGAAACAATGTTTCTTTTTTTTTTTGCTAATGTTTAATATACATAACTAACATTCTCACAGACTTCCACCACACTTCACACTGATACAACCTGTAACAGTACAGAAGCTGTTTCTGAATGAGGGTAACAAACATAAATAATGTAACAGAATAATTTTACAACAGCAGAGACATAGAAAGGCACTTTTAATCTGATCCTATAAAATGGAATTCACATTTGTGCAACACCTCCACAGTAACGGTTATTTCTACTATGTTGCAGGATATCTGGGAACTCATAGCCATAATATCTCCAAATATTGGAAGTTAATGACAGATTATTGAAATCAATTAAGACTAAAAGCTGAAATGATTAATAACAAAACAATACCCACTTTTTGGATTTCCTGGAACAGTTTTGGAGATTAATTTCCTCCATCATCAGACATAAACTGATCTTGGTTGGTGAGGCTGATCCTTCCAGAGACTGCTCTGGTGGCAGTTCTAGGAACTTCTACAATGGATGGCTCTAGGGAATATCACAATTGAAGACCCTGTACTTGTTATTCCACATGAAAATCTGTCCCTAATCAACAGGAAAGCAATAAAAGTCAGCATGGGAACATATTTTCATCTGGAATAAGAAGAACAACAACAACAACAGACCTAATTTCAATACCCCCCAGAGCAACCTATTGTACAAGTTCCTAAGTTTGCAGATGTATCAGCTTCACCACCCACTGCAGAAAATTTCAAAAGTGACTATTCCTTTGTATCATTGACACATTTTTACTCTTAATTCATAATTAGATGGAAAAATACTATGATATAAATGAAACAGTGATTTTGAAAACATCCCAAGTGGAATTGAGATCCAGTGGGGAGGTGAAATATCTAACATATTGCAATGCCAGCTGTAGTAATAATAATTATAATTTCCAGAAAATTTAAGTGAGAGTGATATTTGATTTGTACAGTTACGTATTGGATCTTATTTCTTTAATTTTATTTTTATTCTACTCACATTGACTGTGAAATGGTTGTCAATTTGAAGTTTGATTGACAGGTGTGCATACTTCTTATTGTGTACATCTTTTGTTATTAACTTTGGCTAAATTATTACACTATGATCCAAAAGCCATTCTGAGTTTGCCTTCCACATCTCACCCTCCAGTATCAACAATGAATTTTGCAGATGTTTTGCTGCCAACATGAGACGAACAAACACTCCAATGACTGAAAAGATACGCATTTGAAAATGTCAATGATGCCACAAAGTATAGAATAATGGATGAAAATGTATATGTTTTACTAATATTCCTATCAAAATGTTAAATTTGATTGTCTGACCATTTTCTGAAAAATTTATTAGTTTCATTGTAATTTTTTTATTTATAAAAGATCCTTTATATGAACAACAGACAGTTAAGATTAAATGCAAGTATGTAACAGAAGTCATGGTATCTTGTTGGAAGAGCACTGGCACCAAAAAAAAACAAAGATTTGTGGTTTCAAATTCCACATGACATGACATTAATTATCCAAATCTGATTCAGCTCTCCATCACTATTATCAGCTTTATTTATGGCACTGAGTTCCCATTCACCATGTATGTTCAATGATGCTTCTATGTGAGCATAACCAGAAACAAATAAACGTTGAGCAATTATTAATATTCAAAATGCAGTTACTGCTTTTATAAATTAATCTCATTTAAGCAACCTGCATGTTGCCGGGTGATTTTAAAAAGGTTTACAAGGTTCTGTGCCTTCCTCATTTAAAACATAACACTTACAGAGTTTTTTTATTATACATTTTGTGTGATAGAATATAAATCATGTGATAAGTAGCCATCAGCTGACTGTGCATTTTGGCAGAACATCCTATTTCTTCAAATATGTAGCCTCCTGAGTATATTATTATCTGTTTATTTTTAATTCATTCATGTAAGGAATATTTATGTGTATTGACATTAAAATTTGTAATATTTATTTCAGTAAATTTGATGTTTAACATCTAGTCAAACTTAAAAAAAAAGTTCAAGTTGAAAAAGTGTAAAAATGCATTTATAAGCTTATGATTTCCTCCCACAGAAACTCTTCATATAAGGCACATTTGCAAATTAACAGACATTTGCTGCAGTTGTTCATTAACCCATAGAAGAAGTTTGAAGTAAAACAAGTTTAACAGTTGAAAAAATTTTACAAATAAGATGATTTTAAATGTTGTGTTTTACTTGTATACACTGCAGCAAACATTTGAAAACTCTTGTAGCTGTTAACAATGATGAATTTTAAGTAATTATCCATTACAAGTTTTGCCTGTCCTGATTGATGGCAGTTTGTCTAACAGATAATAGCTCTCTTACACCTATACAAGGAAACACAGTTTGGAGATTAATTCAAAAGAAATGCAATATTATACAGTAAAACCTTGGTTATCCATCATTTACTAAATAACCATTCAGCTCACTGACCATCATCTCTTTTACTTTCTCTATTACTTATACTTACAGTAATTAGAGGAAGAATTATATTCCATCCAAAGATTTAATACAAAGGGTTCACAGAAATACATATTTGAGACTTCCTGAATCGAAAACAAAAAGAAGTTTTTTTGGAAAAAGTTCTGTACGTGTGTCTGTATCTCTGTGTCTATGAACGTCATAACTCAAAACTGGAACATCAGTTAAATATCAGACTTGGTATAGAAGTGTAGCCTCTTTCAAAGATGTTACAAAGATATAAAAACATGTACCACCACCCCAAACTATCCTTTACATGCAGAAATTTTTAAAAAGTTCAATTTTCTCAAAAATGGCTCTAATGATTTTTATTAAAACACCATATCTTTACAGTATTTTAATGACAAATGAAATTTATATCTTGAATTTTCTGGTAATATCCTCTTCATTCTAAATGACCTTAATTATTGGTAAAGAGATATTCAGAATCTTATAAACAATTGTGTAGATCTCATTAAAGCCCCTAATTTATTTAGGATATTCTGAGATATTCCTTATTGGTTTGATTTTTGAATAGTTATACTTTTCTCAAATAGGAAGCCATTCATTTTGTTATGTTCTGGTGCAAAGAGAATGGAATTTTAAAGCCATCACATAGTGTCCAGCTATTGAAAGATTTGACTATCATTTAAGCCCACAATACCCCCATATCCCCATTGTAGTTAAAATGAAATATCTAATAAAACTATTTCTACAAAATTTATCTCAATTACCAGAAGAATAAGATTTTATAAGAATAGTTTGTGGAAGAACGGGTAGGGAGTGTCATGGGAATGTAACACATCAGTGTTTTTGTTTAGAGTATTTTAAAATTAATGGAAGAAATGTTTCTGTTATGTTGTTTCCCATGCAAGTATGGTGATACTATTAGCAATTGAATACACAATGAACTGTAGTCTATTCAAGAAGTTGAGAGCTGTGTATTACTTTAGTTTTACTTTCAAATCACAAAGTAATTGCATGCTCAGTCACTAGTAGTGATCATAACATATTTTGCTGCCTTGTGATGTAATTTCAAAACTGATGGAAGATAGATGTGCACATACTTGTATTTCATGCAGTCCTCCTCCATGAAAAACAGTCACCTTTATTATCATTTAGCTAAATATACAAGAAATATAACACACGACTCATGTGTCTAGCAAGCTTTTTGTGTAATTGCTTATTAAACCTACTGGATGGATTAGCCATAATTTTTGGTTAATCGTGAACCCCGTCCCCTCGATTATAATGGTTAATCAGGGTTTCACTGTACCTATAAACTAAGTGAATGGAAATTTTACAAACATTTCTTGAAATTAATAAAATTACTTACTGTCTTCAACTGATACAATTATTAAATTGCATTCTCATCATGTTTGACACCCATTCATGAAATATTGAGAACAAACACCATTTATCCTTTAAACAAGTGGTGAATATGTAGTATCATTTGGTTTTGCTCATTATAATATTACTAAATAATTTATATATTACAATATGTACATTGTGCAATGATAAGAAGTACGATCTGTTCTTTTATATATACATCTTAAAACAACAAATCATGTAAATAATGTGATGTATTAGAATAAATTACATGAGGAAATAACTTATATACAGCACATAGGTATAACAAAAAGCTCAACTTATGTATGAGGCCAATTTGGAAATTAACCTCTGTTGTTAATAGTGCAGGAAGTAGTGGAGATAGTGCTATGGTTCAGAGTTTTTCCAGCCATGCTAGTGAACATCAAATTGCTATGTGTTCACTCACCATAATCTTATGTAATGAGTGGCATGCTAGAAAATCCCCACCAAATGCGAGCTGCATGGTGTTATAAGATTTCTTTAAAAAAGTTAGGTGAGCCATTCAAAACAACCATTGTGATATGCTGACAGCCATTCTTATGCTTTTGCATGATGATGTTTGACCTTTCAGTGCTTGAAAGCCCAGAAACTTTTCAATAAATTTAAATAGCACAGTTTGATCATACTCCTGTAGCAGAATTTATAAGCCCAGGATGATTCATAGTGATATTTGTTATATTTATTTGTGTCCATAAAAATATGTCAATTTTCTGTTATATGAATATTATATTTTATTTTTTTAAACTTTATTGTTGCATCCAAAACTATTTGGTAAAATGGAACAAGGCCAGCATTGATTATAAGTAAAAGTCGTGAAAAAAAAGACAAATGAAAGACACTGGCTGCTAAGCTCCATAACCAAGTAGAATAAATAGTGTATCTTTTTTCAGTTGTGTCAAATAAAGTAGACGTTGAAACTTTTGTCCAAAGGGTAGTGAGTGTGCATCATAAATTTTGGAAAGCATTTTGGTAATCTGAAATTATAACAGAAATACCAAACAATCTGATAGTGATTGTGAGGAAAAGAAATGCTATACAATTTACATCCATGGATATAAATACAAGTAAGCAAAAGAAAAGCTGACTCATATCGTGAAAGTGCCGCCATTGAACTTTGTGTGAGAAATAGTTATAAAAGAAAACTTTGTCACAATGATATCCCGAATAGTTTCAGACATTCGCTCAAGAATATGCTTAAAAAGTAAGATGATTTGTGAATATATGTTACCTTAATTTAAATTAAGTTAATTTTGGCAGAATCCACGTTTTAACTGAAAAAACATTAGGCCTTGCCATCATAATCTTCATCTGTTACTTGCTAAATACGACCCTGAAACAAAGATCTCATCGCTTCTCCTTTTAATAAAAAACTGCCACACCCCTTACGCTTTGTGCTGCATTATCTTCAACTCTTCAACCACATGAGTGTCTTAAAGCTTCTTTTTTTTGGTAGGGTTTTTAAAGAAATCTTCTAACACTATGCACCTTGCTTAGTTGGGATGGCATTCATTTTGTAATGTTATGATGAGCAAATGTGTAGCAGCCCAATATTCTCACCAGTGCTGCTGGACATGCACTGAATTATGCTGTCCCCACTTCTTGTTGCACTACGTGACAATGGAGGTCAGTTTCCAAATCACCACCATAGTTTGGCTCATATGCCTTGCAATGAGGGTATGAACTTTAAATTCTTAGTCACAAGAGAAATAAAGTCATATTAGACATTTTTCCAGCAGATATGTAAATATACACATGTGTGAAAGCTCATTACTGAAGTTTGAATGGTCGTGTTAGAAACTAATGTTTACGATTGTTTTGACATATCTGAGAATACCTTAAAGTTTTTCATCTTCAGATACTGCAGGACAGAAAATATCAAGCTTGATATGTGTCTGTTAACATTATTATTATAATGTAATGTGACAAATATGTATCAAATCAAATATCCACTGGAGTAAGTTGTACAGATATATCCAGACTTCCAAATAATAGCACCCATCTGCATGAGAAAGATCAGCAGGTGTGAGGAGAAGTTATGTGGAGGGAAACAATCCACTGAAATGGGGTAGAAAGCAGGTATTTGGAAAATGTGTAAAACTATAAGAAAAACATTATTTTCTAGAAGAATTGATTGATTCTTCTCTTGAACCTGGAAGTACCAGCATTTTTCATTATTTTTCTTTTTCCACTACTTTCCACCTTCCTCTTCGACATGCTGTTGGTACTAGTGGTTGAGGTGCCATGCTCCCCCTCTGAACCTTGTCTATCCTGCCTAAGCTCATTGTGCAACCAAGTGAAAGAGAACTTGACTAACAGTCACCATGATGATCCACTCCACTGTTTTTCCACAAAGTAGAATTGTCTCAGTCGAAATACATTGCTATTATTTGGAGCTCCGTTATATCTGTATACATGGTTATCAAAAAAGGTATCCATGATTCCAGATGTCAAGTAAGATAGCTCTAAGCAAGCAATCAACATCAAATCAATGTGGGACTGTATAACAATTTGAAAGGCAGAATGAGACTGAAAATTTCAATACCATAGCCAGGATTTAAACCATGGATCTTCCAGCCTCCGTGCGTTGCTCTAGCTAAGTGAGCTGCCATGCCAATAGCCACTAAAATACTAAATTCTCCAACACACTCTCATTGATTGAATTTCATGTTACTCTAATCTTTGTACCAATCATAACTATCTGAACTTTGGACCAAAGAAAGTAACTTGCTCTGATTGTGAATCATGTTGTAAAATGCACTGTAGGTTACACATTTCACGTTGTATTGTATCTGGGGTACTGCGGTGACTGAAATCAATGTCAGCCTGTTCCTTGCTTCTGTTTATTGTGCATTCATTAAAGAAAATACCCTTACCACATTAGCATTATGCCCAGGAATGTAGTTCTGAATACTGCTCTTCAAACCACAATCTTGAAAAAATGATACAACTATTTGCAGTCATACTCCATAAATTATATCCCTTCCCCCAAAAAAATTTGATTTCACAATCTGATTAAGCAACAAACTGTCATTCATTTTGTTAGCTGTATTTTTTTTCATTCATTTCGGTAAGCATCCTACATTTTGGCAGTCTTTAACAGTGTTCAATCAAAATGTCCAAGTTGACAAAATTACTTGGTTCATCCAATTCACCATGTAATCTATAATTGTCTGATAAAATGATATTGCTTCCTCTTGAAATTTTGGCCCATGGCCCTGTGAATACCATTTGAACCATTTCATTCATTCACTGACCAATATGAGCTGCCTGGTTAAAGGATATTAAACTTTAAGACCCTCACCCAAAGAACATATAAACTTCTAATATGTGAATGGTAGCAAAACATTATTATTCACAATTAACCAGTTATAATTTGCGGTCCTGCGCTTCTTTGTCCTGGACATTGTGTTTTAGCATAATATCGCAGATTATCCATAAAATCCATGGCATATGGCAAACCCATTCTGATATGCTTCAGTGCAATTGGAGGAGATCAATCATCCTTTAGTTTCCATATATCAGGCCAATCAATGATAATTGATTATTCTAGCACACCTGAAGCATGTATAGGTAAACTTAAGTGGTTAAGAGCACTTACACATAGAGCAGAAGATCTGTGGCTCAAATCCAGGCTGGGCATTTGCTTTTTCAGTTCTAATTTCATTCCTTAGGTGTTTGTAGCAAAACAGGAGGAAACTTTCTAGGCTCTGTGAAAATAATGTACGAGTTTCTGGCATGTTTTGCTGTATAAATAAATAGCATACCTTTAGTATAGGCTTATTTCATTTCATAATCACAGACACCTTTTTCAATAACAGTATTTAGTTTTAAAAAATAATAAAGGACCACTTTAAGTGGGTTTTGCATTACTCCTAGCTGCCCATCATAAACTTATGCAAATTGCTAACAATAAACCATTTGTGCATTAGGTTTGATCAAATTGACTTATGGGGCTGCTGTATAGTCATAGATTGTTTATAAATCCAATGTATGGATGCTGAGTATCAACCCGAGTCAACTTACATTGTGTGTATTTTTTTATGTCATATAAAATAGTTGTAATAACTCCTCAATGGAGTAAAAATAGCTCCAAGAATTGCCGCTCTTCATTATTCTAGGCACCTCTGGTAAGTGCTTTCGTCTTTCAGTCTTTCACCCAATCAAGAGACCCCTTTCTTGAACGTATAAATAATTATGTATTATTGTATCACAGAGAAGAACACTGTTATTATTTCTTGTACATTTTAAGTTGCACCAACAAATCACTTTCACTGTTTGTATCACACAGTTTTGCACCAAAGAAGAATCCCAAGAAATGTGCTAACAACTTGAGGTGATTTCCCAAATTGGATCATTGCGTCTTCAACTAACTCAGAATCATTCATGAAACAAAATAATTTGAATTCACTCACACATTCACATTTTGTTTATAACAAATACTCATTGGTGAGTCACTCCATTGTGCTGAAGACAGAATTACCAACAACCTTTCTCGTCACTGCCATCGCTACATTCCATGAAACCATTGCACACCCTTGTCTGAGGAAGACATTCTCCAAGGGGACAGCGATGACCTTTGCATTGTGTTTTACTGTCTCTCAGGGATGTCACCTGTTGGGCCATTGCAGCTTGCAGCCAAGGTACATAATTGGCCACCTTGGTGTACACCCCTGGTCTGTTTGCTCTTGCACATCCGTAACCATTGCTTGTGACACCATATAATGACCAGCGACCATCTTTCTCCTAAAATAGAGAAATTTATTTGTTTATTCATTTATTGAAAAAGACTACGCATTAACTTTAACGTTTGTAGATGACCAGATTATCATATCTGATTCACAAGAAAATCTTCAAAAGTCAACTTATGCTCTGAATAAAATAGCAAAAGAATATAACATGACAATCTCTCTAAGTAAAACAAAAGTGATGGCATTCAAAGGGAAAGAAAGTATAAGATCAAACATTATTATAGAAGATAAGATTGTGGAACAGGTGGTCAAATTTAAGTATTTAATATATCATATAAAAACAAATTGATCAGTTAAAAAATAATGGAAGTGCTTAGCTGTTTTAATGGCACTGTAAAAAGATGTTCCAAAAACAAATCAAAAAAAGGATACAATATAAAAATTTTATAAAATAATGTCTATACCGAAATTACTATATGGAGTGAAGCATGGATTAAAACAGAGAAAAACAAAAGAAGATTTGAAGTAAATAAAATGAAGTTTTTAAGAGCAGTGGCGGGAATTAAGAGAACAGACCACTAAAGAAATGAAGATATAAGAAAAGAATTAGATATATACATTCTCAATGAAAAAATTAAAGAATATAAAACTAAGTGGGTAAGTCATATTAAAAGACTGAATACAGAGTGATTACCATTCCATTTTAATAACTATACACCAATAAGGATAAGAAATGTTGGAAGGCCACATAAAATGTGGCACAAACAAGATATGTAGATTGCTATAGATAGAAATGTCTAGTGCATGAGGGAAGAAGAAGATAGTGGTGGTGGTGGCGGCGGCAGCAGCAGCAGAGGCAGTGGTGGTGGCAGTGGTGACGATGATATCATGATTGATTGATTGATTGATTTACTACATTTTACATAGAATATTTTGATATTCTCAAAAATGACTAACAATTTTGATTAAGCTACTGTATTTTTAAGATAACTGTATATTAAAACACACAACTTATGTCAAATACTTTTGTTTCTGGAGTGAGCCACTTCCAAGATATTCCTTTTCATTTTTTTTTTTAATTTTCTAATACTTATACTTTTCTCAAATGGGCAAGTGTTATTCATTTTCACTTTCTCTACTGGTAAGTAGGGGAAGTATTGTATTCCACCTAAAAATTCAATGTCAAGATTTCACCGGAAATATATGTTTTGAGGCCCCCTGAATCCAAAAAAGCATTTTTAGAAAAAGGTCCGTGTGTGTGTCTGTGTGTCTGTCAGTCTGTAGACAGCATAACTCAAAAACGAAAAGTTGGTTAAAAATCAAAGTTGGAATTTAAGTTTAATGTCTTTCAAGGATGCGACACAAAGATTTTGAAGAAAATAGCCCCACCCTAAACTACCCTTTACATGGAAAATTTTGATTTTCTTGAAAATGGCTCTAATGATTTTGATTAAAATGTCATATGTTTGAGATATTTTTATGACAAATGAAATGTATATCTTGAATTTTCTGGCTATAGCCCCTGTAGTTGTATTTACTCTGGACAACTTTTGCATAACTGGTAAACCGTTAGAGATAGACCAAATCATACAATAAAAAAAATGTAGATCTTGCTAAAATACACAATTTATGTCTGAATAAATTTTCTTCTAGGGTGAACCATTTCGGAGATATTCCTTGTTATGTGTGTGAATTTCAGAAAACTAAGAACTTTCGTGAAATGGATCATCGTTGTTCATTTTTTTATATGTTAAGTGTGCAAAGACAACAGAATCTCAAAGCTTTAAAACATTTGACTATCGCATAAATCCTACTGTATTCTAACATTCCCCTTGCACCTACAAGGAAATAAGCAATAAGATAAGTTGTACAAATGTTTATTTTAACTAACTCTTAGGAATAAGAGTTTGTAACAATGATTAGCACAAGAGTAGAGAAAGTCATGTGAGTGCAACACATCAAATTTTTTCTATCTTGGTCATGTATAGAGAATGGAATTTCAAAACCATCACATAGTGACCAAATCTTAAAATATATGACCATCACTTAAACCTACTTAATTCTCCTATTCCCATTGCACCTATGAGGAGATACGTAATAAAACCATTTCTACAAATGTCTAATTCCATTAACATGATGTAGATAGAAGAATAAGCATTTTTAAGAATATTTTGTACAAGAATGAGTTAGAAAGCCATGTGAGTGCATACATCAGATTTTTTCTTAGTATGATTCACATTTTCATTCCAATGTAGTTTACTATCTATTATTAATCCTAGATAATTCATAATTTGAATTTATAATTTATTTGAATTTTACTATTTTTATTTCTTCTTAATTACTGGTGAAGTTTATATATTTAGTATTTATCAGTCAGCATTTGAACCAGGCATTAAATGGTTTTAAACCAAAGATTTTGTTTTAAACCAGCAAATACCAAACCATTTTAACAAACACTTACTGTTTTTTTTTTCCCTGATTAAAACAAGAGAAAGCCGAATAATTTACATAGTTTTTGAAAATATCTGCACTAAATAACATAACCTAATATGTTAATTGTGAAACATTACCTGACACATAAGTGGCCCACCAGAATCTCCTAAACAAGCATCTCGACCACCTCTATCAAAGCCTGCACAGAACATATTGTCTGTGACACGGTACAAGGGCAGGAAAAGTGTCCTCTTGCGACATTCTGCTGTGGAAATTATTGGTAGCTGAACCTCTTGAAGTGTGTCAGCTGAAATAAAAGTAATTATGTTAATTAAGGAAAAATTGAAGCTATTAACAGTGAAGCAACAACATATAGCACCTTGGAATATTAATAAGATAAGTGGAGCTTTTAGTTTCTAATTTGTTCTTAATTTAAAAGTAATTATGTTCAACTATTCAAGATGATTTGTTTGGTTCCAAATATTTGTGAATAAGATGGTTCTATTTATAGTACTCAATTACATCTTTTAACCATGTATGCAGAAACGTAGTTATTATGAGGCTATGTTTCCCTCACAGGTTTCCCTATTTTATGAAAAATATTACACATTATTTATCATAGTGAAATAATTTTATTTATATTGCACAATCTTCCATTACTTTTCTACACAGTTGTCATGTTTTTCCAAACATTTTTGGTAACATGACACAAGTTTGTCCAAACCAGTGTTCTACCATTTGGGTTCATGCTTGTAACAGCTATTTACTTTTGCTATAATTTCATCATCAGTTATCATCACCAGATCTCCGACTGTCTGATGCAGTCGGTCTGAGTGGCTCAGTTGGTTAGACGTTGGCCTACTGATCCCAAGGTCGTGGGTTCAAATCCAGCCCAGACCAATGGTTTATAAGTGTGCTTAAAAATGACAGCTCCAAGTCAGTAGATTTACTGGCATGTAAAAGAACTCCTGTGGGGATGAAATTCCAGCACACCAGCGATGCTGATGTGATCCTAGCAATTGACAGCGTCGTTAAACAACAAAATAATTAATTAACTGTCTGGTGCATTTCCAAAAACATTATGGCACCAAATCCATCCATTACTGCTTGTGGACGTCACTCAGCAAATGTGGCATCCATCTTGCACAAACTTTGTGGACTTTAACTTGCCAGCCCTCACATATCGTGAGCACACTTTATTTTGCAGAGAAATAAAATAGAGAAACTTTTTTATTGGTGACCCTTGTAGATTAAAAAAAAAGAAAATATAAGTTTTGCATAGCAGTGATGAGGCTTGACAGAAAACAGAACTAGTTCACTGGAAAGAAAAGAATTTGGAGGAGGGGGGAAGGGGAGAATGGGGGAAATATGTCACAGTTGGCTTTAGGTGAATTTCAACAGCTATAGCCTGAATTTGAATCATGGGTCTTTAGTTTACCATGCCACTGTTCTGACAACATTCAGTGTGATTCTACTTTTGCAATAAATATATTTGTTTATGATACTTACGAAATATGCGACCAACCTCGAAGAGTTGTCCCCAGCCTACTACAGTACACAAACGTCCGTCTCTGATAGATGCAGCAGGAGGCGCAGGCGGGAGACAGACAGGACGCACAAAATCACTGAACTGCACAGGCTCTCGCAGGCGCAGCAGGGATATGTCATTTAGAAACCCAGCATCAACATATCCAGGGTGTAGAATTATATGGGATACTGGACGTAGTTGTTCATATGGCGAAGGGAAGCTGGAGCCCCTTCGCAAAGCCCCTAGTCTTGCCACCCAGTAGTCATCCAGTGCACTGAAAGTTAAAATTAGCAATTTTTTAATGTATTGTTCCATCTGCCAATCTATATTGTTCCAATCTGAACCCAAGTTGACATCAACACATGATTTCATCAACTAGACTGTGATACATGAGAAATCAAAGCACACCATAACATATACTGTATTTACTTGAAAATAAGATCCCCATTTTTAACGGAATTATAGCTGAAAAATTGGGAGAGTCTTACAAATGGGTATTTTGGAAAATGAAAATAGGAAATATATTACTGAACTATGAATTTAATACCTATGTTTTATTAAACAATAACTATTGTTGTTGCTTGCATGCTGCTTTGCTATTTTGCACCCTTTCATTTGCATCACTTCACAGGTGACTATACAGGTGACTCTTCCACCCACTCCTTCACTGCATCATTCACTGTAGTATAATGCCCTTTCTTAGGGCCACGAAAAGATCCAGTTCCTTCTTTCATGGCTTTAAATTTATATCTTTGATTTCTCCAGAAATAAATCATGTTTGGCTGTACTGAATACTCTTGACCCATCCCTTATACATAATATTTTTAGTGGTTTCCAAAACATCTAACTTGAAACCTATAGTTAAACTTTTTTGTGAATTCAGTTTACCACTAACACAGAGAGGTATAAGAGAAACTCACTTTCAATAAAATTGCTGCTATTGAAACCAAAGTTCTTCTTTTACTAGTATGAAGAAAGCAGATAGGGGGGTTGAAGGTACTAATGAGTGAGGGTCAACATCTAATTCTCCAGTCCTTTCTTCATATACAAGTGAAAGGTAAAACCATCTGATGTACAGTAACAAAGAAATTATGAAGAACTTTCTTTTTCTAGAAATTACTGCTTATCTCAAATTAATGTGCTTAACATTTACATATCTATATTTCTTTTCTAAAATTAGCCCGCAAAAGTGGCAGGTCTTACAAGCAAGGGGGTTTTATTTTCAAGTTAATACACCAGTACCTTAAGGATGTTAAACAAACATTGTTCAAAGTTTTGTTTAATATGAAGTAATAAATATAAATAGTAAAACTAAGAAGGTAATAGCTTCCCCTCAATTCTGTGTGGTTTCATTCACTCCTCTTTCCTGTAGGACCTATGGGAGAAGAAAGACAAACATGTTCAATATATAAGGTGAATCAATGACGTTAAGGCTTGGGACCTAAGTACTTATGATTTTAAGTAACCACTAGGGTGTGGGTTTCAAATTTGAGATTCCCTTGTGGTCTACAGGGAAAATGTGAATCAGATGAGGAATTTAATGGTGTACTGGCATGGTGCCTTGTAGCTCAGTGGTTAAGAGGAACCACCCATAGAGTATATCTTGGTTTCAATACCGGTTATGGCATTATATTGTTTAGTTCTGATTCTACCTTTCATGCTATATTCCATTATTTTCAATCAGTATTGAAAAAGTCACCTCAAGCTTTAAAAGATAAATGGTTAAGCAAATACATCTCTGAAGTATTGTAAAAAGTTGTAGAACTTTAGGTTTGTGCATCCAAAAATTATTAAAAACCATAATTTCAAAATTTATTTTCCCTCTTCATGACCATTGAGGATGTTCACTCTTATATGCAACAAGTTATTATATAATCCATAGGGTCTCTCCCCTATACAGAGGGTACCCTTATTGCTTCCTCCAGTCACAGCCAAGGCCACAGATGAATGCAGGAGGGGGTGGTGGGAACCAGTGTGCCAACTCTTCCAACTGTAAGGCCACTACTTGACCTTTTAGGGATGCTGCCTTTCCATGAGGATAGCTACCCAGTTGGCATCACAAGCTAAACTCACCCCAGACCAGAGCTTCCAGCAGGGAAGCAGTACCACCCTGGTACTGGGGATTGAAACTGAATACTCCATGCTAGAGGCAAGCACACTACCAGAACTTCTGAAGCTTGAAACATTGCATGATATCTATAATGGAATAAACTCTACCACTATGCTATGGGGGTGGTCTCAAGTTATTATTCTAGAAATCCTTTCCATTTTCTAATTTGAGCATTTGGAATTTATTTTTCAGTGATAACATAATAAGAATTTTCATTGAATTCTTCTGAAAATGTTCCATGTAAATTCTAAAATATTAAATAATTCAATGGATTCATGGTGTGCTGAAGCGAGCAATCCCTAATCCAGACATCCTCACCAACATCCTCTCAAAGCCTCTCCTTTCCGTTCACTACCAGAGTCACTAATTTAAAATTTTGCTTTATATTTAATTCACCCTTTTAGAATCCTTATAGACAATGTCATATTAATTTATTTAAAGTAACATTTTGTACTTACTGGTAAAAGCAATGTCCAGCAGAAACCAGCCATCGATCTGCAATAAGCGTAGCACCACACTGAAACTCTCCCTCTTTATACAGGGCTGCCTGCCAGGGCCACGAACCAGGTGCTGCATTGCCACCTCCTACGATCCTGGAGGTGCGATACCTGCATTCAGTATTGTTATAGTGCATGCATGCCTCAACCTATCTCCATGTGTTTCTGTGTCATTCCTAGCAAGTATATAAAATTTTTGGATAGACACTGACTTTGATGGTGATGAATATGTTGTGTTAGCATAAACATAGCTTTTCTTGAAGTAATATCATATTTGTTTAGCGCAACTATCAATGAAAAATGAAAAATAATGGCAAAAAATTCAAAGTTTAGCTTTTATATCTATTATTTGCTTCAGAAACATTTGATATAGCCAGTTTCATCATATGTGTAAAATTGAGTCTGTTATGTTACAATTTAAATACTGGAAATAACAATTTGAAAAATCCCACCTCTGACATCAGTGATGAAATGACAAAATTCAATCCAATTACTTTTTCTTACTTTATTTTCCTCCAAAAGCTTTTTGCACAAATACTTTGTTCTCTTTTACTGACATTGACACAAGCTACAGTCTTTCATGATATTAGAACACACAACTGCTTTCTTCTTGTAGCCTTGATTCACTCCTTTGTCTTTTTTCACTTTCTCTGTTTCTCAAACAGTTGACTTAGACAGTACAATCACTCAACACTCATTAACTGTTTCGCTACCTTCCTTTTGATGTGACTGTACTCATGCAGCTAACACATGCACCAAAACTAAAAACTGACTAACTCCCCCATCTTGTTGTCTCGCCTCCTTATATAGCAAGGATAGACCTTACTAGAACTTCTACAGATAGACCAGTTGCCAGACATTTCTCAAATAATCTTGAAAATCCCTTTTATGTACCATGCTCATTGTTGTCATGTGTTCACAAACAGTCACACAAGGCAGACTGACCTTGAGCACCTTTGATACATGTATTACCAATGGGGTAGGGCAGCCCAGCCTCGAGCCTTTGCTGTAACCGTTACTGCTGCCATCGGCCAGCATCACAATGCCTTTTACCATAGGTCAATACAATGTCCTGCTACTTTGAGCTGACTTCAGTTTTTTTATTGACTTTTTTTTTTGTTATAAATTTCTCGATCTATTCCAAAAAATCTTCCTTATAATGTATTTTTGGAGTCATTACTGTGTAACTTTGCAGCCAGTCTCCCCAGTGTATACCAATTGAAAAATCATATGTAATATAAGTAACTAATGAACCAGAAATTTGAAACACCAAACATCAGTTTATATATAGAGTATGTTAATGAACTACACCGAAATATTTTCAGAGCAAGCGGAGATCTCTGAAACAAGTAATTTGGGATAGGAGACTTATGACCTGTTGGTTCAAATGTGGAAGTTACGGCTATAAGTTTCTAAAGTGCCACTGCTAATGATGATACCACTTGAGTGCACAACATACGAAAATGAAGAGACGGTCAGAGCACTCCCTCTGATTATGATATTAGCTTTCAAGTGAAAGGTAAACCAGTTCGTGTCTCCTTCACTTTATGTCTTTTTTTTTTTTTTTTTTCATTTTTGTTGTGTTTGGTTGTTTTTGTTTTGATATTTTGTCTAAGCTTTTAATTCTTGTACAATGCATTTTACAAAGTAATTTCACCTTGTGAGTGCAATTAATTACAATTCCTTCTAACAAAGGTTGAATCCTGTTTAATACTCTCACATGCTGTATGTCTAAATGGGAGGAGGTTTAAAGGGTGAACGAACTTACATAAAATGAAAAGTAACTGCAACTCTTTACGTCAGGTTTAAAGGAACTGCTCGAAATGGCGACCTGCATTTCCAATGCAAAGTTGACAGCGACGAAGGAACGACCGTTGTACTCTGTTCGAAATTCCTTGTGTGTATCGAATAACTTCACATGCTGCTATTATTCGGGCAGTTAGGTCCTCTTCTGATGTAATAGGTGTTTCATAAACCAGAGACTTGAGGTGACCCCAGAAAAAGAAATCAATTGGGTTGAGGTCGGGAGAGCATGCTGGCCAAGCTACAGTTGGACTTCCCCTTCCGATCCATCGGGCAGCATAAAAATGGTTTAAATGCTCTTGTATAGCAAGGGTGAAATGGAGCGGAGCTCCATCATGTTGTAGCCACATTCGACGATGAATATGAAGGGGCACATCTTCTAAAAATACAGGTATATGTTCTGTAACACATGAAGATAAGCATGTCCATTTAACAGAGGGGGAGGGGAGCAGGTATGGGGCAATGACATGGTCTGAAATTATTCCAACCCATATGTTGACTGAAAAAGTCTGCTGGTGACTCTTCTTCACGACAGCATGTGGATTCATATAGTCCCACACATGGCTGTTTCTTGAATTAAGAACTAGGTCATCCCTGGTGAACAAGGCCTCATCAGTGAACAATGCTGATGAAAAGAATTCAGGCTGCTGGAGTAAAGTCCAGTTGCAAAATTGTAGCCGATGGCCATAGTCTTCCGGCTTTAGTGCTTGCACCATCTGTGGGTGAAATGGGTGAAGTTGGTCGTCATGTATGACTTGCCATACACTAACATGGTTAGCGCCTAGTGCACATGCAATAGTGCGTGTGCTGGTAGATGGCTCTTCTGGAATGCTTCACAGTACATTCTCCTCGAATTGCACTATGCATCGAGTTCATGCAACGCCCATATCGCCCCTGTTGACCTGGAAGGTTCCTCTCTCTCGCAAATGTCTATCGATGGACTGGAAGGTTGAGTAATGTGGTTGGCGCCTATTGGGATACCATTCCCTGCACAGCGCTGCAGCAGCTAACCCATTACATCATGATTCACCATAAATAAGGTGCATATCTGCTAGTTCAGAAACGCTGTACACATTCTCCATGTTGTCCAACAGGCAATTCTCAGCGCACTAACATCAGTATCCCAAAGAACGGAAATCATACTAGTGTTATTGTACTGGCCAATCAGATTAATGTTCATAATTACGAATCATGCCATTTCTTCCTATTGTAATTTATGAGGAAGAAAAAAAAATTAACCACATGACAGTAACCGAGCCAATGACCTCTGGAACAACAGTTTTCGGCGTTACAGATTGGGCCACCAGAACATTTGCACTAACACTACTAGAGTAGGCTATTGATGCAAGAAGGCAGTTAATCGCTGTGCAGTGTTGCACTGGCAGGTGATTAGTTCGAGATTTGAGATATCTTTGAGACATTAAATCTTGAGAATGCCAATAATGAGCTATGAAGTTTTGATATTTCTATACTTGGGAAGCAGTTTTAAAGACATTCTAATCCAATAATCTCACCCACCTTGTTTAAACACCAACTTATCAGCATCTGATGCCAATTAGGTTTAACACAATTAACTGCATTATGTTAAACCGCACACCATGCATTGCCTATCTCAACTTGCTCATATTAGTCACGTCTACAATCGCTGAAATTATTTCGGTGTAGTTCATTAACATCCTGTATATTATACAGAATGATTCAGAAATAATTTTACAAACTTTGGAGACATGTTCCTTACACTGAAACAAGAAAAAAGTTCATATTGTCACCGCGCTCGCCGCATCTAATTGCCGACAACAGCAGTGTCACCCATCGCATTATTGTCGGCACTACCGCAAAGGAGCCGAAGGAAAGAGACAGAGCATGGCCGCATTGTTGGGGCGCTTGCCGAAAGAGAGAAAAGGATAGACACTTCGAGAATCTTCTCTGCTTTGTATCTCGCCGCAATAACTGAACGTTCCTGAAGCTTCCAGAATAGTGCCTGGGAGATATAAATAGCGGTAAAGTGCGACAGAAGAGTCAGTCAGACGTATGTGAAGGTTGAGTAGTCGTACCGACGGAGAGGGAGACGTATGTGAAGGTTGAGGAGTCGTGCCAACGGAGAAGAGTTAGTTCTTTGTGTTACGAATTCGGAGCCGTGCTGTTGGAGAATCGGAAAAGACTTTCTTGCTGTTGCAACGAGTGTACAAGTTACTGTTTATGGAAATAAAAGTGTTTCTTTATCTCGACTACATCTGCCTTCTTTACTTTACAACTACACAAAAAAAGTCACAATATAAACATATGTGCCAAAACCCTTGGTTTTCTCATTAGGAGGTGTTCAACACAGTGGTACACTTATAACACACAAAACTCATATTAAACGCTCGAAATTTCCTCCTCTTGCTTCTATGCATGCCTGTACTTGTCGAATCATGGAATGTCGCACACTTTCAAAAACTCTGGGATGGTGGCAAATGGTTTTGCAGGCTTCCATGACACGTTGATGTGTTTCTGCATCCGGGATGGCTGCTCCATAAACCAATGATTTAAGATGCTCCCAGAGGTAAAAATCCACAGGATTGAGGTCGGGAGAATGTGCAAGCCATGGAACTGGTCCTCCTCTGCCTATTCATTGGACATGATAGATACCAGTCAGTGCATCCCGAACAATGCAACTAAAATGTGCTGGAGCCCCATCATGAATAAACGACATGTTTTGTTGTATTTGCAGGGGCATATCTTTGTGAAGAGTGTGCTGGATAAAGTCCCTGTAGACAGCACCAGTAAGACGTGATGGACCTACCAGACAGTCACCTACATTGCCAGTCCACACATTCAGACTAATTACTCAGGGGTCTCCGTCTAGGGGATATGTGAATGGTGACCACAAGGTATCCAAGCTGAGCAGAATATTACTTCCACTTACTGGTGTTTTGCTCCTCACTGTAACTTTTCTATCTGACCTTACCTTGGTCATCTCTTGTTCTCTTCCGACCCCGATGCTATTAGGGTTCCTGAGGGCTAGGGAGTCTTTATTTTGCCAACTTCTCCATTTCTCTAATTTCCCTATAAAATCTTAACCCCTAACATGCTGACCTGTCATGGCATGTAATACATTCTCTGATTGGTAATCAGAGGATATGGTCGGTGAATTTATTTTGATAACTCTCCTAGTCAGGTCGGTGAGACCCGTAAACCAACGACAGGTGTGGTCCTCCAGACATTCTGGGAGTTGTGAGAGAGCGATGTGACCGCCAAAACATAAAAATATGGTGCTCTCTAAAAATCGGTTACATTTATTGCTAAGTCTCTTCAATATTTATGCAATATGACTTGAGGGGTAAAATGTTCCGGAGTTAAAATAGTCCCCCATTTGGATCTCCGGGCGGGGACTACTTCTCGAGAACCAAAACATTATATTTGGATCGAGACCACCTTCAAATATGCCCGGCCACTTCTAGTGCCCCATCCATCAGTGAAAAATATTAGAGAGCAAGAGGATTAATGGCTTCATTGTCAGAAATCCACCATTAGCTAACAACAACATTCAGACTAAACTGTTGCTGATGTCTAGCATGAGGATTATGATCTGCCCATACATGTAGGTATGTTGTGGAAATTGGTAATTCCATCTTTCCAAAATGTTGCCTCGTCTGAAACAAAACTGATGAGACAAACAAAGGATTGACTGTTTGTGCTACAAACCATCAGGAAAAGTTATCCCATGGTGGATAATCGGCAGGTGAAAGGCCCTGAATATGATATGGATACAGGAGCTGCTGGTGAAGTACCCTTCATGCTGTCACCTGTGATGTACCAGATCCACAGCCAATTGATACCTGGATTGTCTTCAATACACCTCAACAACTGTTCTTCACGTTCTGGCGTACGAACAAATCTTGATCAATAGTCTGTGGTGCAACAGTTCCTGTCTCAGCAAGGCAATGATAAACAGCGACAAAGGTTGGATGACTTGGTTGTCTTCGGTCTGATAGGGCCATGCAGCCTCGCATCCATTACCATTCGCGTGACCATAGGTACATAAACATGTCTGTCTGTTCACGAAATGAATATCCAGCCATGGTGAAATGAAACACGTGCAGTTAACTCACTACATGTACACAATTGAAACATTGAAGACAGACTGATAACAAATGACAAAAGTAAATAAGTCTCCATGGCAACACTGCGCCATCTATCATATGTAGTACAATAGGTCAAAGCCTTCTATGAGTGCATAGAGAAATCAAGTTTGGAGGTTGGATCCCAAAGGTCGCTGAACTCACACTTTCATTGTGACAGGAATGACACGAAAACCAAGGATTTTGGTACATATGTTTATATCAACTTTTTTTCTTGTTTCAGTGTAAGGGACATGTCCCCAAAGTTTGTAAAGGTATATATACCTTAGACATGTTTTAAGGCACTGCTTCTATTCATCTTCAGCAGTGTCCAAAGCTGTACTGTATCTTTAGTACTTTAGAAATGCAGCACATTAATTACATGTATTAGTAAGATAACACTGTTCATAAGCTTCAATTTAATATTGCCATGGCAGCGTAAGGCTGCTCATGGAAATGGGCTGGCTCAGATACCTGGCTTGCTAGGGATAGGGCTAGTGGATGGTTCTCTTGGCTGACCAATAGCCCAAGCAGAACAATAGCAACTGTGTGCCACCTCCTGGCTTCCAAAAATTTGTTTTGGCAGTTAGATTCTCTTCCTAGATTCTCTTTCTAGATTCTCTTTCCCTTTTTATCTGGGGCCTATATGCAGGGCCAACCAGCACCCAGCAGACATTGAGTTGAGAGGAGTTGGGGTTGACCGTGGAATTGAGCTGAGAATGGACAGTTTTCAATATCCAGGTTCAGGTGTCAGTGAGAGCTCAATAGAGATCCGTGGACAGTGCTGAGTGCAGTTCAGCTGCAAGTTTTGACTCAGGAGTTCAGCTGTGAGTTTTAACTCAGGAGTTCAGCTGCAAGTTTTGACTCAGGAGTTCAGCTGTGAGTTTTGACTCAGGAGTTCAGCTGCAAGTTTTGACTCAGGAGTTCAGCTATGAGTTTTGACTCAGGAGTTCAGCTGTGAATTGAATTCAAAGGATCAGTTGTGTTTTGTTGAGTGCATGCAACAGTGCAAGTGTAATGTTTAGGGTCTAGAATTTGATGACCTAAAAAATATTAAAGAATGACCTTAAAATGACTACTCTGACCTTAAAAGAACAAAGAATGACTTAAAAATTACCTTCATTTGTGTATGTCCTTGCCCTTGCACATTTCACTCATACTTTATCACCGAATGCTGAATTACAATATGCTACGAACACCTTTTGTAAGTTTTTTGTAAGTCTATTGTTCACTAATACAGACTTACACATAGGGAAGCTTCTTTCAACATCAACAGGCAATACTGGAATATACTTAAAGCAACAAATATTGTTTCCAGCTCTTCTTCATTGAGGGAATACTACTTACCTGACAGTACACCAGAAATATTGCACTGTTCTAGTTCAACACACTTTCCATTTTAGTAAAGATGAGTTTGTCCACTTCACCTTCTACATGACTTAGATTACTTGCAACTGATTTTGCCAATTCTATTTGATTTTCAATGTCGCAGAAATACTTGTTTTTACTTTTGGCATGATAAAATACAAACATCACCTTAAACACTCTTCTGCTCTATAAAGACTGCATTGTAACAAACAGTAGGCGTGGTGTGACTGTCAAAAGTAGCAGGTAGATTCACCCCTGATTCCTTTAGAGGACAAGTCTGTCTTACAATAGATGAGAGCAATTTAGTTGGATGTGTTAATGATTATTTATTTATGCCAATAAACATACTGCTGGTGTTTTTAAACACACAACTCATGTGTGGGCAATATTTGAGAGGTAGAATTAGAACTGAAGAATTCAAAGCCACAGCCAGAATTTGAACCCCAGATGGTAAGCAGAAGATCTGTGGTTCAAATCCTGGCTGCGACATTGAAGTTTTCGGTTCTGATTCTACCTCTCAAACATTGCCCACACCAGCAGTAAGTTCGTTGGCACAAATAAATAATAATTACCATCTAAAGGTTATTTAATCCCAGGACATAAAGTACTTATGATGTCACCCTTGGGCTACTTGTCTCTTATGTGAGACTCCTTTTTAGGTCCACTGGGAGAAATATGAATCGGTTGCAGAATTCAATTGGTAAGTTGTCACAGTAGCTTAATGGTTCAAGTACCCAAATTGTAAGCAGGAGGGGAATAGGGGAACCACATTCCAAAAGACTTGCAAGAAGTTTTAGATTTTGTGGTTCTGAAGCTTCATTCTGCTATTATAAGAATAATGGAACTAAACACATGAAAAATGGTAAAAACCTCGTCCTTTAAGATAAAAATGTCTAAAAATGGCCCTTAAAAGTGGTTTAATTTCACTCAAAATGTTATGAGCCACATATATTTTGTACATAGCATCATCCCAGCAGAAAAAAAAAAGATGCAAAGGTATTGGAATATGGTTCTTAGTGATGTTTGTGCTACGAAGCACCTAAGTGATAAATAAAGTGTGTTTAGCAGAGCTAGTGATGCCAATATAAAGAGAATTTTGTGGGATGGAGGTCAATAACTGAAACTGGAATCTGGCCATTAGTTGTTCTCTTGCTCTTGTAGCCCACAGAAAACAGTAAAACATTTTTGCAGCAAAACTTAAATGCATTAACAGACTTTCTTTGTTTCCACATAAAGAAGAGTTTGGGTGCTGAATTTGATCAATTTTGTACTCATTTTGTCTAGTATAATTTTAAATATATCTCTGGAGATCTAACAGGGTTTTAACATCAAAAGCTCCACCCTTCTCTGTACCACTACTTAGAAAGATGTACAAGAAGGATTATTAATGTAAAAATACCAGGAGAATAAAACCGCTCCGAATGGGTTGCACTGCATCTCGGCTTCCTCCGCATTTGTTGCTGTCTAGCACTAACACAGAAAGGTGAGGATGAAACCATACAACAGTTTTAAAACTACTTTTAAAGGCTTTACTTACCAACTTTATGTAAGAAGATGCTGAAACTGGTCACTGTCATTGTCCACACATACCATCTTGGCACCTCTTTAAGAAGCTATCCATCACTTGCTGTAGTTCACGTTGAGAAATGCTGGCAATTTCCTGACAGATATTTTGTTTTAATTCTTCCCGAGTGTGTGGGTTTGTCTTGTACTAACTAAGCCTAAACTAAGCCATCGCACTACAGCCCATGGAGAGCCAAGCCTTACCGCCCAGTCGCTGCATCCCCCACCTTGGCCCAATACAGACATAATTGGTTGGATACAGTACTGGGGGGTGGTATGTGGTCAGCGTCCGGATTCCTCCCGGCCAGTTATGCGGTCTTCACGACCTGGGGCCACTCATTTTCCATCAAGTAGCTCTTCAATTGGTCCCCCTGGAACTAACGAGGCTGAGTGCACCCCGTACCAGACCTCCCAGAGGGGACAAAATCCCCATGCTGGTACTGGGAATTGAACCCGGGTCCTCTGCGCCAGAGGCAGGCATGCTACCAACTGCGCTACGGAGGTGGTCGTTTGACTTGTACACTTTATGTTTCAAGTTACCCCAGAGATAGAAATTGCAGCGGGTTAGATCGGGGGACTACAAACCTCTACTAATTCTGTCTCGAAACACACTTTCAGTTAAAATATAAATTTTGAGTCAGTTAATAACACTAAACAACACTCATTTTTAAATTTTCCTGCTACATGTTTCGGAGGCCAGCTTTCCTCCATTATCGACTGGAGTTAATGTCCGGTTGATAATGGAGGAAAGCTAGCCTCCGAAACATGTACTGGGAAAATTTAAAAGTGAGTGTTGTTTAGTGTTATTAATCGACGCAAAATTCATATTTTAATGTGATCCAACAACACTGTCATCAATTGCCAGTATTTATTATTACACTTTCAGTTGTTCTCATAAAAAGATTGACTATAAGAGTTGTTGCAGAATCTTATTGAAAAAAGGCAAAATCATTCTTCCTGTCTGTTAATTCTCTAAAAAAAAGGGAAGAGGGGACAAAATTGTATTCATGTATGTTGGGCGTCAACTGTTGACACGAAAAAAAAAATTGGCCCTGTAACTCAGAACCTAATATTGTGCATGAAGTACCCCTTCATGATGAAAAATTTGGTGTATGGTGCACCATTAGTGGAGAAAGGTTTCTCAGAGTTCCAATATGCGATTTCTATCTCTGGGGTAACTTAAAACATAGTGTTCAAGACAAATCCACACACCCTGGAAGAATTAAAACAAAATATCCACCAAGAAATTGCCAACATTTCTAAATGTGAACTATGATGAGTGATGGATAGTTTCCTAAAGAGGTGCAAAAAATGTATGTATGGACGACGGTGACCAGTTTCAGTATCTTATTTCATAAAGTTGGTCAGTAAAGCCTTTAAAAGTAGTTTTAAAATGTTGTATGGTTTCATCTGTACCGTTCTGTGGTAGTGGCAGACAGCAAAAGCACAGAGGATGCAGGGAGGCCAAACACTGTACAGCCCTTTCAGAGCTTTTTTGCTCTCCCGATAGTCCTAAATATGCTGTGATACTTGAAACATCACAGAGTATGAAATACATTTGTAAGCGCCTTCACTTACCTTGCCCACTGATTAACAGCTTGTGGTCGAACTCCACACTCTAGATCTTTACAGCTCACCTTCACCACTTCCTTTTGACTGCACTGTGTTTCTTGAAACATGAGGCTAGATCTGTGAAACAGGAGAATAAATTTAAATTTCTACCTGTCTAAAAGAAGGATCAGAAGTCCTTAGTATCTGACATTCATTCTTTTGCAGTAAAAACTTACTTTAAAAGTTTGGATTATATTGATCTGACCAATGGACATAGTTGCATAAGAAGGAATGTTGGTCTGGGTGGTTCAGTTGGTTAGGTACTGGCCTGCTTATCCCAAGGTTGTGCATTAAAAACCTGGTCCAGACCCTATGGTTTTTAGGTGTGTTTTAAAGCAACAGCCCCATGTCAGTACTGGTATGTAAAAGAACTTCTATGGGACACAATGACATTGAGCTTTTTTATGGATGCTCTTTAACTGCAATTCTCAGCATCCCATTCTATATTGGACGCAAAAAATACTTTGATTTGGTCAGAGGCCTCTCTATCATGCTTGAGGTTCTTTTACATGCCATAAATCTGTGACACAGGACCACTGGCTTTACTTCCCTTCCCAAGAAAGTCACGCTAAGGATTTTTATGCCCTGAAAAAGTCCATTGACCTCTGTGGGTTTGAACCTGAGACCTCAGGAACTAGAGGCTAGCATGTTACTTCTAGACCATGAAGGATAGCTATTCCTATGAGATGAAATTCTGGTACACAGGTGACCCTAATATGATCCCGGCAATTGACAGCATTGTTAACAAACAAAATAACATATGTACTTAGGCTTTCACGGCCGGTGTCTACCATGCGTTTTAGACCATGGCCTACAAGCCCAGAAGAACTAAACATTTCTAATAGTAACAAAATAACATTTAAAATGAAGAAGGAACTGTAGTAAAAGCTCAATTAGCCATCACTTGGTTAACCATTTGGCCGATTAACTACCATTATCATCATCATGTTCTTTTTTATGTCTTAGTTACATTTTGTGAAAGTTGAGTTACTCACAAAACAAACATCCATGATGTGCTCAGGATATGTATTTCCAGATATTTTGAGCATGTTGTATATCAATAGATGGCTAAAAGTATTCCAAAAATTGTCTAAGTGTATCTTAAAAATAATAGACTGAAAGTCTTATTTTACATTACTAATTTTTCTATTGATTACCAAATACTGAAGTAATATATGTAAAATACATAGAACAATTAAATGATTTAGTGTCTGTAACAATGGCAAGCAGTACAAACAAGTGTAACACTGAGGATGTGATAAATATATCACAAAATCATGGTCTGAGTTTAATTTTTAACAACTTACAGCAAATACTAAGAGAAGTGAAGCTTATAGTCTCTAGATATTTGTTGTATTTATTGATTTGTATTGCTTCACTGTTAATAGCTTCAGTTTTTCATTGAATTTCTGCAAACATCTTTCTTGATTAACATGAAGTAGATAGAGGAATAAGCATTCGTAAGAATAGTTTGTACAATAGTAGAGAAATTCATATGAGTACAACACATCAAATTTTATTTATTCAGAGAGGGTCAAAACATGTATTTCTGGTGAAATCTCTGTATCAAATTGTTGGGTTGAATGCAACATTTCCCTTACTTTCTAAGGGCAAGCAGTTGAGAAAGTACTAAAAAGAAATTGTTCATATATATGTGCATTTACAATAAAATTCAAAAGTTCTATATTTGATGACTGTCATTAAAATAAAGAAACAAGGGAGTATACACTGACCTTGCTTGGGCTGCTGTAGCAATTGGAGTGCTGTTGTGGGAATATGCCAGCTCATAATAATGTGAATCATCTGCTCTGCTGCTCCCTGAGGCATCCACTGTTCGGTTTACACTCTCATAATCACTGATAAAAAGTATAGCAAAGGTTATTATTTTGTTTGTAGAACGACTTTAGACAAGCAATATGCAGTAGGCAACAGAGGATATCATTATTCAGAGCCTCCATAGTTGAAATTTAAAATTGCTAAAATATTAGTAAAGCAAAATGAACATAACAGATTTGAATTTTAACATACAATTGCATTATTGCTATTTTAACAAGAATATCTAAATAATAATAATGATAATGATGAAGATGATGATGATGACGATGACAATGACGACGATTATGATTATGATTATGATGACGATGATGATGGAAAAAATTGAATATATATTACCTATAATTGCACCGGGAAAGCAACATAGTGAAAAAGTGACAAAGTACCAACCAATCAGTCTTCTAAATGTTGGAGGATAAGTACTGAAGAAACTTTTGATCAATAGAATATATTATGTCGGATAAACACCAACAACTTGTTAAATGTGAACCAGTTTGGCTTCACACCTCAGAAAGGGACAGTCGATGCAGCCATGGCTGTGAAAATGGACTTCATCATCATCATCATTATATTTATCATCATCATCATCATCATCATCATCATCATCATCATCATCATCATCATCATCATCATTATTATTATTATCATCATCATCATCATCATCATCATTATCATCATCGTGATCATCATCATCACCATCATCATCATCATCATTATAACATTCATGTAACAACTTTTAGATTTGTCTGTGTCAATGCAGTCTTATTGATTTGTCTTATTCTAAGGTGTAGCTCAATCAGTGATAAAACATATATAATTGTGTTATTTTGATGTTACCTGTATGTCATGGCTTTACACACAGCACGTCCCAGATCTGCCACTTCCCAAGACGATTCTGATCGGGCCACCACATTGTCAAAGTTTTGTAGGCACAGCTTACCCCAACGTCCTTGTTTTCGAACCATAAGAAAGCCTAAGGTAAAGTAAAATTCAAATCAGATATCTGACACCAACAATAATAAAGAAAAAGAATTGATTGTGTTATGTTTTTATTTATTTCTTCTTTTTCTCTCCAGAATAAGTGTAATGACATTTGCCATATACGTATAATGGTCTATTAAGCTATGCAATAAATTGTAGCTTATAATTTATTACAGTGCATGGTGGTATATAACTCCAATGTAGGTCCAGTTAATGTGAGAAGAAATAAGAATGGGCTGTCTCTATGGTTGAGTGGTCAGTATTCTGGCTTCTCAATACAGAGGTTCTCTTCCACCCCAATTATGCTTTACGTGGAAGATTTTTCAAAATGTGTGATTTTCTCAACAATTGTAATGTATGATTAAAATGCCAGATGTTGAAGATATTTATATGATAAATGAAATTTATTTCCTGAATTTTTGGGGAATACTTTTGAAATTCTCATTTCTAAGAAATGTTATATAATCTTATATTAATGATGATGATGATGATGATGATGATGATGATGATAACCCTGTTGTGTAACAGCCCTTCGTAGGCCAAGGCTTACTGCCAGGCCGCTGCATTCTCCACCTCTGCCCACTTGAGGCGTTATGAGTGGAAAGCAGAACTGGATGGTGGGAAGTGGTCAGTACCACGAACCGTCCTAACCTGTTATGTGGCCTTTGTGACCTGGGGTCACTACTTCTTTGTCAAGTAGCTCCTCAATTGGCCCCTCAGAGACCTAACGAGGCTGAGTGCACCCCATACCAGACCTTTCAGGAGAGGAAAAATCCCTATGCCGGTACTGGGGATTGCACCTGGGTCCTCTGCACCAGGGCCAGACGTGCTATCACTGTGTTAAGGGGGCGGTCATAATCTTATACAACCGGTAAATATTAAACAATAGATGAAAATATACTACACCAAAAATGTAGAACTCTTTGAAAGACAATTTATTTCAAATAAAATATTTTGTGACATAAACTGTATCTGAGATATTCATTAACAATGGTTCAAGTTGCTCAATGCTTTCACTTTTGAATGTCCTTTCAATATTCAGTTCTTTCTTATGATTGCACGAGAAGAATATGGAATTTTAAAGGCAGCATATGGTATCCAGTTCTTAAAAATCACCGTTTCTTTTGTATCTATAGTAAAATGTGTAATGTAGCCATTTTGGAAAAGGTTTATCTTGATTAAAATGAAGTAAACAGGAAAATAGACTTTTGAGAATAGTTTGATACCCACTAATAAATGATAGAGTGTAGAGAAAGTTATATGAATGTAATACATCTTTGAAGTGATACAGAATTCACAGCATAAAATGATAGATGCATTGTTTAAAATACAAGTATTTTGGTTACAATAATAACCCATACATCTCAAATTGTAGAGGAGCTTAAGACTGTATAAAATACTACAGTATAAATAGTTGTCAATTTTCACCACTTAGTCCCTTTTTAAAATTGGGTATATAGTTTACCTTCAGAACTGTAAGGTAGATCTCCAGCAGTTGATTCACTTTGAGCCACAGTAACACATTGCTTCTCATCATCTCCATACGGACAATCTCTGGCACCATCACAGAGTCTCTGTTGATCAACACACACCTGAGAATTGGGGCACACAAACTGACCTGGCGAGCACCATTCTGTCAACAAAGATTTCATTCCAATTTTACAGTGAAATGATTTTCTAAGGCATAAATTGTAATGAAACTTATAATATAGATTCTGCTTTGTTTGATGTGAGTACATACCACAGTTATTCTCATCACTAAAATCCCAGCAGTCCACTACCCCATCACAGAGTTTGCGTGTGAGGAACTGCGCTCTCAGGTAATCTGCACAAGTGCAGCCACGTTCATCTGCTCCATCATTACAGTCAACCAGTTGGTTACAGCGGGAGAGAGAGGAAATGCACTCTCCATCACCACATTTAAGAGTCAGGTTCCCAGGACAACCTGTAAAAGTAACGTATTGCATCAGGAAGAGCTGAGAGGGTCTATAGGCATTTTTACTTTCTCTGTAAGGTTAGTACTGCAATCCACCCAAAAACTGTGTTTGGAGATTTCACTGTAAATACATGTTTTGAGATCCCCTGAATCTTAGAAAAAATCATTTTTAGAAAAAGGTCTGTATATGGATGTTCCAGGTGTGTGCATGTCTGTCTGTATGTCCGTCTGTGGACAGCATAGTTAAAAGACAAAAAGTTAGTTAAATACCAAACCTAGTATTTTAAGTTCAGTATCTTCCAAGGACATATCATAAAGATTTTTAAAGAACTACGTTCATCCCAGACTACCCTTTACATAGAACACTTTTCAAAAATTTTGATTTTCTCAAAAATGACTAATGATTTTAATTAAGATAACATATGTTTAAGATATTTTTATGATAAATGAAATGTATATTTTGAATTTTCTTAGAATGTCCTCAGAAGTCCTCTTTATTGTGGATGACTTTTGCATAACTGGTAAACCGTAAGAGATAGACCAAATCTTACTACACGAAAAGTCTAGATCTCATCAAAGCATACAATTTATGTTTAATTCATTTTTTGTTGTTGTTGAATGAACCATTTTGGAGGTGTTCCTTATTTGTCTGAGTTTTCTAGTGCTTAAACTTTTCTCAAAAAGGAAGCCATTATTCATCCTTTTATCTCTTGGATGTGTAAAGAGAATAGAATTTCAAAGCCATCACATACGAACAGCTCTTAAAACATTAGACTAACACTTAAAGCCTATTGTATTCCATTATTTCCCTTGCACCTACAAGAAAATTAGCAACAAGGTAATTTTTGCAAATGTTTATCTTGGTTAACATGAAGTTGATGCAGAAATAAGTTTGTTGGCATAAATAAATAAATAATATTTCTAAGAATAGTTTGCACAAGAGTAGAGAAAGTATTGTGAGTGTAACACATTGGAGTTTTTATACTTTTGATCTTTATACCACATATTCAGAGCATAAAGTATGTACAGCACATAAAAATTTAACCAGCTATGTCAAACCATTGTTCAGGTTAAGCATTTCTTTTATTCCTAATTAATTACGTCTTGATATGGTAATATGAAATTTTTCTTGGAACCTATGGTTTATCATATCACTCTGAAGTTTTTAATTTGAACTTACTATACAAATTTAAAGAAATTTTTGAGCAAGAGCATCTTAATTTCAATCAGTTAAAGAGAGAAAAATTTTTATGCATATTATAGCATTTTTAAAACTTTTTTAGCTAGTGTATATGTTTTTAAACACATAATTCCTTAAATTATCCTTAAAAGTTCTAATGGTTAAATTATTAACAATGATCCAAAGAGCATTTAATTTGTAAAAAGTTTGGAAATGAAGGAATTGAGAAAAATATAGTGGGAAGTTGAATGCAATGTTTTACCTAAATGTGGACCCAAATAGGTACCATTTGTGGCTTTAAAACTGTTGATAGTAATAATAACCAACCGGGTAGCATGAAAGTACAACTTATACAGATAATAACTTCTTCTTCTTTTTTTTTTTCTTCTTCATCTGATTACCCTCCTAATAATAGTTAAAAAAAGCAGACATTTTCACATTTTATACTAGGGTTCATTGACGCAGTGTCTTAAACCAGATGAACATGAATTTCTACTAGAATCAATGAATAAAATATTTTAGTGGACTATGTATCAAAGCATACTTATTTAATACATTTTTTGCAACTTTTTTACAATTTAAATTAACATTTAACATTTCCATTCTAGGATGATCTGTGGATCACTTATATGATTTTTGAAAACCTAGAAGTCAATTATGCTCTATTATTTGCTCATTGTTAGACCCTTCCCTAGACCTGTATTCTTTTCATTACTATATTCTGAAGTGTGCTGAAAGATCATAGATCTTTTATATATGAGGGTAATACTGAACATTTTTAGAATACTATGTTTCTAAAAACAAATTAAAGTTGTTTATATTTGACAGCTACTTTCTAATGTTTTGTGAATTGTTGCCTTGTAGTTTGCTCAATTTGTTCTAACAGCTTGTTAATTATCGTTATTTAAAGATTTTGTATTCACCCAAAAATGAATTTGACTAAAGAACATTTCTGGACTATAACTTTTTACAATTTTAAACTATCGTTAATGCCTAAACAATGTGAAGATTGGCCTATAAATGCATATCAAAGGCAACAATTTATAACTGGTACAGCAAATTCTAAAGAGAGTGTTTTTTTTTTCTTAGTGATAAATTTTGTGAAGGACGCCCAAAAACTGCTATTAGTATCTTCTTTCTTGGAAGTTTGAAAGTTTTTTGGTTAAACTGCTGTTACTGAGGAAAATAATTACGCGTGAGAAAACTTTGTTGTTGATGGGTTTCCACATAAACTGTCTCCCGATCAAAAACAACACTGCTTTGATTGGTGCAGTAAAACTGGAAAAATTCTAAACTAACACTTCATATTTGGTTTGGAATATCACTTCTAGTGATGAAACTTTGATTCATCGTTAAGATCCTGAAAAGAAAAGTAAAGGCTCAATGGGTCTTTCAAACAGAACCTAAGTCTTCAAAGTTTCACGAATTTGTAGTGCTGATAGAAAGATGTTGCTAGTTTCTTTTCCATGAAAGGGTCATATTGCTACTACAGTATTACTGCTAATTCGTACACAAGTTTTTGGAAAATTTTGTAAAAAAATGCCCAAAAAGGAATATGGTTTTACATTATGGCAACCCAAAATTATATACTGCAAGACTAACAACTGAATACAATAAAGGTCAGTGCCATGGACCTCTACCATACAACACTCACCCAGCAGCTTGTGATTTCTTTTTGTTTCTAAAAATTAAAGATAAAATGTGTGGAATCACTTTTTCGTCATCAAATGAAGCTTTCTGAAGTGCTTCAGAAAGAGGACTGTTCTATAAATGCAAAAATGTATTGATTTTAAAGGGAAATATTTTGAAAAACAATAAAATCATTTAAATTTATTAAAACTAATCCTTGTTTGATTTTCTAAAAATTTTCAATATTGTCATCGTATAAGAATTTCAATACTCTATTCTTACCTGTTCCATTTACAGAGTTGCCTTGCTCTGATAGTTCAGCAGTGGAAGTTACAGGATTTGTTGGAGGTACTTTGTTGTATATTTTTGTGAGCATAGGGATGGCAGCATGGTTGCTGTTATGCTGTTGGTTAAATGGTTTCGCTTCTTCTGCACCAGCTGCATGCATTTCCATTATCCAGGAGGATAGAGGTGAACCCTCAGTGGTGACGCCTTCCTTTGTATCATCTTCTATTGGTGTAATTGTTCCAGTTGTTGGTGGAGGATTGGTGTGTACTTTAGCATATTTACTAAGTGCGTTGACTGCTTCTTGAGACATTGCTGTTACATTTCTTTTAGGCTGTTTAGTTTGGTTCCGATAATAGAGTAGGTGGAGGATATCATAATCAGAAATATCATACTCTTCTCCAGCTCCATCATCATCGTCATCATCTGTTTCAAAGATATCAGCTGCAAGCACAGGGGCAAGTAATGATTCACCATGACTTGTACCACTTACTGTAGAAATGGTATAATTAGTAAACTGTGAAGATGTTTCATTTTCAAGATGACTTATCTGTAAATGTGGCAGGGTGAAATCTCCATCTATTGTGCTGTTAGATTCATCTTGAAATATATTTGTTGCTACACTGGAGCTATTGAGGTTATCAACAACTTCTAAATTGTCACTGAGATTATGTTTCTGATCATTTGAGCTAGGAGTAATAGTATTTAATGTAGTATCAGTCATTTCTGTAGTTTGTGTGATGAAGTCCACCTCTTCTCTGTTATCTTCAGTTGTGATGATAAAATTTTGACTCTCTTCAAATATACTGTCAAGGACTGTACTCAGAATATCCTGTTCTAGCGTTGTTGCAACTGTGGTCTCTGTTTCATCTGTTTTTGACTTATGCTTTGCTGAGAAATCTGATCTGCCCATTAAAGCACTGTAGGAGTCATCTGGTTTCATTTTTGGTTGTCTGTGCGATTCTTTAGGTTTATGAGAAGTAGAATTTTTGGCTGTAACAGAAGACACAGTTGTCTGAAGACTAGATGTTGTAGTTAGAGGAGTCGTGGTAGATTCTGAATGAGAACTTGTGGATATAGTATTTGTAGTTGATTCATTAAGGACATCATTCACTGGAGTCTGAACTTGAACTGTGGGAAGCTTACTAGATCCTCTTTGTGCCATATTGAATTCTCCATTTTCACCAAAGGATATACGGACATTTGTTGAAGTGACTACATCTGTGTTTAGAATAGTAGGAAATGCAGTTGTAGATATTATAGATTTTGAAACGTTTGTAACAGTATTATGAAGGGTAGATGTTGTTGCAGTTGTTGTAGCATCAGTCTTTTTGTCAGGAGGAGCTGATAATGAGGAATTCTGTGTTAAGTTTTCCTGCTCAGAATTATGCTTATCAATTTCCTGCTTTACAGTTGTGTTGGATTTTGTAGTTGCTGGATTATTTGATACTTTTCTTTTCATAGTCTTCAAAGAAAGTTGATTTTGTGATTCATTTTTTGATGATGTATTTACTTTTTGGAATGCAACAGAAATATTTGGTGATGTCTTTGAAGTAGCATTAGTTATTGTTGTGCTACTACTGTTCAGAGTAGTCTTCTGTTGTTTTGCCTCCACATCAGAAGATTTGCTTGTAGTGATGGGTATGGTTGTAGAAGCTGTGATTTTTGGACTCGTAACAATATTTTTTTCGGTGGTAGATGTAGTTGTAGTAAAAACAGTGGAGGTGGTGACTTTGGGACTGGTAACAATATCTTTTTCTGTGGTAAATGTAGTTCTAGTTAAGACAATGGAAGTGGTGATTTGAGGACTCGTAACAATATTTTTTTCTGTTACAGCAGATTTGGAGACTGTTGTTTCAGTTGAACCAGAAGTGGTCAAGTTTAGTGGCACATGAGTAGTTGGATTTTCAAAACTTGTGTTTATTGATGGTTCAGCATTTGTGGCTACAGAAACTGTGGGTTCTTTTGTGGTGCTGCTTACTTTAACTTCTTCTCTTGTCAATGAAGTTGAATTAATGGATAGGAGTGGTTTGCCTCTGTCTTCAGAATGTACTTGTGTTGTGGGTACCTCTGTGGTAACTTGCATTGCTGGTTTCTGGTCATGTTTGTTTTCTGAAATACTATGCTGTGATGTATTTAAAGAACTCAGAAGTTTGTTTGGTTCGGTTCCTGCAGTAGTAGAGATAGTGCTGGTCACAGGGGTGACATAAACTTGAGTAGAAGTTGTAGTACTGGAGGAAATAGTATTTGTAGTTGTGCTTCCTGCTGAGATTGCATTATTTGATCTTAGAGATTGTGTATCCATGTTATTGATATTTACAGGTTTTGGAACAGGATCTATATCGTGCCTATTTCTGTAGTCATGTGGAGTGCCAACTGCAGATTCTGAAGGAGGAGAATGATCATGCTTCAGTGGTACCACAACAGCACTGAGTGGGGCTGCATTTCTTGTTGGCTTTGATGTAGGGGGTAATTTCTTTGTTAGCATTAACAACGAATCATGATTATTGCGTATTTCTGTAATGTTGCCTGATCTGGAAGGAGGAAAATCAAATTCAATGACTGATTCTGAGGTGGGTGAAATTCTTGTCCATGTTGCTGGTGTTGCCACTGAATCAACTGTGGTGGATTTGTGGGATGATGGTGGGGGCCTTACAGTAATGCGACGGTTCACTTGCACAGGTGAGTTATGTTGGTACCGATGAGCTTGAAGGTCAGTGCTGGCTGATATTTCCGTAAAGGCTGGAGATACAACAGTTGGTGCCATGGGTCTTGCATTGTTATTCACACCAACAATGACATCACCAAGAGGAGACTTCACAAGCGAGGATGAGCCTTTATTTTGTGATCCATTCCTGAGGTGGTACTGAGAATTCAGTACTACTGACATGCTTGTGTCATTGTACCTTGTAGATTGTGGAGGACGAGGTCGTGGCCTCAGTGGCCTCCCAACGCCAGAGTTTGATCGAACTGGAATTAGTGTATACACAGGAAATGGTGTTGTATGAGCTGTTGAATCTGAGACACTTGACTTGGAATAACTAGTTGTTACAGAGGGCTTATAGTCCTGTACCCTGTATCCTTCATTCCATCCTGGTCTTCCCCCATATCTGTAAGAAGACCATTAAAATAAATAAATAAAACAATTTAATTAGAATGATAGGAACTCTTTACAATTAAGCACACAATTAAAATTAAAATGAGTACAACTGAATCACTACACTCTTGTGTTCCATAGAGCAATCTTTAGCTTAAAACATGTTTTGTATTGTGGCAGTTATTTATTGGAAGGAGGCTGCGATGAAGAAATGAGCTCTTTATTTCAGGGTTGTATTTATTGGGTAACAGATAAAGATAATGATGGTAAGGGCTAGTATCTTTTCAATTAAAGTCTGAATTCTCCCAAAATTAACTTTATTCAAATTATGATAACATAAATTAACAATGTATTTAACTCTTTAAATGTGCTTTTTGAAGCTAATATATGAAACTATTTGGGATATTGTCATGGAGAAGTTTCTTTCCTATTTGTGTATTATGCAAATCTCAAAATGGCATCACTTTTATGTTAAGCTTTGGATTTGCTTTCACTGCCACATATTTATATCTGTAGATATTTATTTCACAGTATTTCTTCAATATGTGATCACTATCATGTTGTTTGGTATTCCTTCTTTAGATTTTGAATCACCAACTCGTTTTCTGATCGATGTATCGCACACATGCTATTATTTGCATGAAATTAGATGTCTTCACAGTTTGACATCCTTATTTTTCTTCTTGGTTACAGAGCTCAGCAACCATTATCTTTCATTTGTATTTTTCCGTGATTTTCACTTATACTTAATCAATGTTGGTCACGTTGCACTTTACCATAATGAGTAGCTTCAGACTCAATAATAAAGTTTACAAAATAGAAATGTAACATTCATGTAACTAAAGGTTGACATATTTTTGGTAGATGCAAATAAGTACAATAAATATTAGCATGAAAATAATATACTTCTACACAGATTATTAATATTGGGTAGACCAGTACTGGAATATATTTCTGCTACAGTATGTCCATTGCTGCATTGTAGGTTTCTTGCCGTGCGCCATGCATTAATGTTGTCATCTATCCTGTTACAGATCCTGTTTGCTAGTTTGGCAAATTTCAAGTTGGGATTCTTGTCTAATGTTGCTGCAAAGTTCGTAAATTAATCAAAATTTATGGAGTAGATAGAAGAAAAGTACTTATAAGAATAGTTTGCAAAAGAAGCACATACAAAAGTTTTCCATTTAAGGGGTAATCAGAGTGCGAGAATTTTCTTGAAAATCTTTGTTTTATCTTTGGAAGATGCTGAAATTAACCCTGCAGTAGTCATGTGCTTAAGCCTAATGTGACTAGGTGCGTGGTCTACAGTGTTGTAGACCATTTTATTTCATACCTGTAATTGGAATTGAAGAAAATAATTTACATCAAAGGACCAGTGTAGCTCTAGTAATGTAAAGCGATGTTTGAACAATGGGAAAGAGGTTCAGAGAACAATCATTGTAAAACAAACAGTATACCAGGTGTTTTAATAGTAGAAAAACAGACCATTCCATTCCATTCCATGATACTTTTATAACGTCCATACAATTTATATTTGTTTTCATAATTTAAGAAGTAAATGAAAACATGGTAAGAACTTCCAAACTTTAGTACTTAATGTTGCTCTACTTTTAAACAGTTAATACAAATGTGTTTCATGTGATCATGTGAAGGTACAGTCTTCTCTAGATCCAAAGAGAGATGAATTTTCTTCAGCTTTTTTTATTTCATGAAATTCTGGAGATATCTCAACTTTATTCTTTTGAATAGTACCAACTTAAGTTAGTTTCTTTTCATGCAACAAACAATTCAAAGAAACAATATTATTGATAAAGGGTACAATAATTCTATACTAGATGGACAACTAAACATATAAATGAAAAATACATCTACCTATTGCACAAAGCGTTTAGGCATATGGTCTACAATGATAGACCAATGTAAAGACATCTGCCAATAACAAAAGCCTGTGTCACTTTCAAAAGCAACTGATGTACTGGTTGTGAAAACAAAAGAGTGCGTAACAGCTATTAAGAAGATTAAGTGCATGTGCATTTGAGAAGTTGAAGTGAAAAAATCCGAAACATGTGTGGTTTACATATGTAGACCACTTTATTGAAGTCTATATCTGACTTTTGCCATAAATTGTTCTTTAAGGGCACTATGACCATGTAGTTGAGCACCCTTAAACCTACATCTCCTCCTCCTCGTCCTCAAGTGCCTACTGGAGGGTTAAATACCAAATGCTTTGAGAGATAGAACTGGTACAGAAAAATTCAGTGCCATAGCTGGGATTTGAGCCATAGGCCCTCCGTTTACCAGGTGGGTGCTCTAATCTCTGAAACATTGCCCACACATGGCTTGTGTATTTAAAAACACCAACAGTAAATTTGTTGGCATAAATAAATAATAATTACCTAGTGCTTTATTTTAATTCAGGAAGACTTAAGCATTATATTTCCAGTGAAATCTCGTTATTAATCTTTTGGGTGGAATGCAGCTCTTCCCTGTAAATAGTGCAAAAAGCAGTAAAACAAATTATAAGAACCCAAAAATACATAATTCATACCTGGTGGGTATACTTTCGGAATGTTGTACACTGACAGATGGGGAGAGAGGACCTAGTCCTTCGCTGTCCAAAGGTTCTGCAGTACCAAAGTGTACTTGTTCTGCAGCACTGGAGAAATGCTGCCTCTCTGGCACTGCCTGTTTGTAATTAGGTGGTGAAGAGTGAGGTTTCTTTGAGAGAACATTACTCTGTAGGAAATCACTGTTAGCTGGTTGACCATTTTGCCACGAACTTGTTGGACGATTTTGAGATGAGGTGACATCACTCTGTACTGGCTTTCTGTAAATATTCTCAGTAGATGATCTATTCTTATGCTGGATTGCTTGATCACCAGCAGGCTTTGGTTTAAGTTGTGATGACCCTCCAATAGGAACAAATTGGTTACTCTGTAGCAATGAACTCATATTTTTTAAAATAGTTTGGGGACTAGTTGTGCTAATACGCTGCTGGTTTTTATTTCTCAATGGCTGATTGTTGAAGACATATGCTGCATCCTGTGTTGGTTTCTTGTTATTAGAAAAACTGCTTTGGTTTTGCAAACTTGGTTGTTGATATGTTTGGTGATAATTTGTGCTTGTGTGATACACAGAGGGGCTAACAGTGCCTTGAGATGGAGTGTTGCTATGAGTAGTTGGTAACAGTATAGCATCAACGTCTCGAAACTGATGAAGAATTGGCAGTTGATCAGGAACAGCAAATGGATCAACGATATGAGAAGGTTTGGATGTAGCGTTGGGTTGATGCTTGCGCACAATGATACCTCCACCACTAGTCGCATGTAAGAGACTGGTGTCTTCAGCCCCTGGAGAAGCATCATCTCCAGCTACTCTCAAAGATACTCTGGACACTTTATCATCTGGACCACTTGCTTCTACACCACCTGCAAAAAGAGTAAAACATCTCATCTAGTCTTATATTCACATGACTCTCTTCTCTGTTGTTTTATGCTTTCTCTATTACATAAATAAGTAGAGGAAGTATTGTATTCCATCAAAATATTTGATACAGAGATTTCACCAGAGATACACATTTTGAGGCTGCCTGAATTGAAAAAAAATATTTTTACACATGTGTGTCTGTCTGTGAGCAGCATAACTTAAAAAAATCGCATGTTTTGCACTCACATGACTTTCTCTACTCTTGTACTAACCATTCTTACAAACTCTTATTCCTGTATCTTCTTCATGTTAGTTGAGATAAACATTTTCAGAAATTATCTTATTGTTTATTTCCTTGTAGGTGCAAGGGGAATATGGGAATACAGTAGGCTTTGAGTGATAGTCAAATGTTTTAAAGCTTTGAGATCTCGTTCTCTTTGCATGCTTAACATATAAAACATGAACAACGATGATCCATTTCATGAAAGTTTCAAGTTTTCCAAAACTGACACAAATAACAAGGAATATCTCTGAAATGGTTCACTCTACAAAGAAATTTATTCAGAGATAAATTGTGTGTTTTAGCGAGATCTACATTTTTTGTACAGTAAGATTTTGTCTATCTTTTACAATTTACAAGTTATTCAAAAGTCATCCAGAGTAAACAGGACTACATAGAATATAGCCAGAAAATTCAAAATATACATTTCATTTATCATACAAACATCTTGAACATATGGCATTTTAATCAAAATCGTTAGAGCCATTTTCAAAAAAATCAAAATTTTTGAAAAGTTTTATATGTAAAGGGTAGTTTAGGGTGGGGCTATTTTCTTCAAAATCTTCATGTTCCATCCTTGAAAGACAATAAACTTAAATACTAACTTTGGTTTTTAACTGAATTTTCGTTTTTGAGTTATACTGTCCACAGACACACACACACACAGACCTTTTTCTAAAAATGCTTTTTTTTTTTATTCAGGGGGTCTCAAAACTATATTTCTGATGAAATGTCGACATGGAATTTTTGGGTGGAATACAATACTTCCTCTACTTACCAGAAGAGAAAGTAATAAAACTGAATAAATACTAGACCTCATCATACTAATTTCTGATGAGAAATGCAAAATACAAGGATCATTCCATAAGCCTTGGCAACGATGTGAATATTTTTCAAATACGTGGCATCACTGTACAATAAATAAATAAAAACCTGCAATAATAAACCCTAGCACCTAATTACTTAAACCAGGGCTTACATTCCAGATTCCTGTTCGTTTATTTAACTTTGAAAAATAATTACAATAACAATATTATACAAGTTATAAAAATCTAAATGCTACAAAACAAAAATATAATATACAATAAAATTAAAAGAAATTTTTTTTTACAACATACACAAATTAAACATGCTCAAAATAATAATTATAATTCATCACATCTAATATCTATACCAAAATTTCCTCTAATGCCTAAAACAATCACAATACTAATAGTTGAATTAATATATACTGTATATATAAAAATATTAATTTAATAAAATATTCATAATTCAACAACCCAAATAAAAAGAAACTCAAATTAAAATTCCAAAATCATCTAATTAAATTTCCAAATTTCTTAACCTGTTTACATAAATAATTATTTCATTTACTAATAACAATTAATTTATTAACTTTATTCCTAATTCATCAAACCAAAGCAACCAACAAAGCTTGCAATTCATATAACAAAAATCAATCAATATACCAAAATAAATAAAATATATAATTTAATATTAAATAAATTACAATTAATTAAACATTTCCTAAAATTCATTTAATCAATAAAACAACAAAATCTTCAATTCAAATTACCAAAATAATTCCCATTTAAAAATTTATCTAATTCTTCTAAATAATATCATAATTTAACATTTAAAATTTTATATACAAATATTAATTCAATATAAAACAATATACAACAAAATTCCAATTTAAAATAGCAACTTAATATATAATAAAATTTTACCAAAAATATTTGCACAATTTTGCAATTCAAAATTCAAATAAATTTCATTTAAAAATGTTAAATTAATTTGATAAAAAATATTAATAAATAAATTGTCAACCAAATTAAACAAGAAAAATGCATTTTTTCAAAACACCATATATAATATTTTAACAAAATTTACCAAATTCATACATATACACTGCTTATACCAAATATATAATTAAATATTAAATATTTACAAACTTCCAAAATTAAAATAAAATACTATAAACAAATAATTTCAAATAAAAACAGAAATACATTCTTATCCCCCTCTTTTTATAAAATACACATATAACTTCACTCATTTCAAAATTCAAATAAAATATATTTTAACTCCCTTTTTATAACATACATACAATTAATTATCCTTACATAATTTTAAAATTCAAATATAAAATTTCATTACTATCCCCCATTTTTAAATATACATATAAAATTTAATAAAATTTCAATTTCAAACATAACATTTCAAAATAATTTTTTATAAATTAAACTTTATTTTTATCCCCCCTTTTTAATTACATATATAACATAAAATTTTAACTTTAAAATAAAATATTCCAAATAAAAAAAAATTAAATAACATTTCCCATTTTATCCCCCCTTTTATAATATTCTTATATAATTACATAAAATAAATGTCTATAAATCACTATTTTAACAAATTTACTGGTATCCAGTAAATAACCAGTATCCGGTTAAAAATAATAAATACATCTAATTTAACAACAAAGGCTGCCACTGCCCGGTGGCCAACTGTACTGGTATCCAGCACAAAATTCATCACTTAATATATTTCTAATATCACCTTTATATCTTTATCTCAAATTCATATTTCTTCACTTCCCCATTCGAACTCATAACATGCCACTTTTCTTCCCTCCTGAAATCACTAATAACATTAAAACAAACAATTCCCAAATTATGATATCCATTTGGGATTTCAAACCTCTCACTCAATCACTTCCCAAATTACTACCCACAACTTAATATTCATTTCACCTACACCGCCACATAATTTATCACTTAATACTTCCTCTTCCTGCTGATCTCTCCTCCTCAATCCATCTGCTCTCCTCTCCCTGCTAGTTACTCCTCCATCTCTACTCATCTCCCCTCCTATCCCTGCTGATCTCTCCTCCATCTCAATCCATCACCTCTCCTCTCCCTGCTGACCTCTCCTCCATCTCCTCTCCTCTCCCTGCTGATTTCTCCTGCACCTCGATCCATCTGCTCTCCTCTCCCTGCTGATTTCTCCTGCACCTCGATCCATCTCCTCTGCTCTCTCTGCTGATTTCTCCTGCACCTCGATCCATCTCCTCTTCCTGCTGATTTCTCCTCCATCTCGATCCATCTCCTCACCTCTCCCTGCTGATTTCTCCTCCATCTCTACTCGTCTCCCCTCCTATCCCTGCTGATCTCTCCTCCATCTTGATCCATCTCCACTCTCTCCCTGCAGTCTGTCCTCCATTTCTATTATCATTAACCTCCTCATCTTGTGCTACTATTCTCTCTTCTTGTATCTGATGAGATCTTAATCTCCTTGGTTCTATAACAACATTAACATTATGTGGTTGTTGCCTAGCTGGTAATTGCTCCTGCTCCCACGCAATCTTACTTATCCGCCAGCTTGTGAAGATGCTCATATAAATCCTTATTCCTAATAATGTACTGCATCACTGTACTGCATATATATATATATATACATTGGACCAACAGATGGTGACTGTAAGCAAGGATGGCTAGGTACCAGTGCTGAAAACATTCAGTGTGAGGTTGGCTGTGCTACAACAGATTGGAACACCAATTATATGTGAAAATTGCTGTGCTCAGTGGCCAGAAAGCTACTCAGTGTCATGCTGAGCTATGAGAAGCTTTGAGGGGTAGAGCATTGCCCTTTTGCTTTGCAAACAGGGTGGATTTCCTAATGGAATGTCAGCGACAAGTGGCACACATGGATGGCAATTCCCATGGCATTCAACGCCATTCCTGTGATTGGCAACACTGTTTGGATGCCCTGGGGAGCTATTTTGAAGGACAGCTGGTATGTTGAAACATGGCTATGGATGTTAATTGAGTAATGTTCGTTGCATTTGTACTCGTTCACAATAAATTTACACAGTGTTCCCTTTTGTGTTTTTAATTTTAACCTGTGTTGTTAACTCCTGTCTTCTATCCCTTTTCTGTTGGCATGAGATCCACACTGCCTTCATGGTGCAACACACAGTATGGATTTCCCCTATTGTCACATTATCAAATGTTATCCCACAGTTGCTAGGACTTATAGAATGACTCTTATATAAGCAAGTAAAAAGTTATAACAAATGAAATTTATGCAATTAGACTAAACTGAAGTGTTGGTCAAAAAATAAATCACTCAATGAAAAAAATCTCATGTTAAATTCACTTTCTATACACCCAGTTCTATAAATTAATCTTACAAAACCTTATTCTTCAAGCTGGTTGTTTTGTTATACGTATAAAGGAAATACAGTAGGCTAAAGCAATAGTCAGATGTTTTAAAATTCTGTTCTCTTTAAATGACCACAAGAAAAAACAAATAACAATGGAGTATTTTAGAAAAAAGTATTTGACATATGAAGCCAATTATAAAGAGTATCTCATAAATGATTAGTTCCACTTCAAGAATTGTTTGACACAAACTGTATGTTTTAACAATATCTACATTTTTTGTGCAGTAGGATTTTCCCTGTCACTTATGGTTTATAACTTATACAAAATTAATTCAGAGAGAAGAGAACTTCAAAGACTATTCCCAGAAAATTTAAGATATACATTTTATTTATACGAATATATGGTATTTTGAGAGGTAGAACTGGAACTTAAAAATTCAATGCCACAACTGGGATTTGAACCACAGACCTTCCGCTTACCGGGCAGCTGCTCTACCACTGAGCTATTGTGACAAACTGCCAGAATGGCATTAAATTCTCAAACCAGTTCGTATTTCTCCTGGTAAACCACAAAGGCAGTCTCACATCAGAGACAAATTACCCCAATGGTGACTTACTATTGCAAGTACTTTATATCCCAGGATTAAATAACCTTCAGATGGTAATTATTATTTATTTATGCCAACAAACTTACTGTTGGTGTTTTTAAACACACAAGCCGTGTGTGGGCAAAGTTTGAGAGGTAGAACTGGAACTTAAAAATTCAATACCACAACTGGGATTTGAACCACAGACCTTCCGCAGAAGGTATATAAAGTACTTACAATAGTAAGTCACCATTGGGGTAATTTGTCTCTGATGTGAGACTGCCTTTGTGGTTTACCAGGAGAAATACGAACTGGTTTGAGAATTTAATGCCATTCTGGCAGTTTGTCACAATAGCTCAGTGGTAGAGCAGCCGCCCGGTAAGCGGAAGGTCTGTGGTTCAAATCCCAGTTGTGGCACTGAGTTTTTAAGTTCCAGTTCTACCTCTCAAACTTTGCCCACACACGGCTTGTGTGTTTTAAAACACCAACAGTAAGTTTGTTGGCATAAATAAATAATAATATGGTATTTTATTTGCCATTTTGACAAAATCAAAATTAATGAAACACTTTTCATGTAAAGAGTAATTTGCAATGTAGGGATTTCTTAAAAACCTTCATGTTGCATCCTTGGAAAATGCTGAACTTAAATAATACCAAGTTTGACATTTATCCAAGATTTCACTTTTTAGTTATGCTATCCACAGACTGAAACACACGCACACGCGTGTGCACACACACACACACACACATGCGCACACACACACACACACACACACACACAAATCTTTTCCTGAAACTTCTTTATTTGGATACTGGGAGTCTCAAGCGTGTATTTTCGGTAAACTCTTGGTGTCAAATTTTTGGATGGAATGTAATACTTACTCTAATTGCTCTTGATAAGCATAATGAAAGTTAAAAAAAAAAAGTTGACCGTTTGTATAATAAGACAATTGCATGCAACTTACTTGGGGGAGCAGGCTGTCCTATCCGTGAACTATAAGAGTCTTGCAGAACACCAGCAGGTGGTAGCACAACCACTTCTGCCACTCCAGGACTGCCTATATCTTCATCATCATCAGCTTTGTCAAGATACCGTTGATCTGTGGGTGGTATGATGGGTCTCCAAGGCTCATCTGTCTCCAGTTTTGGTGGTGAAAATGTCCATGTCTGAAATATTTAAATGTAACGTCCATGAGTTTAAAATTTGTTTCTTATGCAATGTACAGTGATAATCAAAGGCTTCATGGCATGAGGAATAAAAAAGGAATAAAATTCTGGGTTGGGATATCACAGTCCACTGAATTTCTTCTCTCCAATCCCAGAAATTCCACTCGCACATACAGCAGACACCTTCTGTGGCATTGTCAAGTAGCGCTGTATGATGTCTTAGTAGTATTTGAATCTGCGCCAGCAGAAGTAAACTTATATAGGCTTATATTGGACAGGTCCTTGATCTCACTCCATGTCTTCCATATCTCTTTTGCTTCTGTGAGTGCCGTTCACTTCCATGTTATCTTGGGTCTCCCAATTATTCTACTGTCCTGCAGATTCCAGTCATGATGGGGTCATATGAAGTGTATGTCCCAGCGATCCCCACTTGCTCTACCAAATTTCAAATTCAACTAGTTTTTGTTTGGTTTTTAACCATAGATTTTCATTAGAGATTGGGGCCAGCCAGAATATTTTCAATATATTTTGTAAACATCTGTTTATGAAAACTTGTAGTTGAGTAACAACTGTTTTTGTTATTTTCCAAGTTTCACAGCCATATAAAAACACAGATTTTTCATTTCTGATAAAAATTCTCAATTTGGTACTTAATGTATCAACAGTGCTCTTCCATATAGGCTTTAGCAAGCCAAAGACATATCTATTCTTACTCTCACATCACCATCTGTACTACCTTGCTGCCTAGATATGAAAATTCCTTCACCATCTGTTATAATGAAAATAGTTACATTAAGAAGGTTACAGTAGGCAGGTAGGGTGCAAGATATGCCCTTGAAGTCCTTAAAGGGAAAAATGTACGATAATAGACTGGTGGGTAGGCCAAGATAGGCCAAGTTGGATGTGAGAGGTCTGCTAGAGAGTAAGAATTTGGAAAGAGATGACATAAATAGGAAAGAATAGAAGCAATGTCTGAGAGAAGCCATGGCCCAACTTGAGCTGTCACTAGGGTGACCTACATCCTACATTTGCTAACATTTAAAGCCTATGACTCTTTCAGTGGTATGATAACAGAGAGTAGCAATAGAATATTACCTGTGATCCATTCCACATTGAGTGCACTTCTTCTTGACCACTGTTTTTGATGTGTTGGTGTGGCACTGATTCGCTATGCACAGATCCAACCTGTAGAACATAGATATTTGGTTCATATCTCTATGTGCATGACAAACAGAGAAGAGAAAAGTGAGGAAAAACCTTGTAGAAATACAAAGTAAAAGAAAACATCTCATGTCTTAGCATTAAGCTTCAAGAGGAAAACACTTCTCTATTCTGATTGATCTATGCAAGAAAAATTGTTTTCCCTCTTGTTATCTTTTGCAAGGAATTTTTAATAATTTAGAATCAGATGTTAGAGAAGATAATAAGCCAGAAGTTTTATATGAAAGAGTGTTATAAAAGATATTGTATATGTATTGTCACAAAAATGACAGAAGTCCAGTCCATCACTTTTTTCTCACTTTATTTTCTTCCAAAAGTTTCTCACAAATACGTTTCTCCTTTACTGATGTAACCTAAGTCTACAGTCTTTTGTGATATTACAACTCACAACTGTTTTCTTCTCGTAAGCTTGATTTACTCCTTTCTTGCTTCACTTTCTCTGTCTCTCAAACAGGTGACTTTGACAATACAATCACTCAACACTCATTAACTGAGAGGTAGAACCGGAACTTAAAAGTTCAATGCCACAGCTGGGATTTGAACCACAGAACCTCTGCTTACCAGGCAGGTGCTCTAACCGCCTGGTAAGTGGAGGGTCTGTGGTTCAAATCCCAGCTGTGGCATTGAATTTTTAACTTCCGGTTCTACCTCTCAAACATTGCCCACACACGGCTTGTGTGTTTAAAAACACCAACAGTAAGTTTGTTGGCATAAATCAATAATAATTACTGCTTTGCTATCTTCCTTTAGATGCGACCATACACAAGGAGCTGACACACACACACTAAAACTAAAAACTGGCTGACTCTCCGATGATTCATGTCTGTAACTAATTACTAACTAACACTTCAACTCCTTATTGAGGATGAACATAACACAGACCTTTCTCAAACGTCTACAAATGCACTGACCAATGGACACTTCTTGAATAATCTAGAAAACCCCCTTTTGTTCTGCTGCCCTGGTTGTTGTTACATGTTTACAACAGTTGTGAGAGGGAGCCTGACCTTGAGCATCTTTGATGTACGTACCACCTGTGGCGTGAAGCAGCTCAGTCCCAACTATCCTTTGTTGTGTGCTGCGGCTAATGTCACAGTATTCAATTAAAATGACAACAGCCAATTTATAATGGGTGACCTCAGGAGTTCTGAATGATTAAATTCTGTTAGAACTCCTACACATTAAACAACTTCATGAAGCTTCAAATAATTCATTTCAGAGAATTAAAGCTAAACTTTAATTTATCAAAGTTTATTACCAAGTGGTAACAACCATTATTGTTCTCATTTTAATTTAATTTTGCTGCATTTATCACTATTAATATTTATTTATGCCAACAAATTTGCTGCTGGCGTTTTTAAATGCTGGTTTGTGGTGCAAATCCCGGCTGTGGCATTGAATTTTTCAGTTCCAATTCTGCCTCTCAAATAAACATTTTGTTTGTTAATGATGCTGTTAATTGCCAGAATCATCTCAGTGCTGCTGGTGTACTGGAATTTCATTCTGCAGGAGATCTATTATTACCAGTAAACCTGTAATGGAGCTGTCGCTTTTAAGCACACTTAAAAACCATTGACCAGGTTTGAACCTGTGTCCTTGGGATTAGTAGATCAGGGCCTAACAAATTAAGCTACCCAGACCAACTTCGGCTTTTGATGTCCTTCAATCTAGTAAAGATATATAAAATGGTGATTTTCAGTGTCTCCTCCTGCATAAGCTACATTTATCTTGAATGTCATAACATAGCCTGCTACTACCATTACAGAGTGAGATAGCCCCACAGCTATATCTGAGGATCACACTCAGGAAGTGTGCAGTTCATATTCTGCCAGGATCATCCTCCCTGTGGGGGAGGCAGTGTTTGAATCAGACTTTCTGGCAAGGGAAGAAACTTAGCATTGGTGTTACATATATAAAACACAGTACACTGCTTGCAAAAGTTAAAGGCATGTGAACGCTGACCAATGCTCAAGCGGAGCACTGTTGCCAAGTGTAGTGCATGTACCGGCAGAGATTCTGTACATAAGAGCATGTATCACATTCGGCAATGCTGGTAGGAGGGGCAAGCTTAGGATTCGCTAGAGTCCGCAGTACGGCCCGCCTCCATATGCCTTTAAATTTTGATAGTAGTGGTGGTAGCAATGGCAGCAATTAGCAATATGATATGTTTGCTTACTCACAACTCACACTCGTACCATGTACATTCTGCAACCAAAGTGTTCTGTGTCTTTTTGTATCTCCAAAAGAGCAGCAATAGTAAATACTTAACAGTAAAAAGAAAAAATACTTCCCTGGTGGGGAAGGAAATTTTCTTTGACAAGAGCACGGGAAATTATTTAATGTGAGGGGGAAATCCCCCATTAATTCGAACCCTGGGGGAGGTGCCCTAAACTTAGGCCTGGAACATATCCTGGGCACATATAATTTCACTCCATGTGGCATCAGTGTGCTGTGGTGCTGTATGTAGTAAGAATGGACATGAAACACTGCTGTTGCTCCCAGTGTATTGCTTTACAAGTCGGTTAGCGCAACAGAGGTAACTCGACTCTCAATAACTGGAGATTCTGTATAACTTGACAACCTTTTTATTTTTATTTTTTACTTTTTATCATTAAACTTGACTGTAATATGTTCTGTAATCCACTATACAGTATAAACAGTACAAGTACATTTTAATTAGTATACTGTACAATCTACCACATTCTCCCTCACAGTAACAAACTCGTATTGACCTTTGATATCTACTCAGAACATAAGCAACCAGGAGACCGATTTCACTAAACCAAAACCTTGCCACTAATAATGTGAGTACATAGCACAAACACTTGCTTGCAAGGTTTGAAGGTTTATTGCTTTACCCAGTATGTAAAGGTTCAGTCAGGTACATATTTCTGGTTACAGTATCTTTCTCAGATTTCAGGCTTACTCTTAGTGTTGTGTTCAGTTGTGCCAGTAAAAATGTTGAACAAGAAGAAAAGAAAAGACAAGTTAACATGACAACAGAAATTAAATTGGATGTATTAAAGAGACAATACAAAGATGAACATATTAATATGTAATAAATGTAGGGTATGTTATATTTCTCTGTTTTCTATGTTGTGCATTTGTATAATTTGCATTATTATGTTATGAGTTGTGAATAACAGATCCTTATTTCATAAAAATCGACATTTTGGTAACTCGACACCCTCTCACAATCAGTCCACATTAGGCCGAACTATAAGGATTCCTCTGTACTCCTCTTTCTTTATAAAAGATATTCAAAATGATGTCCTGTTGTACCAATATAAGCCCATCACCAGCTGAACACATTACTGAACAGCCAACAAATTTCTATAGATGAAATATTGGAAAATGCATGCAAGATACTGTCTTCTAATTCATCTTTAAGCATACCCGACACATAATAATATGTAGTTAGATCTTGGAGGATGTGTAGATTTGTCAATTATTCTGTTGCCAAAACAGTGCAGCGATCTTCTATAGGATTTCTTTCCACGACTCTAATTCATTTAATATTTCACTTACAACTTGGCTGTTCAGATTTCTTTTTGCTTATAATGAACTCAATTTTGTTTAAATTTTCCAAACAACCTATAATATGTGGATTTGTATGGAACATCAGGGAACTTCTGTATAAATTCAAGCTGACAGTACACACATGACTTCTTAGGCCAAAACTTAACACAATAAACACACTTGTTCTGCAGTATATGCCATGATAATTACATACAATCAACTACAGCTTCACATAATGTTATTCCCACTATATACCATGTCATACAACATTAGATTGAACTGACCTCTGTAGGGGTCTTAGCAAGTCTACAACAGAGTGAGGTCACTCAACCTGATTGCTGTCAGGTGCATTGTTTGAGATGAATAAGAACAAGGAAAATTAAAAGCTTACCTTCTTGAGCAAGTTTTCTTCTCCTAGTGCAAATCCTATAGTGTCCACTGCTTCTAAATCATCTCTCCCTGTGGGGTAATACAAGGATGGTGAAGTGGTCAAGGTGATTACATCTATGCCAGTGCTCTTTCTGATACCATCAGTTGCCCAGAACCTTGTGAATGTATCTGCTCCAGGAGTAGCTGATGTGACAGAAATGGGTTTCTTTGTGGATGGCTTTATTCCTTCTGTAACTGCTTCTTCAGCAGCAACAGGATGCTTCCCATTGCTGTTTGTGGTAGCCTTTTCTTTGTTTTGGTTAATGTCAACCTCAATGTTGCCTTGAGAGGTTTGTACCCCAGACGATGTCTTCTTCACACCAGATCCAGTTCTAAAGATGGTTGATGTCGGCTCCAAGAGCTTAGTGACCACTACTGAGCCTAGAACAGTGTACATAAGTGTAATTTGTATTTCTTGTTTATAATAGGCTTTACATTTCAAAGTACAGTAACAATAATGCATAGAAGAGGAATTTTTAAGGGCTTAAACCAACCCTCCCCAGAGTATACCATAGAGAAAGTTTAAAAAAAATATCTGATCAATACATTAACATGACTTTTTCCATTCATTCTTCTACAATTATCCATTTTTCTGTCCGCTTCTTGTTAATTGAGATAAACTTTGATAAAATATTATACATTTTGTTATAAGTACAATGTAATCCATGTAAACTTAAACTACTTTAATGGACCATAATTCCCCTCAGAAAGCTCATAAAAATGTTTAATTTCTTTTAATGACCACAGTGAGTCGGGAGCATCAACACCATTGACCATTGTTGCCTATTGTGTTGATTTAGTGGCATTTTTAACATTGTCATTGACATTGTTGACAGTCTTCAGTTTGTAATTGTAACAGAAACATGCAGTACACTTCGAGAGCATGTTTTGTTTTTAAAACACATTGGAATACATGTTCATTGATAACAAAACAACAGGAATTTCAAAGAGAATTCAATGTGCATGATGTTCCAATAAAGGCAACAATTTTATCAATAGTAAGAAAGCTACTGTACTCGTAGTGTGAGTGGAAAAGATACATCATGACTGAGTGCAGTCTGTTGATAATGTTTGAAGATGCTTAGTGAGCTCTCTAAAGAAATCGCTGAATCAACAGATTCAGAAGACAGGCTCTTCATATGGCTCCCATAAAAGAACTGTGAAGAAACTGGCTTTGCAACCATACAGAATACATAGGGTGCAGCAATTGAAAGAAGAAAATGGTGAAAAACAATAAGAAAATAAGGAAAGCTTTAACATTGAATCACAAAAACATGAAAACCTTTGCCGGCCTGGGTGGCTCAGTTGGTTAGACGCTGGTCTACTGATCCCAAGGTCGCGGGTTCAAACCCGGCCTAGGCCGATGGTTTTTAAGTGTGCTTAAAAACGATAGCTCCGTGTCAGTAGATTTACTGGCATGTAAAAGAACTCCTGCGGGACAAAATTCCGGCACACCGGCGACGCTGATGTGATCCTGGCAATTGACAGCGTCGTTAAACAACAAAATAATTTTAATAATTTTAATGAAAACCTTTACAGTAAATATAATGCAATATTATATTGAAAAGTATAAAAACCTTTAATCCTTCATCAAATTCTTCCTATATTTATATTGGAATTAAAATTCACATCAAAATAGCTTTAAACATATTTGTCTTTCACATTATAATACAATTTCCGCTTTTTAAGGAAAGGTTTTCTTCTTATCTATGCAATAAACCACCTTTCTTGGGTGGCATTAATATTTAATTACATTTCTGTGAACTTACACAGCTTCTGCAGTTTCTCAAATTGAGTTTCCAGCTTGCATTAGACCAATTATCTGGCCATATGTAGGTTCTGATGTATATGGCATGTG